>STHB01000010.1:23318521-23467631 GCA_018908115.1 Anopheles rivulorum
GCACGATCGGTTCATCGTCGTCTGCAGGCTGGTAAAATGATAATAGCAGCGAAATGATGGCAGCAATTTCCAGGATAATCAGCGTCACGTCCTGCAGTGCCTCCCAGACGAGCGTCAGGAAGGACTTGGGAGGTTTCGGCGGGATCACGTTCGAGCCGAACGTTTCTCGCCGGTGGTCAATGTCGGCTTGCGAGCCGCTCAGACCCTCGTTCTGTGAGGTGTACAGCTTCCGGCAGATCTCCGTAACACCGCCGTACTCGTTCACCTTTGATACCGCTTCTCGGCCCCGGTGCTCCATGATCTCACGCAGATTCTTCTGCGTGATCTGGTACTGGGCCGGTCGTCCGTCGATAGTCGCCATTTTGATGCGATCGTTTTTACCGCGCTATTCGTGCTGCTCGGCACAACAAAACCACTGTTACCACTGTTTGCAAACTTGTGTGTGCTGTTTTTTCAAACGATCCCCACTCACCTAACACCTGAACAATCGGTCAGGCTAGGCCTTTTGGTATCACACGAATGCGCTTAATGCGCTTGCTCCCTCTGTCTCTTTCGGTGCTGCTCGGACACGCACTCCTACTACTCTTGCCTCCAAAACTGGACAAAACGCAAATGAAATCAATAACACAAACCGCACGGGCACGGCACGGCACGCACGCACAACTTTTGCAATTTGTTCGAGCAAAATATTTCACGTACACACACACACACACAAACGCACGCACACACAGAGTCAGGTTCCGGTTACCGAAAGCAACACACGACTGGAACACTCGCGGTCGTTGATGATGGACACCACCAGCCGCCTATGGAGGAGCCGCCGTGTGAATGTCTGGACGTGCGAAGGAGCTGCTGTCACCAGAAGCTATGGCATGCTAGCATTGTCGTCAGTAACGTCATCATATCGTGCAGCATCTGCATCATCGTCAACCAACCCACCACCAATCGGAAGCGTACTACGTGTGGGTGCACGTGGTGGAGGAAAGATGACACCGTACGGACGTCGCTACACCACCCAATGTCCCGCAGCGGCAGAATGTAATTATGGACGCAATGGATGCGACATGGCACGATCTATTTCCACTTCGATTACTCAGCTTCCTCTCAGTTGGATCGGATCGTTTCCGATGCTCGATCAAAGTTCCGACTGTCCCGTTTCGGTATAGCGCGTTGTGTTATCTACAATTAAACAAAGGCAACGTAAACAAAACACACATTAGAACCATGGTAATTCGCTGATCTGTCACACTATAGTACATTATTACTAAAAACGTAAAACTGCAAAATCGTTTCACTCGCTACAAGCCGGAAAGCGAATCGACTTTGATAGATAAACGGATATAATACAGTGAATTTGTTTTCTCCCTACAGAAAATGTGGCTTCCCGTACAACAACCGTCCAGCACTTCGACACCTAGCCGACCGAACCGAGGATGATCGTACGAACACGGCAAACGATGTGGAAGCTTCCGGTCAACTAGTGCGGTCTATTTATAAAAGTGGCCGTGAAGATACTGTCTCAGCCACGGGGTGATGAGCCCTACCTTATTACACTATTCCCTCCAAAAAGCTGCGCTCCAAACTTCCTCCCCTGGCGTTGCATGCCCAGCTAGCCTGGTACCAGCCGATAAGTTCCGCGTCCCATAAAACAAATAACGCACTGCGGTCGTTGAAGCTGCTCGCCAGCTAAATACGCAGGACAGGCAGGTAACTTATCAGCAGCAATCGCAGCAGGGTGGATGAATATCATCATCTCCCTAGATATCAAGTTTACAGCCCCGTAGAGCACGCTAACTTATCATCGCTCTAACACACCCGGTGCGTTTAGATGAATACATACACCCCACACACAGCCGGCATGGCATTGCTGCATCTTTCAGCTGTAACGTGTACACAGTCATTTTAAGTGCTCAAATTTCTTGCTGTTTATGATTGTTTGCTCACCGACAAAAAATGTTGGTGTCGTTTGACCGTTTCAGGAACAACATTCCAAGGCTACAGTTTGTAGAACAGGTGGCGATTAGGCGGGAAGGTGTACCAGATTGTGTAACCATTGAATGTACAGCAATTAAGCTTACAAGGTACATGTAAAATACATGGATTAACTGAAATGATACTACTGACTATTGGCAGGATTTTCAAAAATTAACGAAAAAACATTGATAAATAAGGGTCGAACGATATGCAACAGCTTTCCAGCGTAACCTAGCCGGAAGTAATTGAGAATTCGAAGCTTCTTGGGAATTTAAAACTCGAAGCTCCTTGGGAATTCAGTATATTCGAACTAATGGCCACTGAAGAACTTTTAGATGTTAAACAAAGCATCTCCAGAATTGGACCAATTGAGCCAGTAATTTATTAGGAGTTGGCGCGATTAGATAACATTTTGTTCGATTAACATAACGTGTTTCGTTGTTTTCGTATTTCCCCGACTAACAACAGCAAACAAAACGACCTTGGATAAAGTTAATTATCGATTATTATTCCATCTTCCATATTGGCAAATCCTAACGTATATCCCCAAAAGTTTATGCACGCACTTAAAAATGTCCAGAGTTAAGTGAGCCCATTGCCAACGTATCAGCACGTTTGTATCAAAAAGCAAACACACGTAAGAGACTACCACCACTGCCTGAACTTTGTCACGATCGTCAAAAGGCCCATCGTTTGCTCACCGACCCGGATCCCGCGGTGTTACCAGTTTTTTATGGCAATGCAGTAGAGAATTGCTGCGATAAGGGACCGGTCTCAAGTTCACCGCTAACAGCAGAAACATAATTCAAAACACAGCATCCACTTTTCGGGCTAGATTTCTTTGCAGATGCCAGCACATGTGCGCAACGATCAACGCTAGGCTAATTTGCCGCACCCTGTTGTCACGGAACACACGGGTATATTCACTCTTTCCACACACTGCACAGCGTGTAGTGACGTACTTACTCATCTATCAATGATCATTTCGGTTCACTCCTGCTAGCCTGTCGCGAGCTCCTGCGAAGATCCTGTGCGTAGATCATCTGTAGTCTCTTTACTGAGAGTTCAGGTAAGTTGTCGAACAAAAAATCCCCAAAGTTTGATCCCTGCCGTGCGTTTTCGTCTAATGCCGAACGACGCACAGACACGTCTGTCTGTCGCATGCAAAGCGCTACCCGTCGATTTTAACGATGTTACCCTCTGCTCGGCTAGTTTCTCATCGGTTAGTGCCGTGATTGCCGTGGCGTCATCAAGTTTGCCCACTCGGCAAAGCTAAACCGGAACGGCTAAAGAACGGGCTCTCTTGCGCGCAAAATCGTTCTCTCTTACGTCATCGCGGCATCGATCACCATATAGCTGAGCAAGTGCGTGATACACCAGCGGTCCTTTTTTGGTGCCTCCTTCCCCTACCAAGACAACTGCGTATGGACAAAACAACAAACTATTCAGTTGGTGATTTACACCTTGCGCATATTTTAGCTTTAGGTTTTACTCGGTGTGGCGGTACAGCCGTACTGTTCCTTCCACGGCAACAAAACCAGAATGTATAGGTAGAATTGTGTGGCACTAGTGTAATAAAAACGCCACGCGGAGTTCTCGTCGAAGCTCGCTGCCGCCTGCATACACGGATCGATGGTTTTTAATTATAATTCCACAAGGAGGAAGATTGTGCTAAAAAATCCCAGCACATTTCGTACATTGGGTTGGTGGCGCGCGACCGATAGGGGTGTGATGTGGAAACAGTCGGAAACGTTCGGAACACACCGTCGTCGGAAACCGGTTTTGCATCATATATTTATGCATTCCCCGTCTTTACCCTTCGCTCCGCTTCCAATGTAACACCCCCCCCCCCCCTCCCCACCATCCCTTTGCCTTCCACACCATGTGGAGAGCTCACAAACCTGTCCGGCAGATCTGCTTTACCACCTACCACCGGAAAGCCGGCTGCTACCTTCGATTATCAGACCTTCTCTTTCGGACACCTTCCTATTTGTCGCTATGCTCCAAAGGTGCGTCCTTAGCGTGCAAACGGAATCGCAACACCGGTCACTGACTAAAACCCCAGGGCGATTCTTGTTTTACTACGATTTGAGTGTCATTCGTGGCGTGCACGACGTTTGCATGGTGGGTTTTGTGTGCTTTCGGTGTTGCCCTGTGTGCAATAAACCATTCGGTCAGGGTCGTGTCATTCGCTCCTTCGCATTATTGCGATTACACTGCTGAACCGCAAAGGTCACCGCGTGTCCAAAACTTGTTTTAACACATTCCAATTTCGATTAGAAATGGATTTGTGGCCGTTTAAAGTATGGTTTTCAGTTGATTTTCAGGGTTTGTTTGGCCTTAGGCTATTGTTTATTCTCGCACTGATGCTACGAAGATTGCAACTCTTGCCTTCCCACTGGTGTACAGTGCATAGAACAATGTATGGATGGATGAATTCCCAACAGATGGCGCTACCCGTGTACTTTTTCCTTTTCATTCGTACACATGCCCAAAAATACAACAAATAAATTAGAAAAATAAAATGGAAATAAATATATGCCATATTGGTAAAAAAAACCGATATCGGTGGGACAAACTTGGAATACTATATTATGAACCGCTAACATCGGAATGGGATGGTCAGATAACATATTTCTGTTATTTTCAGTGTGTACACCATAACCAGGTGCACTAATTCATCACACGGAATTTAAAATGAAAATATGAAACATATTCTTTATCATAACTTGTTTTTAATTAATTCGTCTTATATAAGATTGGTGCTGGCCGATAAGAACAACGATAAGTAACCTGGATGCAAACAGGTTTACGGTCGATGTTTTCGCCCCATGAAATGGGCTTCAGCTTTAAATTAGATTATTTTAAATGCCTTTTTTATCTACTTATAGCGGATTTATTCGACAGTCAACTGATAAGCACCAGGTGATTAGACGGCGATAAGCTAATACTGCTCTGCTATACTCTGTTTTTTTATTAATTCGCGTTGAACAAGCAATGAGATATTACACTTGCAGCAATCAGCGACTGTTACATGAATGTTGCAAGGCTAAGCTAGTCTAAGGAGTTCCAGTTCTTATCACCTACAATCAGTCTACTCGATTAATCAAACTCACAATAGACATTGGCGTGTGATGTCAACATAAGTTAGCGTCTGCGGAACAACTGCTGGTAAGAATATCGGAAGAAAACAGATTTTTTGGTGAGTTTGTCTCGTAAGTAAATTATTGCACTGACTGATTGATTTTACCGCCTTTATCTTTAAGGGTCAAGATGAACACCACGGGACGGCATAAACGGTCAAACAAGGCTCACGACAATCTGTCGCCGATGATTTGCGTACAAATTATTCCAATACCCGTAAGACCCGCCGTCGTCACTAATGACTTCATTAGAAATGCTCTGTAGATACAAGTGCATCTCGAGACATGGAGCGCTTCGACAACCTCTTCAGCTTGCGACATAGCGTACGGCTTTATGGCGCTGCGTGACGACACTCACCACTTCCGATATTATCTCCGGACAGGGCAAGCAATAAGAAAAAATGCTATCCCTTTCCGTTGACCATTCTACAAGGCGAGGGAGTCAGTCCTAACCATACCTTATTATTAACGAACGTCACACATTTATGCAGTTCAGGTTTTTCCTCACCATCGCCTCGTGTGCATCGTACGTTCATTTGAATTCCAAGCTCCTGCTCGTGCGGTACGGACGAGCTGGTTTTGCGCACAGAAACGGCACAGAACCGCCGTCGCTCGGACGCATTTCTGATATGCAATGCAAACGAACGGTTTTGCACGCTACACTACCTCCGATGGTATGTAAATGTCGAAGCGCTGTGATGGACCGACTCTCCGACGGTGAGGTGACATTTACGTGAGCTGATGAGCAATCGCGTATGCGTCTATAGGCAACATTCGCGGCAAAATACGCTCTGGGGCGGTGCACTCCAAATGTGACACATGGACATGAAAATTGTTCACACACCACGCTCTATGCACGATTATTATTTGTGTCTATTTGTTGTCTTTGTTTTGGTTTAGGTATGAGTCAATCCGTATGGTATTATGAAGTCGTGGAAAACGTTTCATCACAATATTATCACTTCAAAGCTTGCGTGTGTCGATGCGAACGAAAAATACACACTTCAGCGGAAAACAAAACAAAAACACCAAATACAACAAGCTGATACATAAACTTTTAACAAAAGTACACCATTTACTATGTTTGATTCGTGCGACTGGATGTCCTAAAGAAATTAATACAATGGAACATTTTGTTGTAAAACGCATCAGTAAAATTCATTTAAAACAATTGCATCACTATGTCGTAATTGAAGTATTTGATCGACAGTGGCATCTATTCTAGCGATCAAGAATTACTCAATGGTCTGTGACGCCAAACAGTAATTGCATCGTCTCAAGGACGTCGTCACTAGCATTATAAAAGGTCCAACAATGTGTAGATAGTAGATGAGCACACCATTTCTCAAACAGCACTGTATCGAAAACCAAACAGGTTGTCACTTATTGTACTCCAGGTGTTTCAATTTTACACTTCAAACCCAGTTTCAAGCACTGATAAGCTGACGAGGGAAACACACTAAACAAACTACGACCATTCGTCCAACCGAAAGTGCATCACAGTAGAGGTAATGAAGCTAGAAATAAATCGCTTTTATTATTAATTTCCATTGGCACCAATGCAATCAGCAATTACGCGATAATAGCACACCTTAATTGCCGTTCCTGCAACCGCAATAGGACACCAATATCGAGCCGCTACACAGGGAGGGCAAAATTGTGTATGAGAATGTTATTCCCGGTATCTGAGCACACGTCACCATCGATCGCTGCAATTACTCAATGACGTGCCAAAGCCAAACAAAATGTTTAGTAGAGAAACGAGGCCATCAAAATGTAAATAAGGACGAGCGAATATGGTTTTCTACTTTTGGTTCTTTCTTCTTTTGGATCAATATTTGGATATAAATAGATATCATCATTAAACACTATTAGCAATCGAAAGATTGCGATAGTCTTGGGAAGTGTAGTACCTTGGTAGAAATGGTCTTAGAAAGCGCTGTTGGTCTAAAATAACTATCGAAAACAAAACAATCTCAACAAAAGCTATTTCCTTTCACAAAATCTATGCACTGACGAGACACAGGTCTCGTGCGGCACTAAATAATGCTGTGGCGGGGAGATTTAGTTTACAAAACAACTTGCCTATACCGTAATTACTAGGTTAGACCCCCAGAAAAAAAACAAAACCCATCGTAAAGCGCATACAAACAGATACGGTCAGTGCATTTTGTTGCAGGTGGTTGCAATCGTAAATGCAACCGTTCCAACCATAACCTACGCGTGGTGCCAATAGTATATAGATTGTTTGGCCAAAGTGACGAACACTGTTAGGCGGTGCTGATGAAGGTCGTCGGTAGTTAAAAGTAGCGTGTTTTACTAATTAACAAATTTCCACTAGAACGGGTTGACGGTGACTAAGCGAGGAGAGGTTTTTTGTTTTTGGAGTATTTTTTTTTTTTGTGTAAAAATTATCACATTTCACGTAAACAAATGCATCTCCAAGGTGTATGAGATTCGTGCATTCGTGAATAATGCTTAAATAAGGAAGCTCCCACGCAGACCGCCTCAGGGTGACTCAGTGAATGACAACAACCAGACAGCGGAGTATCACACCTTAACGAGTGAGTAATTACAAAGCAATTTTTTTAAACCCCCAACATTTCACTTCACTGCAAACGCTTTTCTGTGACACAACTTTGGTCGTTTGTATGATTTTGTCCGCTAGTTAACCGATAGCAAAAATACGGTAGAGGCGAACCGATAATTACCGCCGTACTTCCAGCCATTGTTTGCATATTGTTGTTTCACCTTGGCACGAACAGTTTGGCTGTTGTGGTTGTAGAAAATTGGCAGCACCGTCGCGGTATCGTCGCGTTAACGTAAATCGCACAAAAGCTTCCCTTGAAACCAACCATGCGTACTATTGCGAACGGGGATGATGATGGCCCAAAACAAAAAATTGGATCTTTTTCACAATCTATACTGTTTTTATTGGACACACACTGTAGCACAAACCGGAGCGAGAACTTTTTTTTCATATGGTAAGCTTAACTAACTTCAAAACCCATCAACCTACACAGAGTGTCCAGTTTTTTGTTGTTGTCGAGCAGCTGAGGAAATGAAGAAATAATTCAAATTCCACATGCATCACCTACTCCGAAAGCATTTCACAGGCACGGAACATTACGAGTTCGTCTGTGTACGGAAAACGCTACCCACAGCATAAGCCAGTGACCTGGAACCGGACAAATTGAAGAAGAAACAAAAAATACGTACGTTTTATATCTAGTTCGCATGATGCCAAGCAGGTACGCCAATGTACGCAGATGAACGTCACCGAAGGTGAATGAAACAAGAAACCGGAGAGCGCTGGGTAACGTCACTGTACGCCTCGCCTCTACCAAACTAGGGCGCGTGCTTGTCGAGATAAAAAAAACGACCTGCCCAAGCCTTGCCCAACACAAATAGAATAATAACAAAAAAACGACGGCATGAGCATGTCACAAAACGGAATGTACCAACGCTGGTAACAAACGCATAGATGGCGTTAGTAGTCTTTGCGGTTAAGTGCGTTACCGAGGGCTTTGAAGCACTAGTCGACACGACTAAATAGCCCTCACGCTGGACGCTTACGGCCACGTTGCACGCAAAACCCCGATGCCGGCTGGTCGTCAAACCAACAGCACAATCTGTCACACGAACCTCCCGCCGATGAAATTCCGGCCCGACATTATCTCCAATATTGGAGGCGCGAGATAGCGTAAACGCAGGCGGAAACCCTCGGCGCGACTTGCAAGTGAGATCACACTAAAAAAAAAGGTAACAATCGCGAATGATTTTTGTCGCGTCCGCAATGTGTTAACGTTTCGCTGCTTAACTGATCCACTGGGTGATGTGTGTGGTTTGTCAATCTGTTCGCGCTTCACTACCCACGGCACGGTCGAGGCCTAATGGTGCAAAAGAAGACAATACGTGCGAGAAGCGTGCGATTTCGCGCGTTTAAATCTGAGGAATGCAACGCTAGTTGACAGTAACAGTAGTTAAACGATCGCCAACCAAACGCTACACAGCAATGCTACTGATTAATTATCTCTTTCTGTGCGAGTGGAATGACGTCGCCTGGAGTCTGATGACGTTAGCTGCCACAATCGCTGACATGCGGTAACCAAATCGAAACGTTACTTAGTCAGCTATTTTAATTGTTCATACCATCACCATCGCCCGATTATCTGTACGCGAGTACTCGATTTATCAACCGTTTTCAGATCTTTTAAGCAACACGTACTTGGTACTACTAAGTTATGTCTCTTAATTGCCAGCAACCTTCGAGCGAGTTGTAGTCCTAAAACAAAACAAAAAAGAAAACACAAGAAATAAATCACCATTATTGGACGTTTTGCATACACGTACCACAGCTTTTGGTCTGTTTAGTTTCACGTCCCTATATACCTGCGCTCGTACCTTCACCCACAGCATCGGGAGTCTCGACACCAGGATAACAAATTTGTAATTTAAATCCCCGTTCGCTAATATTTGTCCGATAAATCAATTGCCGCACGAGCAGCAGCTTACCCGGACCGGACACTAACGGTCAATATTGCGCCCAGCCCAGCTAGGGCTGTACGCCACGTATATGCTTTTTTGAAATCTACGCTTCATTATCCAGACTATAAATACAGCGTAAACCACCCGTAGTCGTATGGTGTGGAACTACTGCAAACTAGAAGTCAAAACAAAATGAAACGTTCGTGCTCTTCATTTCGGTGCTACTACGAGCCGTTCTCTTTCGGTTTTTTTTTCCCACCATCCAACCAACCAAAGGGACGGGGGATGAAAATGCTTTTTCGCTATCTGCGCCCAATAAACCTCCAGAATAGAACAACCGAAATGCGTCTAACTGCGGGGGAGGATATTATCCGGGCTAGCGAAAGAAGACGAGACAGTGTGCAGAAGATGGTCGTAAATCTGCAAAACTCAACTATGTAGAAGCTCGATCGGATGTTGCAGGTGGTGAAGTTAGCCGTGCCCGTCTGGTACGGCACGGTATTATCCAACATCTGTGCGCCATTCGTTAAGTTCCAACGGTGCGTGTTCCCACACCGCTCCCGATCCCGAGGATCACCCCGAACCGTGAGTCGTCGACCTCACCAGTGTCTTCCACATAACAATTCGAGGTTGGAACTCTTCCCCCACATCTGCGAACACTTTTGCTTTTGTAGTCTGTGGAATTTCGATAGCAAACGACGGCCCCACTGGTTATTTGCTGCTGGTGGTCCATGCGTCCAGAAATAGGATCACCGACTGCCAGCTCGGTATCTTTTCCACCGCATGCCGGGGAAGTTTGCCTCAGTTATGTCCCAACAGGTTGGAGGATCACTTTTCCACTCTACCGCTTCCGATTATTTAACAATCGCCCGAAAAGATGATTCAGCTTATCAAATACTCTGAAAAAGACTAAATACGTTAAAAGGGCTCGGCTAACGAGTATACGTCTACCTAAATATAGATGCGTACTGTTAGCTCGAACATTCGAATGGCCATAATTTGCAACCCACCCTCTTTGCATCCCAACCGATTCTTGTCGATCGGCGGACGATCTACAATTCACTGGTACCATGATTCTTCGCTATCCAAAGGTTTCTGTCAGTGTCGGTTGATCTCTATCCGCGCGGAGGGCAGGTTTCATCAATGTCTGCACCTCCTGGGATCTTTATCTATTTTTTCTTTGTGGGGAAGAGGATAAAGCTAGCCGCAAAATATGGTTGGCAGAGGTATCGGTGTACTGCTGCTCCGTATGCCGGGAAGTTCCATCCTGTCGCTCATGTCCGGTGGAAGATAGTACCACCGAGCTACCTTTGCGGACCGATATAGATGAATGTTTATTAAACTGGTCGAGGTTACACCGATTGTTTATCGGAAAGCAAACCGCGTGTTCAATAGAAACGCAAACAAAACAAAAAGAAGCAGAACTAAACGGTAGTATTGGTGCCAGTAAGCAAGCCAGTCAGTGTGGTATCTTCCCTTCAAGGTTTTCACCCCAATCCAATGTTTGTTGGGGGGGGCATGAGCCGGTCGGATTTTATTGGACGTCTACAGGGGAAGAACATCGTTGCTCTCGCGCGTCTAGTGGCGGGATTTGGCAGCAGTTTTCGAAGGTACGGGGAAAGAATAAACATTTGCCATTTCCTCGGCACCTAATACGGGTTGCACACACCTTACGTACGAACGCTCCGCCATGTTAATCCCAACCCAGGATATGCACGCCACGGATTAATCGAATCGATCGGCCGTAACACCATCCGTCGATTTCCCACTCAATTAAATAATGCTGGCATATTTCCATCCGCTGCCCAGTTCGGTCCGGGCGAACCAATGGGCGGACCCCGTTTCTATTACGGCACATCATCATATTGCTTTGGATTTTAATTTAGCTTTCAGGGGAAGGATTTCGCAACCCGGTAACTTGTCCCGAGCACAACTTGATGTTGTATTGATTTTTATGAACAATCTTTTCTAGCTTAATTTCATCGTGCAAGCTATGATCTTTGGTCGATCATCGATCGATTAGTGTCGACTACTTTGCCACAGCAGAACGTCTCAATGTAAAGCTTCTAATACTTAATTAATATTAAATAAAGCTCCACTTTGCTTACTTACCTCGCATTAGAATTCATTAGAAATAATAGTAGTTAAAGCGACGATTGTACGGGTAGTTCTGCAACGAGAAAGAAAAACGAAATCCTTAGTAAGTTTTACATCAAACAACACAAACTAATTACTGTTTGCATAAACTTTTATTTTTATCGTCATACATCCTCCAACATCAAAAAGCCCCATATCTAATATTCTTTCCAACTGTAACGTACAATTTATGGATGATGGATTAAATAATAACTTAACCTCTGCCGGCGGTGCTGGTGGCAAATGTTGACCTTAAGCATATCATTTCTCATGGTCACACCTAGTACACGTGAAAATGACGCTCCCGTGTGAACCACATCCAGTTGAATTGAAGTAAAAAAAAAACCGAACCCAACTCCAAACGTGTCCGTTTCTACAAATGCTATATTTATTCCAACCACCTATTATCCGAAACAACGTCATCGACTCCGACCAATCTTCGACCAGCAATTGGAAAAAAAGCGTGGTGAAAGCGTTATTATATAATTTTGCAATCGCGATATTGTGTTACCCCTCAGCCTCAGCTTATTCAATAATGGAAACGTTGCTGGTTAGTATTTGCACCTAGTACCAATATGGCGTTTGACGCAAAAATCAGAATCGAAAGCGAGTGAACGCTAACTCCTTGCCGGCCAATGGGATTGGTATCACTTTCAACGTGGTTGCTACATTAATGCGACCTTCCTTCGACATGCAACGGTTCACTCTATTACGAAGAAAGTTAAGCTCAAGTGTGGCAGTGTAAGCTGTAATTTGAGACGAGAATAAATCGTTAAGCACCATTAATCTATCGCGCATTCGCATGCCAACCTACGGCATGTAAGGTCTTTATTTATTGAGATTCAATGACCTCAGTAAAATTGAAACCGACTCTCAGCTCGTTGTGATTCTTGGATTTATGCAAAAAATATATAAATAAAATGTTGCAAGTCACATGTAGCTTAGCTTGCGCATTGTAAAAGAAATAAGCCTTTAACTCTTCTCAACAGCGCGTTACCAATTCCACTATTGGGGTAACGACTTTACTATACGGTGACTCATGTCGTGATTTGTTTACTGATCATATGTACAGCAACGGGCGCATATGGTAAGCGAGCCCTCATAACTGAGCGCGCTTTCATCGACAACCTGTGCTAACCCTGGGAACTTGGTCCATATGACGACGAAGGTGTACATCATTGCCGTCACTCCAATGGGAACTCTTCGTGACGTGTTATCGGTTTTGCAAGCCTCATGACCTCAATGGCACTGTGCGCGCTGTGCTGCGGGGTGCAAATTAATTGATGACGTTCATCCGAACTCAGTAACACTGTGTCGTTAAGTAGAGCAGTCACCATCGCACCATTGCGAATGACGTCACGATTTCTTCGCTATTTCCTACTTGGGGAAGCGCACACTTTCGACACGAGTCATCGAAATGCTTGTCGGGTCGGTCATACGCGACTGACAGTCATATTTAGCACCGTACCGGAAGCAGTTCCCTGTTACATCGCTGCTGCCGCTGCTGTGTGCCGATCTATCTTGGAGATTGGGGGATTTTTTGTGTAGTTGTTTTCCCCTGTCAGCAATGCCCGAGTCAGCCTCTACTCCGTCATAGCATAAACGCGATGAGCGATAAATGATCTAGTATGAAATGTGCAGCGGAGGCAAGTTATCGACGCGTTACACCAAGAGCGGTGCGTCAGTAGACGTGCCATATCATACTTGCGTCAAAATTGTACGTAGCAAAGAAGTTGATAATTAGTGATCAAGTTTGCGACTTTCAACAGCGGAGAGAGTGCGTACAGCGCCGGGGCGTGTACGGAATGTTTACCATGCGTTTTTTTCTCCTTTGGAAAGCAAACACAGCTTCTGAATGTCGTACCAACTTCGATCGTACGTACGTCGTATGCGACGTCACGTATGAGAGGAATGTGTGACAATAAAAAGCGTTAAGCCGGATTTTAGCAACATGTTAATTGATACAGCAAATAAGAGCTTTGAGTAAGGAAGCGCAAAGATCATTTTGATTTTTTTTCTCTCCATTTCTTTGGATGGTAAACATCAAACAAAGACGATACCATTTAGATACCATGGAAATCACTAATCGATATTAAAATTTTCATAGAAAGAAATAACGTTTCAGTACAACTATTGCTAAGTTATCAGGACCTTCCCAATAATTACGTTGTAAGCACAAAAAACCTGTTCTAGTTTTCGAAACACAACTAGTGGCTTTCCAGATCAGAAAAACATTTTTACCTATTCGTGCGTATTTCTAATTACCAGATGTATCAACACTCTGAGGTCATCGTTTTCTAATTCAAGTTTCACCTTTTTTTTGTTTTTTTTTTTTTAACGCTATCCACTATCCGAATCAACGCAGCAAAAGGTACAAACGTAACCCAAATAATCTAAAACAACAAACACCCTTGGCGTGACACAGCACACTAATCAAACGTTGACCGCAGAACAGAAGCAAAGGCGTCGTGTTTCGTGCGTTTACGTTTGTTTTATTTTCTTTTTTTACGAAACGTCCAGAAATAGGACTCATTTCTCAACACCTGCCGCTGACTCTTAGACTATCGCTCGCACCGTAGAACAGTAGTACTTTTTTTGATATTCATACACGTGGAAGCTATCAGAATAATTATTCAATGGTCGCACACGCGTGGGGAATTGTGGAAATTGGGTGCCATATAGCTATGTTAAACGCACCGGATAGAACATACGATTGTAACGACTAGAATGCGAATTAAAACATCAAAGACTCGTAAAGTTGAAAGACTGCCGATTGGAAGAAATAAGAAACTATCTATCCAAGTCATTGATAACGACCAGTTTAGAAAAGTTAAATTAAAAAAGACAAAAAGCGCAAGAATGAACATATAATTGCATCTCAGTTTCCTAAAATCAAATATATAAACATAATAATGCATTTATAAGTGGCTATATTGTAATTTTTACGTTAGAACAATTTTTTTCCATTAAAAAAAGCCATTTTCTTCAAGCAGCGAGACTTGCTGTCGTTCAATAGTATCGTCATGTGCTTTTACGTTTAAAAATAGCACAAGAGCTAGCGCCATGCACAAGGGTTTGGCATAAAATCCGGCATGAATGCTATTGGAGAAATGTGTGGCCCCTTGTGCGAGACCGATCGTTGTAATCTTGAAAAACACAAACTCTATTTTTTCGTTTTAATAGCACGAAAACAATTTTTATTATATATTGAAATAGGTAAAATGCACAATCACTTTTGCAAACCGAGCAGAATAAATTAAAGGGTATTCTAAAATCCATGCCAAGGCCGATTCATCTGTGCCCTAAAAATTTGATTTTAGGATGAGTAATCTGTACATTGTTTTGATTTTATTCTAGATTATGCTTTTGAAAATATGTTGTGTAACTTAAATTTAAAGCTAATACTTTTTTTTTGCTAAATTGTATCCATACTAGAACAAAACGCGTTTTTCCTGCCCAGACGTAATCGAATCGCTTACGTATAATACTATTTCACTACGATCAATAAAAAAAACGGTTATCGATTCATGTCATGGCCACGTTTATGCTATCTGGGCAACTATATTACGTCAACCGCGAGCACTAAACGTGGTTTATTCTGCGACATTTTCAAACACATGCCATACGGTCGTGCGGAAACATGTGCTCAGATCAAACCAGCACAAGCATAAACAAAGCATATAAGCAACTGCATTGTGCGCCATGTTTTAGCCCCCTTTCTCTTTCTCTCTTTCTCTCTTTCTCTCTTTCTCTCTTTCTCTCTTTCTCTTTGACTCTCTCTTTCTCTCTTTCTCTCACTCTCTCTCTCTCTCTTTCTCTCTCATTCAACTACACTACTAAACACAGCACTGAGCAGACACATGTTTGAAGCCCGTTCAAACCGATATAATCCGTACCGCGATCGGGAGCCCAGATGTTTTCCAATCAACTACCAACACAGACACACAGCAGCCAAGCAAACGAATCGCTCACACATGCACGTGCCAAAAAATGCGTCCATGCGGAAATCCGTTTCATCTATCGATCTGCTTATTAGGGTTTAAAGTGTGAAAAACCATGTCGGTAGACGAGCAACACAAAACGCGATTGGCCGAAATTCGAACGAAGGTGTAAAACTTGCTGAGGGTGGTTTCGAAAGACGGTGATAATCAATTGCCCTCAACACACTTGTGGCACAATTGTAACACACAGTTCATCCAATGGACGTATATGTTTAAAAGGCCTTTAGAAGGAAACGAAGAGTTAATATCATTTTAAAGGTTAATGGTTTTTTAAGTATTGATTGTTAAATTTCAATCTGTCTAGCAAGATAAATTGGCATTTATAATATTCAACCATTATAAAAGGACATTTTTGCACCAATATCAGCTTGATAAATAATTATCTGGTAATTTATTTCCCATTTGCAAAAGTAAAATATGCTGTATTCATTATAATGATAAATCACCATGAACAATTATTGATAACGCTAGTCATCACCAGATACCGATCATCACAGGCTTTACTTATATGACCAATAATTTATAGAATTTGACAGTTGCACTACCCATGTGATGTAAACTAACCATCCTGTCAATGCTTTGCTATAAATTGTGCCTTAAAAAACGCTTAATTAATTTGTGTGCTATAAAACTTTTATCTTCCTGCATTGCTATAATCATGCTATAATCACAACGTACTAAGACAAAGAAATATATAATATAAACATAAAAATGTTTTTGTGCTATTCACAAAAAATGAAAAAAAAACAATAAGAAAATTGATAAATGAATAAGTCACAAAAAAAATAAATGAAAATAAAGATATTAGATTCATATAACAGAAATGCTCACAAAGAGCTACACAAAATATATGATTAATGGAAAATAAATCGTGAAAATGCCGATCCTAAAAGAAATTATGAAACAAAATTACGATAGCGGTTCATGAAAATGAATATAATGACACACTGTCAGCAAATGAAAATGCAATAAAACAAAACAAAACATCACAAGAATCGGAAAATGTAACAATCCTACAAGGTGCAAAGAGATGACAATTTAGCTCATCACTTTTTGTGTCCCACAATGTCAAAGCATACATCTAAATAAGTCACCAAATTATAATTTATGGCACGCTGGTGATTTCTGCGCCCCACAAATTCATCTCGTTCTCAAACGGAGCAAATTTCCTACCATTGGCACATTGAGACACTTCGTCGTGCGGAATCGCTGTCGTACTCCATTGAACGTACGTTCGGATCACCCAAAATGTTTGACGTGCCTCATCCACCCATCTACACCCACCCACACAAACAGCGTTCGTCGTTTTTCACCAGTTTACCGCGCATTAACCGTGGGACGATTGCCGGCTTTTGTGGCCAGAAGCGAAACAAAGAGGCGACAGACCCATCGGAATGTCTCGTAAGCGCTCTCGGTTCATACGATCAAACGGTACAGAAGCGACAAACCATGATGTACCCTAAGCTCAAGAGAAATAGAGACCGCCCAAAACGCAACCACCGTGAGCGTTGCCGCGGGGCAAGCAAGATGAACGAGTGTTGAATTATAAATAATGATGAGCAAGCAAATGAGCCGCCCGTTTGTGTTTTCGCTGCGGTTTTTCAGCTTCTAACTTCCCACCCATCCATCCCGGTTCCGATCTTACCCACCCACCCACACGCGGCCTGACGGCGGCTCACGCAAAATCGTGCAAAAGGGCACATTCACAACAAGGCCCGAGAGACCGTATTGCGTTCGCTAGCAACTAAAAAAAAACAACAATGAAACAAATGTAGCTAACTTACCAACACTACCAGCGCTCACTACACATTTTGTCGTTTTCAGCATATTTTTTTTAGTTTCTTTTTTTGCCGCCTACCGCCTTTGAATCATTGACGTTTGTTTCATTTCCGACGCCTGCTCATCATCACAGCACGGTGTAACATTGCTGCTTAATCCGTCCGCTCTCTACATGGTGCGAGCAGCCTCTTGGCAAATCCCCCGATGTATGTTTCGCCCAGAATCGATCGAATGCCGTTTACGAGCTTCTAAAGAGTCGCCACCCGACGAGAACATCGTGCTGAATCTTGTGGTCATAAAACCAGCTTTTCCCCGGGGCAGCACACGATGGGCAAAGGAAACAATGCTGACATTTGCCTCAATAAGGACGAAAAACACACACACACGCTCACGCCCAGAGACTCATATAATCCTTTCGAACAATCCATTCGCTAATGGAAAAATACACTCTCTTTCAGAACCGTAATGCCCTTGCTTTGATACTTTCTACCAGCATAGATCAAGAGAAATCCCGCTCGACTCCATCGTGCAGTATGATGTAGGAGCGTTTTGGAGTACGCACCTTGGGGAGCTGTTTGGGAAAAGTCATCTGCCATCGGAGTCTTGGGATATGGCGACGTTCAAAGTTGGTGGGTGGTGGGTTTGAAATGGTGCGACGAAATCTCATCATCTCATCTCATGACGTCATTCGATCCCCTTGACCGAAAAACTGTCATTCGCCGTTGTTCACACACAAACACACACACACACACACACACACACACACACACACGCAAGAGCTCGTTGCTCGCAAGTGCTCCATCAACAGCTAGCCGCCCTCGCGCGAATGGCGTTGGGCAACCTTCCAAACACAGCCTCTCTTATCATACGAGCAAACGCAATGCGAGCAACCAACCCAATCTAGGACGAACAAGAATTCTCTCGGCCACGCGATGTGCGGAGAAAATCGCAGAGAAAAGTCTGCGAAGCGAGAAAAGTCGGTGAGAAACTGTAAGCGAACGACAGCTTCACAACATCGGTAGAACTATAGTTCGCTCATCTCACTGTGGCGTGTGAAATAATGGGTTCCTGCGAATAAAAGGAGCATCTGTTCAGCATTGATCTCTAGTGGGAAAAAGGCGCTGAGTTGAGATAAGATTATCAGCAGGCGAGAAGATCGATTTGGTAAGTACTAACTTCATCCTTTTCCTGATGCTTGCTGAGGATGCTGAGCGAGCTGTGACTAACTCACTGGACTGGTAGTAAGACGCTGACTAGCACCGTGATGATGAGAACATCAACAAATGAGCATACATGGGGAACGAAGAATGTGTGACAGATGATTTCCTCATCTCTCTTTCTCACTCTATTTCTCTCTGGAATGCTTATTTTTGTGGGGCCAATAATGAGACTAATGCTAGCTGAAAGAACCACCACCAAAACTAGGCCAATTTTATCATTTTCTGTAGGTTTCGCTCATGCTTAAAAGTAAAGAAGATTGCAATGTTTCTAACGGTATATGTTCAAAGATTTTTTTTTATAACTTCATGAAATTTAAACAAATCGAACAATATACTCTTTCATTCCTAACACAACAAGAGGCTCTTTTTTATACGGATTAGTTGGATTATGTCATAAAAATTAACACGCAAAAACCAACGAGAAAAAAAACTTTAAAAAAGTCACGATAGTTCGATTTAAATAGTAACAAAAAAGAATGATAAAGACACCGCAAAATAGCGTACGCCCGTGTGGCACACGATAGAGGGGATGTGAACGACGGTTACTGCCCATATTTGGACCCGCGTACAAACCCTCTTCATCATTATTCCATTTTGGCAGCTTCAATGTCAACCGCTTTTGCGTGTGCAGAACTGTGACTGCCATCCGCCTTGATCGATTAATACACATACCACACGCACACTTGAGGGAGCCGATGATACGACAAGCGCTGCTAGTAAACAAGTTCGGTTGTATAACGTGAAAAAAATAGCAAAAATGATAAGAAAGGTCACTTTTGTTTTTTTTTAAAAAAGCATAATCATACAATAGTCATTACGATGTTCTAGATTTTTTGGGTGCTGCTATAGCATTCTAGCGCATATCTTTAGTACAACATTTCATTATTATTGTAATATCATGTGCTCCAATTGTGATATCATGTGTTACACAGCAGCAATTTTGGTTAGTAATTATTGTTTTAAATAATTTTAATTTCATAATTTTGTTTTAAGGTTTATTTTAGTAAAAATTTTAAGCTTTATTAACCTTTAAGACACTAATCTTATCTATGTATATAGGGCATACGTGAAGATCGTTTTATGTTTTTTGCGATGCTATTTCAATCATTCGTTTGATACCAAACTCCTTCAAAATATATTTTGATACTATCGTTTCTCACAAATTGTTTTAGTATCGTTTAAGCACCGCTCTACAAAAAAGGCTAGCCGAATCTGGCCAAAACAATGCCATGCCTTGCAATGATCAAGATTTATAAATCATTTAAATCACTCAGAGCGAGTTAAAGGTCGCCGCGAAGAATTAAATCACAAACCAACTCACTCATGAGTTAAATAACTCAAGATTGATGCAAATCACTGAAGAGTTAAAAAACTCTTCACAGAGATTTGAATTAATTCACTCTCTGCTAAGATTTAATTCATTCAATCATTCTAAATCAGTGTCCCCATCACTACTGGGAACATATGCTTTTTTACATCTTTTGTTTTTAATTAGTTCTTCTAATCTTTAGTTTAGTCTAAATTTAGTTTTTAGACTAAATAGATTTAGTCAAAATCTTTAGTTTTTAATTCACATAATTTCACGGGGACCGGGTGTTTCGCTTCAAAAATACTATAGACTACAAAAATAGACAATTTAAAACCAAATCACCAAATATTGTTGTGATAGGTCTGCATTTTAAAGTATTAACCAGTTACCCAAAAGTTTGACTCCCCAATTGCCGGTCTCTCCCTGTCTACAGACGGAAAAAAGAGTGTTTCAATGTGTTATAAACGCATCCATCATTGCTTCAGCTAATCGCAATCTGTCAGCTAATCAAAAATTAATCTCAATTAGCTTCTGACTCACCTTCTTGCTTCAACATGCACTTATACGTGGCCAGCCCTACCATCGTTTTCCCGTCTCACTTCCTGCCTAATAGTTTCTAACAAGTATCAAAATTAAGGTTTTACTACTGATTTCTCCTCTAGCCACACAGCAAGAAGGTGTATAGCATTCACAACAACGAACCACGAACCACGAATCACAGTTTTTTTTTACTACTCAAATCTAATTAATCCGTTTTCAGGTCAACGTTGAAATGGTCCACTGAATGTTGCAGACTCAAGCTGTTGGAAAAACTACGATACACCCCGTACTTCCACAGGGCACCTTCCGCTAGTGCATCCAGTGAATCTTCAGCCATTCCGCGCCTGTTTCAATCCATTTTCAAGCAGATGGCAAGTGTGCCCGACGGGTCCTCTTGCGTCAGACGCGGAATTGGAGGGACTTTTTTACTGCCGGAACATGCCCGTGGTGCTACAGTGCGCTTTCGTACGGGCAAGGCAGACTGACTTACGAGTTAATTTTATGATCCACTTGCAAGCGTGCAACTGATATTGGCTACTGCCGCATTCGAGCACTACCCGTCCGCCGGCGGCTGCTGTCGGCATAAAAACCCTAGAGTACGCTTCTACGCAAAGCACATGCTGGTGTAGAGATTAAAACGGTTACACTAATGCTACTGACTGCTCCATTTTGCTGCTACAAAAATAGTATCAAGGCAAGAACGCTATCGATCGGCGTGCATCGGACGCGGGAGCGCACGTATTGACGGGTGTAATGCGCTTTGAGCAACTTGTTGTTGTTGTTTAAGAATGAATTGAACAAAATCATCTAGCAATTTGCAAGAATATTGCAAGAATATTTGACGCTTTCTTATAACAGCTACGTATGCAGTTGTATAAAATATTTTTAAAAAATTTACCAATTCAAAACACAAAAAAGTTCGATTGTACAAAAATAGGATCGGAATACAATGAGTTCCATAAGCTCAGTATAAGTAGCATCATTCAATCCTATTTGACCGGTATTTACATAAAAAAATCCTTAACAAGATTATATTTCATCCTGGCTCAACCAAACGGTACCAAAGTATTAAATTTAGTGAATAAGAAACAAAAACAACCCTTTGGAAGAGAGAATTGAGAAAAATGGATTACAAAACAGAGGCACATTCCACTACCCTTACACATTTTTTGCCGGGTGGAATTTTAACGCCTCCGCATGAAAGTAAAACAAAAAAACTAGAACACACCCAAGGCTAACAAGAAAGGCGAGGAAAAAAGAAAATCCCATCTTGAAACGCAAACCGAGGAAATAATTCCCGCATCTGCGTACGCTACAGTGCGGCGAAAAAAAACAAGAAGAAAAAAAAACAACCATGTTAAACCTCAAAAAGAAAAGTCTCACTCCATCGAAAAAACCACCAAAACGGTCATCTATCCTTTGCCGCTAATGTTCACTCTTTCTCTTTCCCGCTACATCAACACACTGTCGAACACTCGAAACACAGCACGGCTTGAGCTTTTACCACCTGCTGCTGCTGCTGCTGTTGCTGCTACTGTTGCTACTTGTTTGGTGCTACTACAACTACTATCGTTGCTCGATGCTACCTACACGCAGTCTAAACGTCCATTATCTTGAACACTATCCGTGAGGCAGCATCAATAACAACTTTTTCTGTAGGTTACACTTTCCACCAACAACCAACGATTGGAACCGTGCGACAAACGATTCGTTCCCATTTGCCACTAACCCGCTGACTTCTTGTGGTTGAAGGAAAACTACAAACAAAATGTACAAAAAAAGGCTTGCCACCAGGCGGCGACCTGCTGTTGGTCATTTCAGTACAGAAATACATCTTCGTTTTCCTGCTGGGTTGGATGCAAAAATCGTAAACAGCAACGTTGCAAAAGCAGTTTGCTTTTGCTTTGAACCTTTACGCATTTCTCCAATCGATTTTCGGCTCACACAAAAAAAATCGTGATGAAGTAAACAAAATTTCAACCACCACATCTATCAACAGTTCCGTCCCATTCGAACAATCATCGTTACTATCTCTCGCTCCGTCTTCCTTTCTTTGTTTGCGTATTTACGAGGAAGTTTTTTTTTTGCATTTCTCCAAAGGTTAATACATTTAACGGAGAACAAAACAAAAAATACTCACAGCCATAAACTTACGACACACACTGTAGCACTCTACCAGTAGCAGCGGGTAAACCCACCAATCCATTGCGAACAATCTGGCGAAAAATCAATTTTTCAATCCCCCAGCACCTGTCAAACCGTTCGTTGAAAGACAAGCGAAAATCTAAACAACGTAATCGAAACATCATTTAGCACAACGGCAAGACGCTAAGCAGCACATTGACAGGACGGGAATGTTTAACCTCCACGGCATCTTCCCACGGGCACATGCACACAAACAATGTGGCCTTCCCGATATTAGCGACCCTAATGGACATGATTATGTTAAACTTCGGCGTTTCCCACGCCTTTCTTTCCAACCGTGCCCTAATATAATCATCAATCAAATATCTTATTGAAGCTGTATGCGCAATTAAGACCATCGATTCTAGAACCGATTCGAAGAAGAGTTAAGAATTTCATTTGGATCATGACCTCATGTCATCTTTAAGGTTGAGCGATTGACCTCGATCAATTCTGGTCTAATATCTTCATAATAATGTATCTTCTATCCCGATCCTTCAGAAATAACAATGTCCCACGAACATGTTTAATCTATTATCAATCCTCTCACAAGCAGTCATCAGATACAGTTGATGTTTTGCTTATCCAACGCATCCAAGCACTTAGTCCAACCATCCACATCAGACTAGTATTGTCTTCATCTTCCGGATGTGATGTATTAAAGGAGGAAATAGTTAAAAGATGTTTGCTCTCGGATGGAATCTTCCCTAGAGGAGAAGGTCATCAACTCATTGGATGGTTCTCTTCTAGTAGTGGCATTCACTTAACGGGTGACTGCCACTTTTGTATGTTATCAATCCAACCCACCCTTGGTTTCGTATTTTTCCAAACCCTTCGTTTCCCTTTCATCCAAATCCCCGCCCCAACGATTACATATCATGTTCTCTCTTATCTGTACAGCTTTCTCTCCTTCGTTCGTTACCCAATGTTGTCGGCCGCGAGAACCTATCCCTCAGAAATTAACAATCAAGCGCTCCAGCAACGGCATGCTTCAATAACTGAACTTATCAGGGAACCGTAGCCTTTACCATCCCTTTTCATATGTTTCGTAGCGCTTATCTTCATTGCTACAAGCTCTAGGGCGCAAGTGTGCAATAACAACAAAAAGTGGCAAAAATTTGATACAATAACACAAAAATGTTGCTTCAACACAACAGTATGATATAGACAATATCGTAACTTGCAGTAAAGCTCGACCGGAAAACAATGGAAACAAAACCTTTCCCATGCAGATGTTACAACGTAATGCTTGCGTTTCGCTAGACAATCGAATCACGCAACGCCAACTGTACAGAGAGCTATTCAAATGAGCAACTGCAGTAATGAACATGCTCTCTGTCCTCCAATGCAAAACATTGAAATCGCAAAACTTTACTAGTTGTAGCATATGAGTTAGATCACGTTAATTAGGGTTTTAAAACATTAAGCATCACATTGATTTAAAGTAAAATTTAAACTTTAACGGGGCATTTCTAGACGCTTCTTGTCTTGTCATACGCTATGTACGTTGGATGTTGAGGCACTCCCGTCGTAAGATCCTAATTCTTGTTATGTTACATTAAAACCTCGAAGATCTTGACCCTTTCATTTTCAATTTTCTACGACTATTGTTTGCCCGTTGCTCAATTCTCGATATAGTTTTCCATTTCAAACTATATTTGGACCTATAACCGCATGTACAAAACCTTTCCTTTTTATGACTTTAGAGCAAGTAATTAAAATTCTGTCCACAATTCCATCCAGTATCTTGTTTCCATTTTCTTGCATTTTACCATCTCACAGAACTGTGTCGCCATNATATGTTTCGTAGCGCTTATCTTCATTGCTACAAGCTCTAGGGCGCAAGTGTGCAATAACAACAAAAAGTGGCAAAAATTTGATACAATAACACAAAAATGTTGCTTCAACACAACAGTATGATATAGACAATATCGTAACTTGCAGTAAAGCTCGACCGGAAAACAATGGAAACAAAACCTTTCCCATGCAGATGTTACAACGTAATGCTTGCGTTTCGCTAGACAATCGAATCACGCAACGCCAACTGTACAGAGAGCTATTCAAATGAGCAACTGCAGTAATGAACATGCTCTCTGTCCTCCAATGCAAAACATTGAAATCGCAAAACTTTACTAGTTGTAGCATATGAGTTAGATCACGTTAATTAGGGTTTTAAAACATTAAGCATCACATTGATTTAAAGTAAAATTTAAACTTTAACGGGGCATTTCTAGACGCTTCTTGTCTTTCGGTTATACATACGCTATGTACGTTGGATGTTGAGGCACTCCCGTCGAAAGATCCTAATTCTTGTTATGTTACATTAAAACCTCGAAGATCTTGACCCTTTCATTTCCAATTTTCAACGACTATTGTTTGCCCGTTGCTCAATTCTCGATATAGTTTTCCATTTCAAACTATATTTGGACCTATAACCGCATGTACAAAACCTTTCCTTTTTATGACTTTCATTTAGAGCAAGTAATTAAAATTCTGTCCACAATTCCATCCAGTATCTTGTTTCCATTTTCTTGCATTTTACCATCTCACAGAACTGTGTCGCCATAGCAGCTGTATTTCGATAGACCACTTCTGCCCATCCCTAGGGTTGAGGCTCCAGCTGCTGAAACAACGAACAATCAAGAAGCCTTGATGAACGTGGACGATATTCTGCTACTCGACTCTAAAATCGATACTCGCTGGCACACTTCTGCCTCGTGGAACAATTATGAAAGTGTGCTCTCGTGTCGGAGAATAGCTCTTTTGGCAACCCTTAAACCATCACCCTTCTCCTCACGATGTCTGCATGTAGTTGTATAAAAGCAACCCGAGATGATACACTTTACCATTACGGTGATTCTAAAATCACTATTAGTGTGGAACTACTTAGTACTACTATGCACACAAAACGATCTTTAGTATTTCATGTAACGACACTGTTTAAAATAGCCCTGTTTTAAGCGCTACAATTACAATACTGTTCACAAAAATTTGCAAGAAATAAAGAAAAACTCGTCAAAACCGAACGAACGAACGTTACCGCTCAAAAATGAACAATTCATACCAGTGAGAAAATGAGTTACTCCATTGAGAACGTCAAAACGGAAAAAAACGAAAAGCAGCTGAGAAGAGGAGTAAAGTGAAATGGAAAAAGCAATTTCACTGCTTGGTGAGTTATAATTCACGGTGAAGCTCTCCGAGAGTCTCACGCATGTCACCGTTCGAAAATAGTAGTGAGCAAAGGTGAGTTCTTCGTGAGACGTAACCACCGCTCGGGGGCCTCTGGCTCACCATCCCTTAGTGACGTTTGATTTCGCGTACCGCTCACTGTCGGAAAATCGATTTTTCACATATAATTATGTAAAACCGAGCGTATTTGTTTTTTGCAATAAACCGACGCACGATGTATTAGCTTGGGCAAAGTCCCACCAGCCATTGGAGAAAGACTCCATCATTAAGAGATAGTAATTCAGTGCTTGCTTGAAAGCTGTTTCTTTTGCCCTTTTAGACTCGCGAACATTTCTCACACACCTACACAAACTTACCTCGATTTTCCTTTCGCCGTTTACGAAATTAATTCCCGTAGTGCAGCCGCGCTTTACAACTTCCGCTTCACTGGAGTTTCGCACCAGCTAGTACACACTTTACAATTTGCTTCCACAGCACCATACACCGGCACACAAAGCAACATAAAAAAAACACACACGCAAGGTGGGTCTGCCGCCGCCTTGTGGTCACTGTTGGTTGGTAGAGAAATTTCAATCACACCTTTTTGCGCTTTTTTGTGGTTGTTGTTGTTGGTGTAGGTTATTTTATATAATATATACTATCTATGTTTGGCTCCGTACCGTACGTTTTGTCGAGGCGGGGAATGCGCTTCCGAACACACCACCCGCAGTCGGAAAATCAATCGACGGAAGAGCTGCTTCACGGGCGAAACACAACACAAACTAACACATACACACACACACGCGTACGCTACACAGAGGCACGGTACACGTGCACACACACACCATATCCCGTGTCGGTGAACCGAGGCAGGGCGCACCAAGTGCCGAGAGTGCGCGAACGGATATGTGTGCCTCCAGCTGTGCACGGGCACGTACGTCCTCCAGGTGGTCGGTTCGCACAATTCAACACGATGGTGTTACTGCGGCTGGCTGAAATGGAGATAGAAAAACCAAAAACGATTTACACAAATCCAATAGGATGCACACACATCAAATGTTGCTCCCCATGAGCATAAACGCACACACCGAGGCCTACTTGAATGTACATAATACATTCGTGCACTACATCTCAAACGTAGAATTCTTGGATCTCTTTGCTTTGGAGCACGGATATTCGAGTGCACTTTACTTTCTTCAGGCAATCAGCCTCACATTGCTCCAGCGCTCATCTTCATCTTCCGGTAATAAGTTTACATTTTCTAGCCACTTTTGCATATTATCCTATCCTTAGGACAGTTCTTTCTGTTGACGTTTTTGACTAGTTACGAAACAATTTCGAATGGAGAGTGGCCTGGACCGACTGGTACCAAACCGTGGACAACCCTTGCGCGCACAAATTCTCCTCCATTCGTCCATTGTCCCTTCACATTCCAAAACACTGCCACACCATTGCTTCCCACACAGTTTTCACACAGTAGCTATTCTCTCTTTCGTGCACCTCAATCTTTCCCTATCGCTCACTTCCATTGGTCACTTGGATAGGAGTTTTCCAAGCAAATACTTCAACTGTTTTAACCGCGAATTACCACTACCAAGGGGCACACCACACTAAGCTGAACGCACACCGTTGAGCACGAAGCATTCCGCGGGACTAATGGATTGTGTAATTCTTGGGTACCGATGGGACGCAAGTTGACAGCACACAAATAACACCTCTAAACTCCCGGTCACTCCTGCACCAGCCAAAAATGGTAAAGACATACAAAGTAACAACAACAACAACAACAAAAGAACTTTGTTCACCTTTACATCAAACGAACCAACGGACTCCGGCCGCACCAACGTCACGAGGAAAACTGTGAGTGAGTGTCCCAGTATTGCTGTCATTTTGCTCCGGAAAAATTCTTGCTCCACACACACACACACATACACACACACACATACACACACGCTCTGGAGGTCCGTGGTACTCCGGTGAGAGATATCTCTCCCGCCGGTGGTGAATTGTCGAGTTCGCACAAGAATTGTAGTCCAATTTTTCCATGGCGATCCGATGTCAGTCAGTTTTTGGGGTACGAGAAAAGGATGTATCTCAACCTCCAGTAGTACCACGAGACTCGGAGTGAATGTGAGAATTTCGCCATTAACTCTCACTCATTTCACTCTCAGCCGGGGATTCGAAGAGCGCCAAAAAAATCAATCTTCCTTCTTCTGGCGATTTTTCTTCTCAGTGGTAAATTTTCATTTCACTCACACTGTGAAGTGTGTGTGTTTCTTTTTTGTGCCTATAGCATATCACACAACCTTTCTTGCTGCTCTCGCTAGAACTATTGAGTGAGTGCAAGTGTATCGCATCCTCTCACACTCTGCTTCGCGCATCGCACCAAAGTTTTCCACCGTCAAGCGAAAGAACTGAGTTTTTTTTCCTCTCCTTAACCGGGGGGACCACACGGCACCATCATCGTCGGCTCACAAGGATTTGGGTGAGAAAAATCGACCCGCACGCTCGGCTGAGTGAGACGAGATCATGTGGCTCACCACCGTTGTGCGGTGAGGGAAATTGTGTGAGCGAGAGTTGGAAAATGCTACCACACCACACACAAAAACTTATTACATAATTTCTTCCTCTGATGATGGCTTTTCGGGCCAAATCAAACCTGCTTAAACGCAAACCAATTCCCGCACACACAAATGAAAATTTCCACATACGGTCATACCCGTACGTCGTTTGCACGTACGCACACCAAACACACACACCCACATAGCCATACGTGCATACTCCACACGGGGACACACTTTTCTTCTTGCTCCACTAGAACGATTTGTGTATGAACCTTAGGAAATGTGTTTCTAGCGGCAAACATATTTAGATTATTCGTTTGCTGGCTTTCGTATGGGGATATCGTACACAGCATCATGCAAATGTTCATTACCATTAAAAAAAAGACCCCATCACCACACACTACAACCAGTGATTCTAAATTAAAATTCAACAAAATGGTTTTAATCATGGCGACGAGTGGCGAGCGAAAACAACAACCAAAAAATGCAAGGAAAAATATCCACTTTCCACACTTGACTCTGCTGCCACGGGTGTCGGGGTGTCTAACGGGGTATTCGCAGGCACATAAATCTATATGTGTGCGCTTAATATAGTCCTAATCATCGTTGTCCGCTTTCGTCGCTGTGTAGAAGCAAACAAAAAAAACAACAACACACAAGTTTTTCTTCACGCGATTTGCTCGTCTGACACGATGCCATATCAAGAGTTCCGCCGTATCCATCCACACACCTTGACATGAAATGCGCGCACACGTACACCATAACCAACCGAATCGGGTGGGCGATCGATTTGATCGATTATAGTCGAAAATGTTCCGTACCACTGCCAACACATCATCATCATCATCATCATCATCCATCTATTAGCAAACTATTGGCTTTTCCTCCCATTTTTTTCCCAACTGCCAGAACCGTGTGTGGGGCACACTCTCACACACAGTCGTGCTGCTCATATTTCAGGGTCACAGAAATTATAGGATATCGAGCGGTTTTAGGTTCGACTTTTCTTCACACGTCCCTTTCATACGGGGGGGGGGAAGAATCGATTGCTACCAAACGATCAGCCGATGGGCACCACCTGTGCACTACACCACACTTCAAATGATTGCCTGTGGGTGAGTGTTTTTTTTTTTTTTTATTAGTTATTCCTGTACACCCTTTTCCATCCATCGTATGGCAGAGTGCGTTTAATTTATCCTGCACTGACACTGGTAGCAAAGGAAACCAACCACTCTAACTCTATATATCACCTCAGAACAAAATTCCACAAGCTGACAGCACAGCACCACGAAGCGACTAGCGCGCGACCACTTGCGGCGAACTTGCAGCGTGTGTGCTCTCGCACTGAAAATCGTACTCCCAGCGTTCGCTCACATCGGGCCCCAGTTTCAGAAGGGCGCACAAAACCTCCCACTCCGTGTGGCGGTCGAGAGAATCGTAAGAGCGACAGAACAGTTTTATCTCTTCTGGCCGTGTGAGCCAATGAAGCAGTGAGAAAAATGCTGTGCTTAAGAGCTGGAAAATGGTGAAGTTTGTTATTTTTATTTTTTTTGTGGTACGTTCCTGTTCGCTTTTCCGAGCTGTGAGAGAAATGGATGGACTTGCGCTAAGCTCACCCTCACGACGGCACGGAGAGCGAATGGTGAGAATGAGAAAATTAGGTAAACTCACGGTCCATGTTTATCGCCTATCTCACTGTGCAAAGACACGCACGCAATTAAAGCTGTGAACATCGAATTGCATGTGTACGTTTCTCCTTAAGTATATGTCCGGTATTGTTGTATAATTAGTAGCCATTTGGAAGCAGCATTCAACCATTGGTACTATTAATCTTCCTGCGAAAAAAAGCAATCAAGTAATTTTTTCATATTTTAATCAGTGTAATCTCACAAATATGTGAGAAAAATGGAAACAAATATTATGTTCAAAAAAACTGCAAAACAACATTAAATGTTTAGCTTTGCGATTTCATACATTGACGGTTAAAATCATATAGACAAAACATGAAATGGTCATCGTGCGAATGATACAATATGCTCAAGTTAGAATTAAGCGATTATTCACGTTTCCTATCAGGGTCGAATTGTAGTCCTTGATCATGGACAAGCATGAGGTTCGACAGTATTATAAAGTCTCCAGACGATCTTATTACCAAATTTACCGAAGTTCACAGAAGAATATGGCCAACAAAAAAAAACCTTCCCATCAAATAGATATCGATAAGCATAACTCTAATTAACACACGACAAGTCAATATATCTCATCAAGCATTGCATTGTTTTTTGTATCGCCTTATCATGTTATGCATTCACAATAATATAAGCATACACATAATGCTATCTATTACATTTTCTTAGGCAATTAGATAGGTCTGATATTGTCATGATATCTTCAAAATATTATTTTTCTTTATTATAAGAGATGTTATAACTTATCTCATCGTTGTGTACGATGCAATGGTCAAATCAAATCAAAATGCAAATCCTTGTCGATTGATTAGTATGACAACCCGTTAAAAACCATCAGATAAACCTTCCCCATTCGATTATGGGTCAGTTTTTCTATGTCCATGCCGGTCAATTGTTCCAAGCGTTCCACATACGCACATACGAAACAGCGCAAGTCGTGACCGCTCGGAAATATTCTTATCCTACCCGAACGCACCTCCGGTGATGAGATCTGTATGGGGGTGAAAAAACCACTGCTCAAAGTTGAACCATCGCTCGCATGCCGCTCGTATCCCAAAGGAAAACCGGCAATTTCAAGCACGCAGCAGCAGTAGGCGCAGCAGTTCGATGTTTATATTTAGAAACGTTTCGCAGCATGCCTAAGCCACAGCACCAGCAAAACCCCGAGACGCCAGATGCATCAGAACATTGGTGCGCAAGGTGTAGAATGGAACAACCGGTAGGTTGTTCACCGGTGGAATTAGGGGGTGCTTCAGCTGCCCCGCTTCAGCCGGTATCCTGTTACGTGTCTGTGATCCACATCCCGCCACAGCTCGATTTATGCTGCTGGTTCGAGAAAACGAATCAACGAACCACCACTCGATCGATCGATTTTCGTGTCTCGAAACGGTGGAAAATTCAATTTCGACCGGGCTGTTATGCAATGTGTGGAATGGCCTTTTTTGCATGATGCTTCCGAACGCCAAACTGTGCCGGCATGTGTGGTAGTCCGGGGCGGTCTCCCAACGTGTACAAATGAAAATGGAGATTGATTTTTGTTTCTTTTTTGTTGTGCAAATCAAACCCAACGCTTTCCTTCTTGGGCATTGTCCCTGGTGAAATTGCTAATCAATTTTCATAATTTATCACGGGAAGGTGGTACCGTTTTTTTTGTGTGTATTCCTCCCGCGTTCGCTAAAAATAACCAGAAGAAGAAAGGGGAACTCATCAGCTTATTTCCTTACGCCCAGTTCCATCTTCGATGGCACGCGCTCTTCGAAAGGTTCAATCAATGTTAGTGGCTGCGATTGCCTAATTAGCAATGGTTTCCGCCATTCCCATTCTTTTACAGCTGGTACGTTCGTTGTGCTGCAAAATAGGAGGAGTGTTTTTTTTTTTTGTAAATGCATTAAAATCGTACAATAAACATGATTCATTGCGTGACGCGTGATTCGAATGGTTTCAAGAGCGAGGAAAGCTTCCTGCTGCTTGAACTTTTCATTGAATTTGATGCTACCTTGCGGGCGACCTTCGGGACAAACTTGTTACCGGTGGATAGGTCAGCACAGCGTAGCATAGAAGCTGCCACACCGCAGTTGCCCCCTTTGAAGCGATTTATTTCTCTAAAAGAAAAACGAAATAAAAACATGTCGCTTATTCACTCCGGTAAGATGGTCACATTATCCGACACACGCGTTAGTCATTCCGCTTCAGGGCGCACGACATTTTTCCCTTCACTAATTGAGGCTACCACCCGGATGTCGATAGGCAAGAATGAGCCCGGCGGCCATCCTCGAATGTAAAGCCGCTGGTCGAGGACAACACGCCGACGTTATACGGCACAGCGCGCTCTTATGTTTACCTGTCACATTGTGACCATTTGTTTCATTCTCCCTATCTCGCACTCACTATTTTTCTCTCTCTCTCCTTTTCTCTCTTTGTTCTATCTCTGCGTTCTTATCACCAGATGCATGTAGGTTGCAACTGCACTATAAATCAACGCGGGCTTTTCAACGGGCAGATGCACCACAGCAGACGACACAGCTACAAGCGTAAGGAAGTTAAAGCCTTCAACCTTGCGGATGTAAACAAACCATCTCTTCCCGCCTGGCTCCCATCGGAGGCACCGACGCGAAACGAATGATCTCTCGATTCCGCGGAAAACGAGCACAGTAGGCCGTGGGTAGGTGGATTTTCTGTGTACACATAGCAAACAAAACCAATCGCATTACTTTTCCCATTTCGCGTACCTCACTGCGCTGCGGTACAAACCTATTCCAATCGCATTAGGCCCATCGTTAGAAGCAGTTTAATGGCCACCTGGACGATTAAAACCGATCGATAGCACCGTGCTTTCACACGTATTTCCGTCGCGAGTGTGCGTTTTTTTTCCTCGTTCCACGTTCGCTACACACACTTATCCCCCACGCGAAAAAGAAGAACACCCGGTGCACAGACACACGCGTACGTACACACAACGTATATGAGCACAGCTTTCACCTTTGATGAAACGATCGTCCCTATTGGGATTGCACCTGAATGCTAAACACATCACAGTTTCTAGCGCAGCGAAATCTTCCACCATTGAGCACCATTTCGAAGCATTCGGTGCAGTTTATCTTTTTCGCACACTTTAGGTAAGTGTGCAGAAGATGCTTAAATTTTCACTACACCTACACCGGAAAAATCAATGATCTCACGCGAAACGAACCGGGGGGGGAAAGAGGGCTATTTGAAACGTGGTACGGCAAACAAACTGCCCGATAGTGGATCGCGTTGTACTTACCGATTTTGGCCAATTGCTGTTCCAAGACGTTCCGTTAACCCGTGGGCAGTTTTGTGGGCAGCCAGTTGTCGAACCCATTAATGACTCACTAAGTACGGAATTTGTCGATTCCAAGATTCCCCGTAAAAGGACAGCGTTTTGCGGCACGCGTATATTTTCATCGATTATTGTCATCGGATACATCCACGGTCTATGAACAGAGTACAGGTCGGTCCAAGGTCTATGAACAGAGTGCAGGTCGGTCCATCCAGAGCGATTTGACAGCACGAACCGAAATGAGGAAGAAGACCGCCCCGATCAAAACATGCGTTGTTGTTATGATCCGAGCATGCATGTGTTGTGCTGCACAGAGCAGTTGTGATGGAATGGATACGAAATATTCAGGTTGCTGGGCTTCAGAATGTTTTAAATAAACGATACGTTTTAACAGATGATGATAACCTTAACCTTAATTCAGATAGCAATCATTTTTATCGGGGGACCATAGCTTGAGTCCGAGATTCCGGGACAGGTAATTCATTCAACAGGAATATGAGCTATATTGCTATATAGTCGAATTTGAAGTTAATCGTTCCATATTGTTCACATACTTTTGGTAAATTACTTAGAGTTCAAAGGTCACAAGTTATAAAACAAATAATTTCTAGCTGTAAAAAGCATAACTAATCTCATGATCCGACTCTCACGGACTGACCTGTACTGTTCATAGACCTTGGGATACATCAGTCGCTACACCTTTGGCCGCATGCAGTTCACACGTTTGACAGCAGCAAAACTGCACACTGGGAAAATGTATCCTGTTTCCTGTCAAACTTGATATATTTACGCATGACTTTTTTACGTGATTTATATTATTCAAAAACTTCACTACAATTTGTTACGGTGCTCGAGTATGTTTTATAAAAAATAAAATAAAGTATTTATGAAAATCAATTAAAATATTAAATATTAAATAACAAATTGTTCGAACGTATACATTTACACGAGTAAATTCGAAACCGAATTCAGCTGTTTGAAATCGAATTTTTGTTAAGTTCGTTTGAAAAATACAAGACAATAGTGCAAATGCCGTGAGAAAACTGCACAGCAACTGCAACCATCGTACTTTTGTACCAATTAAAAAGACATTTATTTTTGTTAACTGTTTGGAGGTTAAAACAATAAACATACCAAGGAAATGATTGCACATTTAATTACGTTTCATCGTATTTTAGTATGGGATGTTAAATGTTTTAAACTACTTATCACTTTCGTAAGTTTCCTTTGTAATTATTTACAGCGCAGTAGGTGGTACGATACTTCAATTTTATTTTTGAACACGACCAAACTACCCCTGGTGGACGACCACTGTTCCACAATCCATGCTTCAATGGTGCGTGAAATGAGCCCTTTTTCTTTCCCATACGCTACAAACATACGGTAATGTGTTTTTTCTGTATTTTAAAAGTATTACAGCAAAAAAAACGTAGTTTTAGTCTCTTATTATTGATCGAACTTGTAACTTTGAAGTAACCAATAACCCATCAATTTAAATTCATGTAAATAAATCGTTGAACTGCGTTTTCGCTAAAGTCATTCTGAACGGTCATTCTAAAAATCATTCTAAACGGTGATTTTGGTTTGTATATCATCTATTTATTTGCCATTACAGTATAAAAGCATGTTCCATCAATCTTTGGAGGTTAAACAAAAAATAAAATAAATGTTTTGAACCAAGTGTAATCGTTCGAATTTGTTTTTGCACCCCAAAAGTTCGTTTGCTACACGAGCGAGCTTCTTTCACGAGCATTGCAGTAATTGAATTTCGTTACTGTAAACACATTATGGTCAACTTAGAAACGAACCAAATAAAATGTGCATTTCTGCCTACGCCACTACATATATTATTTTGTAAATGAACTCTCGGGCTTGATGATGTTTTGTACGGATTAAAGAACAACATTCAAAACTGCGCTTTTGTGATAAGGCTAGGGTAACGGTTAGGTAGCTGTGTGTGTGTTGTGCTATTTTATGCTCATTAGGCAACATTGGCCAGGTAACCGGTTGCTATTGTTTTCCATCGCCCACACACGGGGAAGCACACGATTTCCGGCTCACCGGATAAAAAGTCCCGGATAAAAGGCAATCTTTGCATCGTTTCGTTGGTAGTTTTTATGAACATGCGGCAGCAATGTCCAAACCGAACAATTGTGTGCTTTCTGTGGCTTATCTATGACTTGGCTGTGCTAAACATGCTAATCGTACATTAATTATAGTTGTATGAAAAATTCTTCCAAAAAGCTTAATATCATCACGTTTGCACGAGCACATCGAATGTGTGCGCGAAATTTTGCGAAACGAAGCGCATGGTGAACACCGACAACGACAGCGAACGATAGCCGTTCTTAGCTTGGTGCAGAGCAGCATCTACCATCCTCGCTGGGTGCCTGGGGATGCTGCCTGTTTGCCAACCGCTTCCGTGTCTGCTATTTACTTTCCCAGGTTCAGCTTTCCCATCAAACCGGCCGCACTGGCCGTGGCCGACTCTTGTGCCTTCGCAGCGACATCGGTTACTTTCTGCAGATAAGAAATAATCGGTCCCATTAAATATGCCGTCCTTTCTGTTGCTTTTTGGAGTCTGCTTCGCAAATGGCCGCAACTGCGCTTACCTGCTCCAGCTCGCCACGCTTCTCGTCGGCCACCCGTTTCGCTTCCTGCAGCTTCCGGTCCACCTCTTCGCTCGCCCGCTTCATACCCTCATCCACCTTCTGTTCCGCGACCTTCATCTGCTCCTCGACCGCTTGCTCCACCACGACGGCACTCTGTTGTATGGCATTTTCGGCCGCCTGTTTGGCATGGTCCATCAACGTTCCGGCGGCCTGTGAGAAGATCGAAAGCAAAGCCAAATTAACATCCAATTCCAATATCACGGAGGTATCACGGAATGATAAGAACACGGACCTGCGATGTCGTTTCGGCAACGGCGGACGCTTGCTGCTTGGTGGCATCGATCTCACCGGCAGCGGACGATGCCAACGCTTCGGCATCGGATTTCGTTTTGCTGAAGGAGTCCTGCGTTTTCTTCGCCTGCTCCTCGGCCATGCTGGACGCGGCCTGCACCTTCTCGTTGGCCAAATCCTGCGCCTCCTTCTTCTTCTTATCGAACAGCCCCTCCGCTTTGCTGCCGAGGTTTTTCAGCGAGGCTAGTAAAGTGCATTTCATTAATGAGACAGAATGCCATCGATTAGCATGGATTCTTCTACCCTCGGACGTAATCGGGATCGTATCGCTGCGTGTTCGTGTTGGAATGCTTCAATATTGTTTACAAATGTTGTCACTTATTCCGCTTCGATCGGTGATCTTGACATCAGCTCGTGGAAGGGAGAGAGTGAGCATCGTGTGTGTTGTGATTTTAAATGTGTCGTTTATTTCAACGTTTCGTGCCGTTTCTAGCGTTAACCTGACGCCAAACAGGCATGTTCACGTTCGGTTAGTGTTAGTGCACCCGAACCACGATCCATGATGTCATCTCTGTGCGAGAGACACCGAGCCGAGCCAAGGTCACAGCAGCGCGAATGCTTCTTCGAACACGCAGTGCAACAGTTCGGCAGGCAGGCGAGATCACTCCAGCGTATCATAATGCTCGAGTGGGGTGCTTTTTTCTCTTGTGCAGATGGGATGGTATTGTGGGAGGTCTAAACATGCTCACCATAGCTCTAGACGTACCGCGACGGGCAAAAAAAAAAAGCAACACAAAATGTTCGGCCGCGGGAGTATTCTATGGAGCTATAAAATTTTAACATATCGAAACGAAACACGTCCCTAGTGCGTGGCATCATCGCCAGCTGAAGAGTGCGAGCTGGTACTTGTAAACCGTGAGCACCACAACACAGAAGAAACGACGAGGCGTTTCATTATTCGATTTCGTGTTTTGATTTTCACCATGCATTTATCAATTGTTTATTTATATTAAATAAAACGTTCAATTCTTTAACCATGCCAAATTGTGCTTTATACAAGGTCACTGTTCATCGTTTGCATTTCCCCATCAGGCAGAGAACCATTTCCGTTTTTAGCCGATACCGGTCTGACACGATGCCCATGATGATGATGATAATAATGATGTCATCCATGAGGCCAACCCATTGGCCATTGCTACCTACTAGCACCTTTTTACGGTCGTGAGTCGTGAGGATTGATCACTCACTGGCCGTTTTTCTTTTATTTTATTGTAGCTTTAAAACTGAAACGCTCCCTACACGCCTTTTCCTAGGAAAAAATTAACCTCCAGCGAGAAAAATGAATCGATCGATTTTCTCCACCATTCACCGTTGCTCGGTGTCCTTGTGGTATCGTAACGTTGATAAATATTTAATTTTCTTCCCATTTTATAACGTTTTATCCTTCTTTTATGAACCACTCAGAGATCTATCTTTTCCGCACAAGATAGTTCGGAAGTGATTTTACTCGATTTACCCGCAACCAGATCGTTCAAGAGAAGCTATTTATAAATATCGTCTTTGGCCCAACCGGTTCCTCCCAGCACACGTACCATACATGAGCGATTCCGCAAACTAAGATACGCAAGCACATTGTTGCGGCTTGTAATATTTGCTTTAAAAGTGCATCAAGCGATCACGAATAACGAGTGCATCATCATCATCATCATCAGCGTTGTATATCAACCGCAAAACTAGAGCAACGTCCCACAGATTAAATACCGGCTGTTGTAACATTGTGCACGTTGCGCGAGGACGTCTGTTTCAGGCGTTAAGGCGAGGTCTCCTTTTAATCAAACATTCCGACTCACCACCGACCGTCCTTTATCGGTCGAACGAGATCGGTCTGCATGCCCTGATGGTCGAACATTTGCTTCCGTTTTTGTTTTTTGTTTTATTTAGGCCGGATTTAATTTGTAATGGGTGACCTCCGTCAACTACTAACCGCGACACAGCGCACATATAATGATGATGTGTGACACGAACAGTGATTGTTTTAAATTCATTCCTACAGCGTCGGTAGCTTAATTTATGAAACGTGCTAACTGGTTTGTGGTTGTTCGATATGTATTGCGCTTCATTTCAATCCATACAAGGTGACTCTTTCCAGAGACGTTTAGAAATCACTCATAATACACGATGCAAATCTAGTCCCACCAAGCAATGAGATGCTTTTTTAAATGGTTTTCATGTGTATTACACTCAATGTACAGAAACTTCGTTCCAGACGTAATGGCTGCAGTCCATTTAGTACCATCCACTAGCAAATTACCATTAGTCATCGCATACCAAGCCCCATTCCAATGCAGACATTCCTTTATCGATCAGAGCAATCGTTCTCCTTCGCCATGCGCCACGTTAGGTCAACAACAAGCCAGCTGACGATGCACAGTAACCGGACCGGAGCAGTAGATTTCCATTCCGATAGCTCGGTGCTACGTAATTACTTTGTCCTTTAGATTCTACCCTAGATAGTGCATCTACTTTGGCGTCTAAAATAAACAACATTATCAAACACTCTGCTATAAACTTACATTTTGCTCCTCCTGTGCAGCGTGTCGTTTTTTTTTTGGGGGGAAAATTGGGAAAGTTTAAATATTGTATTAAAAAATATGTTTCCATCATCTCAAATCTCAAAACCACCGTTCTGGTAATGCGCAACAGTACAAACAAATCTAAACAAATTAGAGCAAGATTCAATCGAATTACGACGGTAAGACCTTGCACAATTACTTCATTACCAGCTGGCACCAGAGGCCACAAACAGATGGCATCGTCGTCTACCCCATCTTCGCCGTGGCAATGGGGGGGGAAGGCACCCAACTACTTGACCCTTACTGGCCCGGTGGTAGGGGGAGTAGCAACAACGTTTTTCCTCCCAACGAACCAACCGGCCCAAACCGCACCCCGACCGACCGCGCATGATTGGAATTCCAATCGGACGCCACCATGGCGCATCATCATGCGGGGCAAATGGAAAAGAAGCACAAATGAGTTGGAATCAAACTGAAGCTTAAAAACAAAATAAAATACACAAACACACAAAAAAAGTATAATCAAAACCGATTAAAATTCAAATGGTACCGGGTGACTTTTTTTGATAATGAAACAACAGCCCCGATGGTTGGTGGTGTGGTGTGGATGAAAATGCAAATTTCAATTTTTCGAGACAGAACGTTTGCTAAAGAAGGATTTCGAACGTTCTACTTGTACATCCGCATCGAGCGAAGGTGTGGGACCGCAAAAAAAAAACATTCGCTTCCATGCAGTAAAACACGTGCACGGAGGCTGAAAATTGATGCGTAATAGTTAGCTGGAAATGTGGAGATGCGGTTTCTCTCGTACTCGTTTGCTTTAGTTTCACACTTGGTTCACTTTGGGGATAAATTCGTTCGGCGGAGTACCTTTGCCATAAACACAGCATTGTACCGATTTTCACTTTCACTGCTCACACACTTACCAGTAATTCCGCTGAACATCTTGCTGTGTGTCTGGTGGACGGTTGGAAAATCAGATGGAAAACCGTTGGCCTTGAACTGGACACGGACGCACTGTAGAGGTACAGCAGCTGCTAGCGTTCGCTCACTCTCACGTAATGCACTACAGCCGTTTGATGCAGTCGTATCGGTATTCTACCGTAACTGGTTTTACTTTCCACGTGTTGGAGAGAACTGAGTGAGACTCACACGGGGGAAGGGGAGCGTTTGGAGCACCACGGGGAAACTTGACTCACTGATGCGCTACAGACGAACGGACGGAGAACACACGTCTTCACTACGCGAGCTATGTCAACGAAATAATATGCGTTCGATGTTTCCTGCTTTGGCATTGTGAGCGAAACGGCGCACACGCGCGCACACCACAACATTCGGTTCTTCGCTCAGGTTCGCCTCAGGGTTGGCTGCGGCTGGATGGGAGAGAAGATGAGAAGATGGTTTTGTGTACAGATTATCCTTCATTTTTCTTTACATGTTTACAGAAATAGCTCTCGATTTCGAAACTAACTCATAAAACCTGTTACAAGAGAATTCAAATACCTAGCATTATTGGTTTTAATTTAGACTTTCGGAAGGAGCATGATAAACGATTTGTCGCTTTAAATAATTGTTTAGTTTTCCATTGTCTCATTGCGTTTATTTGCACATTTTATGAAAGAAATACAAGAATATTAAATTTCCTACCAAAAGTGCATCCTCGTCGGTTTTGCTATTCCGCAACAGATGGCGCTGTACCGTTTCTTCTGTTCTGTTTGCCATAAAACGTACTGGAATTTGTTTTGTTCGATAATGTTATTGATATTTCATTTTCATATTACTACATTGTTTAAAATAATCTGTTTCTATGTTGAAAATTTCTTCTCACTTGTTTATCTACTGCGCATTTACTTTGTATCAAACGGTAAACAATCTAAAGGTTCTATTTTATTCATCGAGATGATGCTACTCTCTCACTGTTGAGTATTGAGAGAAAAACAATATTCTCTCTCACTCTCTCGCTATTCATCTCTGTTTAGTGATGTTATAATTCTCCCGTATGCTTAGGCAGCGCTCTTATAATCGTTGTACGAAACAAAATGTGAATGTTTCATGAGGCACAGGCTCTGTTGGTTAATCCATTTTCAATACCAAAGAAACACCACGTGGTTGTGGTTTATTGGATTTTGAAACAAAAATGTGTTGACGAATTGATATTTACCAAACTGTAAGGGAAAATATTAATTAATAAATAGGAAATAAATAGGAATATTCGAGTCGAACCATGTTTGGTAGTGATCAAAACGTATTTTTCAGATAATTTGTAAGTTCTTTAATACACATTTATAGACTCAGAAAATCTAACCATCCTTCGCAACATCAGGCACATCACCAGAAAAAAAGATTTCATGAATAGGTTTATTTGTGTGTCACCAAAAATAAAGCAACCCTGTAAATTGCTAAACTCTTGCGCAAATTCCTCTGGATGGTGTCTTTACCCTACATACGGGCATGATCAACAATAACATCACAGAACGCCTCCCACATCACTCAGGTGCACACTTCGAGCACGTGGTTTTTGATGCAACCGTTTTGTTTGTTTTGCCGCTGCCAGACGCTCCATAGCAACGCGTTCTTTTGTAGCTTGGTGCTGATTGCTATGGGCAACGTTTTCTTGATGTAGCTACCGCGGTTGCCATATTTACAGTCCTTCAACAACAAAAAGCTTTGAAGTTTTTAACCAGTCCGTTCAGTACATTGTGGGTCCTTACATTAATTTCCTCTCCATTATTCCTTTCATCGGTGAAAATTTCCCTCAAAACCATGCTTTTTTGTGCGAAAGTGTAGTGAAGGTTTCGCTGCAGCAGTATGGAATTGAGCTTGTATGGTTCACAGGTGAGAAATGGGTTGTAGCAAATCTTGTTACCGTTCACGCCCCAAAGCACAAGGTAGGTCATGGCATGGGTTTCGAAAGTGACATTTGACGCGCCTTTCTCCGACTGACAGATTAGCCTGGCAACGCGCGAGAAAACCACCACAAACCATTACCGGGAGCGGCCAGGATCCGCACTGCAGCACCCAATCCGTCCGTGCTCGGCAGCCGGAGCGCAGATCAGGCGTCCCCTGTCAGCGGACAGTACGCAGTTTCGCTACCGGAAGCGGCCATCTTCGAGCGGAAGTGCGGTGGACATACCACGTCAAACTGCTTCACCATTCCATCAACGCAGCACATCCTCGTCTAGCTTGTTGCTGAAAAGTCTTCTAGCGGAACCGATACCACGCTACTGGGAATCAAAGTCGTTGACACGATCAACTCAGCTTGCTTCAACGCGTGGTTCTTCCTGCAGCAGTGCGGAACGCATTCGGCAACACAGGCGATATCAAACGCTGGTGACGGAGAGCCAGCCACGTCCCGTGGTGAAGACGAAAACTCGCAAACGGTCCGGTAGTGGTGGTGCTTCGAAAAGAAGTAAACAGAAGACCAACACCGATCGTCGAAGAAGGCGTGATAGTACTGAGGAGGAAGATCCTGATCGTGACGAGGTGGAAAGTACGATGGACGAAATGGAAGACACGCAGGAGTCCAACAACGAGGCAGAACTGGAGGGCATTTGGAGAGGCAAACCCAACACCGGAAGTAATCGGGAGGAGAAAAAACGGTCACCTCCACTGCCGATGGTCGCGTTGCCTCTTAACAGGAAAGCTATTGAGATCAGTTCCTGTGGTGGTGTGAAAAAGAATAATACGTCCCCGGAGAAACAATCGCGAAAGATGGACCTTCCTGGACGGGTTTCCTTTAGCTCGAACGAACCGTACGAGATTGATTATAGCGATTTCGAGGAGAATGAGTATGGCTCCACCAAGGAAGCACAATCAAAGCAAGCGCGGAAGCTTAAAGATCCAAACAGCAAAAAACCATCATTCTCCAGCTCGCTGTACGATGAACGGATGTTCCAGGAGAGTTCCCTGATGGAAGAAGTGTCAGTGCGGTTCGGGAATGTGAAGTTTGAGGAAGACGTTACGACGAGCTCGGGATACGAGACCAAGTGTGATGAGAATGCGAAAGCAACCATGAGAAAAAGGATATCAACCGTAGTGGTTGCGTCGCCTTCGCCAGTTAGTGATGTGCGCGAATCGAACAAAATCATTGAAGAGTACAAGAAGGAGATCGAGGATCTGAACCGACGGCACGATATGGAATTGCGGATGGCCGTGCGGGATGTGGACGATGTGGCGATGCCATCGAAACCTTACGATCCCAAATGTTTCACACCCTCCGATACGCCGGAGGATCTGTTCGCCAACTCGGTATCTACCAAGGCGGTTGAGAGTACCACGGAGGACACAGATGTGGAGCAGGACCGACCTGCATGTCGTACGGCAAGTTTGCTAGAAAAAAATGTCATCAATGAGTACTACGAGTGTATCAATGAGATAATAACGGAACAGTCCCCATCGAGGCGACCGCAGAACCGACACACACTGCCCGCTTTGGGTGGATGTACCGATGAAAAGGAAGACACGATCCAGCACAATTTGAACAACGAATGCACTAAGAGTGCTCCCAAGGATAAACAGTTTGCATCGGGTGTCGTGTCAACTGGGAAGGGCAAATCGGACAAAAACCGATTAGATGCCAGTTCCAATCCGGTGATCAAAAATTACTTCAAAGTGAAGGAACAGAACATTGTGAGTGCAAGTGCGAGCAGTTTGGCGAGTGGCAGCGGTAGCAGCACTACCGGCAGTAAGTCAGGACACTCCAAGAACTCACTGGTGTTAAAGAAAAATGGCAAGGAAAAGCCAAAATCAGCCGATACCCACAAGTCGATTCTGCGTAACTCCAAGAAACAGAACAACAACAATGTCGGAACCGGTGGGATTGGTGCAAACGGTAGTGGTGGGTCGGGGAAATTCTCGTCTGGTCTGTGTCGGGAAGATAGCAACATTTCCGAATTTCACATGGATAAAGTAGTGAGTTGGATGTCGTGCAATGAGGATACGTTTCCGGCGATCCCGGATGTACCCGTGCTGGACGACGTGGGAACTGATGATCAACAGCGCAAGTGTCCTGTAGGTGAAGATAGCTCCACAATGCCCAGACAAGACTCGGCTGATAGAACACCGAGCTATGGTGTCAGCTTCGATAGTGTACCCAGACCGAGGCCTGACGCACCGGATGAGATCGTTAGTAGCGTGCAGTCGAACTACGATGATGAGTCTGTCATCAGCGGAAGTGCCAAGCAAAAAACGGGTGAGTAATTCAGGTATATCTTTCAAGACTAGTTAAATTATTCTTCTTTTTATTGTGTTGTACAGATTTCCAAGCACTCAAAAACGAGGTCGAATACAGGTTAAGTAACATATTGGACTGCACCGATTCCCAGGTTAGCTCCGGTTGTGAAGGTGAACCGTCCGAGCAACCAGCAAAGGGTAAAGTGAAAGACCTCTTCTCGTATCTCGATCAAGTTGAGCTAAAGTGTGAGAAGAGTGGTTTCAAAGGAACAACAGGATCCGCAGCAGTGTTGCCTTCAGAATCAGATCGTTCCGAGCTGGACTTTGCTGCCGAACCGGATTACATTGAAGCCGTACCGAAGTGAGCGTACTATTGCTGAGAGCTTAACGAAGATGCTTATGTATGTATTTCTTGTTTCTATACAGAATGAACGATCTGTTGGAGCTTCCACCTCATCAGCTTGCCCGGCGAGTTATCAAACTGTCACTTCGTGCCAACGAACTAAGCAACGCTATGCAGCTGTCCAAAAATCATATCGCAACCGTGCGTGCGGACAAGGCAAAAGCAATCCGCACGGAAAAGTGTGCCCTGCAGGGTAAACTAAAGGAACAGAAGAAACACTACGAAGACATTATCGGACGACATCAGGAATTCATCGACCAGTTGATCAAGGATAAGTCGGGTCTGTGCGATAAGGTGACCCAGCTGACGCGACGTCTGGACTCGCAAAATCAAAGCTGGGAGCACCGGCTAAAGACGGAACTGGAGCGTGCCCGTGACACAGCGCTTGCCGCTGAGAAGATCCGCCGGGAGAAATGGGTTCGGGAAAATACGAAGAAAATCAAGGAACTTACGGTGAAAGGGTTGGAGCTGGAGATCAATAAAATGACTGCGACCCATCAAAAGGAAATTGGTGAACTGAAGCGTCAGCACAAGGATGAGCTGATGTGCGCTCTTGAGGAGCTGAAGCTACAGTACGAACAAAAGGAAGCGGACGTTCGGCAAGGGTTGACAAAGGAACGGGAGGCTACGCTCGAACGAGAACGACAAGCGTTGCTGGAGCGGTTCGATAGACAAGTTACGGAGGAGCGAAACATTTTCGAGCAACAGCGTCAACACCTGTTGAGCGAGTTCGACCTAGAGAAGGAACGCCTGCAGAAGGATGCGACCCGCAAGGCACAGTACGCCGAGTCGCAGCTAGAAGATCTCAAGCGAGAGAATGCAAAAAATCTCGACTTTGCCCAGAAAGAGTACGTGCAGATGTTGAAACAGCGGGAAGGCAAGCACCAGGATGAGTTAGAAAAGCTGCAGAAGCAGTACGAGTCGGATTTTGCCATCTGGAAGCGTGAGCATGAGCGCAAGTCAAAGGTGGAATTGGAGCAGCGCGAAAATGAAATACGTGCCCAATGCCGCACGGAGCGCGATCAGCAGATCGATCGTATCGTGGCAAAGGTAGACGCCGAAACGCAAAAGTATCAGCAAGAATTTGATGCCAAAATGAGGTAGGAAGTAGCATATAGCGTCTTTAGAATTTATTGGTTCTAATGTCTTTATCACCGTTTCGTTTCATCAGTCGTTTAAAGGAGAAACACGAAGCAGAACAAAAGGAAGCGGAAGCGTCGGAAGCGCTGATGAAACAAAAGTATCAAGATTCTCGTGTAAAGCACGCGGAGGCAGAAGCAACGATACAGAACATGAAGGCGACGGCAAAGCAGACCGAAATACAGCTGAACCACGCGAAGAAGCTCTGTGACGATTTGCTGCAGGAAAAGGAAACGATGCGTGACGAGGCACGGCGGGAGGTGCAGAAGGACATGACCAACATGCAGCGGGAACGGGAACGTGAAATAGAACGAATTTATTTCAGGTAGAATGGGACATTATCGAGCTGTGTTGATGTACTTCAATTAACCCTTTTGCTTTGTTTCCCCCCTAGAGTGCAACAAGCGATCGAGAAGAAAGACGCGTCGATAGCGGCTTTGCAGAAGGAAATTGCGGGCCTAAAGGAACGTTGCTTGAAACAGGACGCCATCATTCGACAGCAGCGAATGGATTATTGTACAAAATAGAGATCTCCAGCATGTGAATCCATCGGATGACTGAACACAACCCATCGGTAGTAGGGCTAAGTGTAGAGCTTTACAATTGTAATATTTATTTATAAACATAACATTAGACCAAACATAGTACATTTTACATAAACAACTATCGGATACACGGTTTGTGTGCCTATGCTCGCTATGCCTAGTTTCTAGCCCCTGCTGTAGTCTATATCGTGATGCGATCGTGCAGTATCCCCTATGCATTCTTCGCGTTTACTATCTTCATCTCGCTAATGTCAATTTTAATGTCCTTCAGATTTGCCAAGAACGGATCGCTCGTAGTATTGGAGCTGGTGCTCGGTTTTGTCACAAGGACCACATCCGGATGATTGTTCGGGGCGTTGGAGAGATCTTTCGCAAAGGAAACATACGATTGTTGTGGTGCATCTGCCACAACCTGACTTGTCTGCTGCTGCTGCTGTTTCTGGTGGCGACTATTGTCTTCCTGCTGCTCTATCTTCTCCAAGTCTGTTAAAATGCGAAAGACGGGTTTCACGTATTCACCCTTCATGTCCGGTACGTCCACATCGAAACCTTGCCGCGAGTTCGATCGCTTGATCGTGAAGTTTGGCCGTCCGTGGGTGAGCAGCAGCTTCCGTGCTGTTCCACCGGAAATAGAAGAACTTTCAGCCCATCGGTTCAGGGGACTCTTCGGTGGATCTTTGTTTGCCTTTTCGAAGAGTGGTGTACGCTCTTTAGCGGGCGGTGTTGGAAGTGGTGCCGAGCTGGCAGGTGCCTTCGGCGGCGGTGATACGGCAGCGGCAGCAGTAAGCACCGGCGCAGGTTCAACCAACGTTACCGGCAACTTTGTGACGGGTTTCGATGTTTCCAGGATGTCTGTGTGGCTGACCACGTTGCCCGACTTTGTTAGCGTTCGAATCTGGGAGGGTCGTATGGATGCGGCACCGCTTCGTACTTGGGGTGAGAGTAATTCTTTCGGCGTTGTAGGTGACGAGGTTCCATTAGTGGAACCACCATTGGAAGACGTATCGATCGTAAGTGGTTCGAATTTGGTGTGAGTACCGTTGCGCGATACGGGACTGGCGGATGTATTGGAAGTGGACCTATCGCCAAAGCTGCCAATGGATACTTTCACCGTGCTAGTGTACGAAAGCGGGATCGCTCCTGTCGATGTTTTGGGAAGCGCCTTGGAGGAAGAAATTCCATTTGCTCTTGGAAGGGTGTTCGAGTAGGACATTACTCCTGCAGTTTTGTTTGAATTGTTTGCCGGACTCGTTGGAGGTAATTTCGATTGGAAGCTGTTAATTTTGTACGCGGTACCGTTCGTGTTGGAAACAACACCGCCCGACGGAAGGTTTCCATTTGCTACTTTTACAGGACTAGATGATGCCGTGGTGTTAGTACCGTCAGGAATTGTTTTAGCCGAAGAAACCATTTGACTAGCATTTGCTTTGGAAGTGACACTCGATGTTAGGGGTGAACCTTTTGGAATAGTCGAAGATCCGCTTGAGATCACTTTGCCCACCTGAACAGATGTTGGACTTTTGTTTCCTACAGCACCATTCGTTGCTTTAGCAGCGTTTGTTCCAAGAACCGGCGAACCATTTACCGGTGCGACGACGGATGCTTTCACAATCGGTGCTGCAGCGACTGGCGTCGCAGTGTTCCGTGTCGAAGGATTTATTTGAATGACTGTGGTGGTTCCATTTTGTGAAGGGAATTGACCTGCCGATACCTTTCGGAGTGTGGAAGTGCCATTAACAATTGGTTGGACCACCGGTGTTGATGGTACCGAAGCGGGTTTTTTCTGTGTCATAACAGGACTGGCCTGTTGGGTAGCGGCGACGACTACTCCACGCTCCTTATCAACAATATCAACAATCGTTTTCAGTGGATTATCAACTTTGGGAGCATCGGGTGTTGGTGATGATCCGTTNAGTGTTCCGTGTCGAAGGATTTATTTGAATGACTGTGGTGGTTCCATTTTGTGAAGGGAATTGACCTGCCGATACCTTTCGGAGTGTGGAAGTGCCATTAACAATTGGTTGGACCACCGGTGTTGATGGTACCGAAGCGGGTTTTTTCTGTGTCATAACAGGACTGGCCTGTTGGGTAGCGGCGACGACTACTCCACGCTCCTTATCAACAATATCAACAATCGTTTTCAGTGGATTATCAACTTTGGGAGCATCGGGTGTTGGTGATGATCCGTTCAGTTTAAGCTGCACCTCATTACGCGTGTGTTCAATCGATCGCTCGATCTCCTCGTTCTTTCGACAGTCGCCTTCCTCCAGGTCTTGTTTCTTAATCTTTCGCTTCAGCGTGTTCCGCAGCTCGGCCTGTAGCGCATCCTTCATTTCATCTATGGAGGTAGATTTATCGTAGCCAACAGCTGACCTAGTATCATCATTTTCATCGAGCACACCCTAAAATGGAACAAACAAAATGGTGGATTAAAATATTGTAATGAAAAGTAATCTTGGATAGTACTGTGGGTAATGAATATGTTGTGTCTATTTAGGCAACACTGGATAAAGTTAATCAAATGTATTGATCAAAATGCTCACTTATGATTTGTGTAGTCCATTCCATTCAATAGAAAGCTATTCAATCCACTTGACATGACATTGCCATATAACTAGTGAATGAAAGTGAAAAAACTTTCTCCGATCTGGTGATAAGCTTCTTTTCGCTGCTTCACTTTCCCTTCAAGCAATACAAAAACTTATTCTGAGCTCATTACTGATAAGTATTGGTTTCAAGTACTTTCTGGGTCAAATACTTTGGATATGTGTCACGGAATCGAATTTCATTCACATTGGTTCTGATCGCGATCTTCTGAAACACGATCGTTCTCGGCAAAGTGTATATAGCAAGTGTGCGACATTTCCTTCCAACATAACTTTGCGATAAGTTTGGGCTGCACATTGACGAAATGAGTAAGTTTTGGAGCACCAGCCCCGAGGAGGCCTTCCCCGGGCCATTATTTCTGGAACACTGAAAACAATTTAATTCAGTGAAAACAGCATGACTTCATGGCGCGTCATTTCGCTCGCTTGAGTTCTTTTACATTAGAAGAAAACAAACTGACACGTTCCAAACGTTCCAAGTCATCGTGTAGAACGCGTCGTTTGTCGTTAATAGCTATCGATAGGAACTCCCTCAACTCTTGTGTCGGTACGTGTGTGCGTACTAAATTGCTCAAGCTGTGCAAACAAATGCACTCCACTGCATTGGCATCCGGACAACCAACCAACGCACAACAACTAGAACAAGTAACCCATTTACACGGTTTTGAAGAAGCGTCACAGAATGAATCACTTCTAACCGCAAACCTGTTCTCCAAAACGCCGACGCTCTGCTGTATCATCGGGTGTGACAGTGCTTTAGCAAACGTTTCCAAGCAGCGTACAAAAAAAACTTACACTTTGGACGACTAGCAAAAGGGTTCCCGTCTTGTAAGCTCCCACAACATTCCTGTGTGGCCGCTTTTATCAGTCAATGCGGTTTTATCTCGAAGGTGACAATGTCCGATTCTGTACCTTTGCGAATGAAGGATGATGATTTTTCGCTTTTCTCAACTGCACCACTAGGGCTTGCCGGGTGTTTTTTTTTTTTCGTGCGTCATTGCGGTGTAGCACCTGAGCGAGGGCAGAATTTGTTGGTTGAGCGATATGCACAACGGATTGTGTTCAACACTGCGCGATTAATCGATTAGTATCGCAAGTATACACATAAAGCTCAAGCTCAAGGAAGTGTCACACTGACAGAAGAGTCACGGTGAGTAGATAGAAACAGTTCTTTGTATACTAGCTGTCAACACGCGAGGCTTTGTTTAAGTCGCGATCGTTAGACAAGGGATGTATACTTTATAGGGTTGCAATACTTTATTATCATATTCATATCTGTTATGACGCTGGTGGAGATCTTCCGCATTTCTTATTCGCGGGATCAATCTCAGACACGGTTGATGGTCATTGTACGCTAAATGCAGCATCACCCACGCTGAACAAGGTAAACGCCTTTTGTGATGGCAAAGAAACCATCCGACAACCATCGATTGTTTAGGACAGATTAGAAAAACCCTTCCACAAGGTGTCCACAGACAAAAGCGAATGCAATTACAAAAGATGACTCCCCGTCCAATGGCCGGGGAATGAAGATGCTATCCAAGTGGCTGCTGGCCTTCAGGTTCGCCGCTGTCACCATTCTTCCGGCAAACCGCTTCGAATCGGAGCGCTTCTTTGTTTTGCACGTGCAATTCCGGACGCCGTTGCGTGCCCACAATGTTACATTAGGCATGGCAACGGAGATTCCCACCGCCCATCATGCAATTCCCACGGTGCTCCATCATTTTTGTTTTGTTTTTTTTTTGTCTATCGTTGCAATTGTTTTGGTCCGGGATGATGATGGGCCGGATGGGAACAGGGTTCAGGTTGGAGAGTGGGAAACTTTCGTTTCAACACTTGTAACCGTAGCTAAGCATACTAATCCACCCACCCCACATTATCAAGCGGTACTAAGTGGCTTTAATCACGACAACGTTGGGATTCGTTAGAAACTGTAGCTAATTGAGTGTTATGTTTCCAAACAGACGTTTCCCGAGATCGATTGAAGGTAGCAAGTCAAGTAGGGGTGCTCGCAACCTTTGGCAAACGTCCAACAAATAGAACCTTCAATTTGTTCAATGCGCAACTCGCTTATCACCAACCTGGTGGTACCACCGTTTGACACTGAGCCGCCATCGATAATAATGCTCGATAAGCCCGAATTCCATCAAAGGTAGCAATTTACACCGGTAACCGGGATTTAACCATCGTAAATTCCGCAGAATACAACCATGCAACCTTGGCGAACATGATGCAGACGTTTGCAGCAAGACGTCAAACAATATAACCAACCGAAATTAATGCACTCCAAAGCCAACAGTGACGTTACCCGAGAGTTCCTTAACAACACTCTGCCTGTGTGGTGCACACTGAAGCTGGTGAAGAATAAAAACACAAAAGCCTACCATCCATTTGTTCAGCTCCTCGCTAAAGCTAACCCGTTTGGCTTAACCCCGGACAAACAGCTTCCCAGACCGTTGACGTCAGCCAACCGAATGATAATGGTACGATCCAGGTCCACAGGCGTCCGGTCCGGAACATATTAGCATTTTATCACGCAAGCGCAACGTTGCGTTCGAGAGCGAAGAAAAACTTGCATCGTAGTGGCGATCGTTTTGGGCGCATATTTCGTTCAGCGAATATGTTTGCAAAGTGAAACACATCATAAAAAGCGTAAAATGTTTTCCCCAAATAGGAAGGGGATAAAAATAAATCCAAAACTTTTATTTTCATACAAAAAAAAAAGAAGCAGACGATCGTGTGTTGCTGCGTACCAAATATCCACCGGGTGGAAGGCAAAAATTTACACTTCAAACAACATCCACACACATATTTATTGTTGTTTTTATCTCCTATTTCTTTTGGAGCCACTCTCTCTTTCCTGCTGGAGTGGCTATAAAAAACCCCCCCAACCACACACGTGCACGATGTTTGGTGGGATACGACAACACAAAAAATGTAACTTAATTAAAAGCGCACAGATGCAGTGAGTCCTCCAACAGGTGGAAAGGGATTTGTTGAGCAACGAAGAAGCTAATCGTCACCGTTCGAGTGTCACGTACTTGTACCTGTTACAATGATTGCCCCGCCAAGTGAAGTGTAATTACAAACGATCCGCGATGGGTCGTTTCCCTTCATTCGAATCGGCTGGTGCAACGAAAACTTACGTTTGCTTGTTTGATGAACGCCGGTGTACTACGGTCGTTAGTTTTGGCCGGTTTCAAGCTGACTCCGCTACGAATGGCAGCCATCAGCTGATCGTTATGATCGGCGATCGCTGGAACTCCCCCGTTGCTGACGACTTTTGGTGATCCCATCGTGGCGGCTGAACCATTGGGTGATGCTGGAGCAATTGGAGATGTAACTCCGGGTGCTGGTGGAGGTGGTGGTGGTGGGGGAGACATTGTCACGGATCACTCGCTACCTTTGATCACCGGGAAACACAGAGTGTCGTCCAGTATATCCGAATATCCTTCCAAACCTTGGAACCTTTGAACTGTCCACGTCACCACACACGTGAGGCCCTATCCGGTAAGGGCGACCGGTACCGTACCGATGCACTGCAGTACACGTCAAGGACACACGACGAAAGGCACGTCGGCACAGGTCTACACTAACGCGACGACTAACAGATACTAAGCGTTGTACGTCCGTGGTTCACACACTTTCCACCGATCCGCCAATCGATGACAGCACCGCAAACCTCCACCAGGCAGATCGGATTCGCATTAAGATAAGCGCGTTATCTTATCACAGTTCACTCCGGTCGATTTTCGATTTCAAAGTGTAACAAGTGGGGAAGGCGGTTCGGTTTATCTTGCTGCTTGTTACAATGCTGCCACTACGCACAAGTTCGCAGCTTTTGGTGCGCTGTCGGGACAGCCCTGTTGTTGTTTGCTTTATCTACACACTACTACTGGCCACTACGAATTTCTAAGGCGCGTGCGTAAACAGTGTTGTTGCAAAGCGAATGGGGAAGCATGCTTAAAATTCCACTTTTTCCCCTTCTTTTTTTGCTGGGCACCCCTTAGCCAGTCTTGCAGATCGGTTGAAATCGCTCCACCTTCACAATACACTTGGGGCGAGAAAATGCGCTCTGGCCCGCGAAGGAGAAACGAAATTCCCACCCGGCACAATTTGTTACACAAATTAGCGAAAGCATCAGTCAACCCTTCGCCCGGTTGAAGAGAGACGTGTCTCGAAAATCGTCCACCGAGCACCACAAACACCTCACAAACCCGAGACAAAAAATAGACAACCGTCTCACCCAGACAAGGCGGCGATCGTTCAATTTGGATCAAAAACACTACGAAAACAAACAATAAAAACTCCGTCTGATAGTGGCTGCGTTCGAACTTTCTTCGGTAGATTATACCACACCTTAGGTCGGTCCGGTTTGTTCGCAACCCGGCGCGACCTGACACGCTGACTGCTGAATCGTATCTGTTCCGGTGAAGTCCACGCTGGAACCTGCTCGGCGCGAAATCGCAATGCGCGTCGTCGTGCACAGGGGATGGAAGGTCTCCTGCCTCCGGCAAATGGGTCCCAACAGACGACCCCGGAAGGGGGGTTGTCGACTCATATTTCCTCCCCACTTGAAAAACGTTCAGCGTTTTGTTTATTGGGGTGAATCATCATGTGTTTTGAGTTTAACATAAAATCTCCCTCCCCCCCCCCTAGTGTTGACCATGAAACCCGCGGTACCCCATTGACGGATGAAAAAAGGCTTCTCCCCCCAAAAACAAAAAACCGAAAGAAAAAGATGAATAAAGAGAACTTTCCATGAAGAACTCCATGAGAACAATCCATGATTTTGTTAAAATCTGCTTGAGATGCTTAAGTAAGCGCCTGTAGTTTCCTGTTTGAAGCATTATTATATCGGAAGCATGATGTAGCGAGCGCATTTCCCACGAAAGGAAGTATCTGTTTACCATGTATTTTAACTTCCACCAACTTATATCCCACTAATGTATTGATTCATATTCAATTTACTTTTAATTTGCTCGCCCCATAGTCAGCGGGAACCGCACAATCCGTCATTTTGCATCGCTAAGTGGCTGACATTGATAGGGACGCGATAGTGGTGTGTGTGTGCGATATGGCCAAAGCGTCTGGCTGTGAGCACAGCACAACCGCGACGACTGTTGCTGAATATATTACACAAGCAGTATCGTTGTATACAGAGAGGCAAACGGGAAACAAAAAACAATCACCATGACGCTAACACTTCACATGAGTCAAAGGCCATTAATCATCAAAGCGATCGTGATCACGGATCGTCACCATTACTGTTGGCATTCTTGTTCGATTTTTTATTGTTGTTATTGNAAGTGGCTGACATTGATAGGGACGCGATAGTGGTGTGTGTGTGCGATATGGCCAAAGCGTCTGGCTGTGAGCACAGCACAACCGCGACGACTGTTGCTGAATATATTACACAAGCAGTATCGTTGTATACAGAGAGGCAAACGGGAAACAAAAAACAATCACCATGACGCTAACACTTCACATGAGTCAAAGGCCATTAATCATCAAAGCGATCGTGATCACGGATCGTCACCATTACTGTTGGCATTCTTGTTCGATTTTTTATTGTTGTTATTGTTGCGTTGCTGTTATATGATTGTATGAGTTTGAAGCCTTTGTGTGTGTGTGTATGAACGAATGGGAAAACATTAATGCTACGATCTGTGCATGTTTTTGAATACTTTATTTATTATAGGTTCATTAAAATGATGCATTTTATTCACGGTACTGCTTTTAAAACATAAAACAAGTCCATGAATATATAATGTTGCTTTAATGCTATGCAATAGTAAAAAAATGTCTTTATTAGTCACATAAAACATACTTACTTTTTGGGTGTTACGACTGCTGTTGGTCTACTGTAGAAGTTCTCTTCTGGAGGAGTTCCTAGCACGCACATCAACGGCATGACTTCATCTTTTCTATCTATGTCAGAATCCAAGAAACAGATAAATTGGTTCTTCTGGTGTCATTTTAATTACATGACGGACTCATCATAGCCAAACGAGTATAATTCACAGTCGAATAAATACAACAGAATGTCGATTATCCTGGGAGCCTAACTAACTGCCAGGCGGATTAACCGCGTACATGCTCCGGACACCTTATGATCATTATATTTATCCAATAGCTTCCAAAACCCGCTTATAATCAGTTATGTATATGAATCTATATCTCAGGTTAATATACACTAATTTTATAACAATATAAATATGATGCTGTTGTCAATGCCTTCTTCAGCATTACAGTATTATCCATCAAAATCGATTAACGATCGTTAATTGTTTTCGACAGGGAAATGTCCTTTAATAATGCTGAAGTTTACTTCCAGCTAGCTGTTTCCAGCATTTTCCCCTAGTTCCAGTGCTCTCTAGTTTGAAATTAAAGGGAAATAGGCGTGTCCACATCTCTGGCGCAGATCCTTCTTCAAAATAGAAAAGACTCAAAGAACAAGCATTTGACTAAAATGAAAGTAACACACTGTACCATCATTGGAAGGTCGATAAAGCAGTATGATTGGAGTACAAATTTGTGAAACATGCAATTGGAGGTATAAAGGATCATATAAAATCTTCATTTGTTGCTATCAAGGTGTGACCGGTGGAAGTGAATGTTGTAAAGCACGCACTTAAACAACACTCACTTACAGTGCGTCGCTATTTGCGATTTGCGAATCAAGGTAATCCACGGAACGGTACCAGCAAACTCGCTTCCTGTCTGTACTAACCTCACACAGCTCAACGGTAAAGGTCACTACAGTTCGTGATGAGAACGATTAAGCTACGTGTTTGTCATGCTTGATGGGTTGAGAAGAAGCATATCAGCAGATGCTTAACAGCAATTAATGCTCTTGATGTAGAGTACTTTGTGATTAATATAGATCCAATACAATAATGTTAACAATGCATTTACCCACTAATGCGCTTATCGTGCTGCTATTGTAAAGCACCCGGACGGGCAGGAGATTAACTTTGATCGATCGCAGGATCGCAGGTCGACTTTCGATTGTTTTTTGAGTGTGTTGCTATTGCACACCTGTATACAGGTATTGCTGGCTAAAGATAAGTTTGTGGTCGCGAGAAACAAATCAATGCCTGCACTTTTTGATAAACGAATAAGGACTGTAAATTCGGGTTTTCCAAACCCATCTGATAATGTGTCGCGTGACATTTTTTTTTTATTAACTACAGCTGAATGGGAGATGTTAATCATCTCATTAAGCACAAAACTGGTGTTTAACGATGAATTTTAAGATCGCTATTCGACTGGTCAGTTGTTAATGACTCACCGCTTCACTGAAGGATTGAATCGGGAACACTCTGATTGAATTTCTTGTCTCGTGCTCACCTGTTTAATGGCGATGCCTTTCATTATCTCAAAAGTGGACGTGCTAAAGCAACGCACCCACCAACATGCAAACAAAACAAACAAAACTTGTATTGAACCGGACCACATAGCATGAATTTCGTGGTCTTGACTGTGGGGGTTTGATGATTCATGTTGATGATGATGATGGAACGGTAGGTGATACCTAACCACCACAACTATGGTTGAATTACTTTCATTCAGCACCATTCGGTAAGGCTGTGATCGGTATCTTGGAGCGATCCGATGGTTGCCCGTGGACCGGAAGAGAAAGAAAGACTGGAGCGAGGGCGAGAACAACAAACAAACCATCAACAACTAAGACCAAACATTAAACGAACCAGCGGGAGGAACCATAAGTGACCTTCCATACACAAGGTGGAGGTGTTCGTGATTTGCCTCCCATTCGTACCGGTACCGGCAGCATGTGTTGTTGGTTCAGCGTCGGTAATTACTTTGCGCGAGCAATCAATCCACCAAAAAACGGGGCGCGCGCGCGCGCATGTAAACGTGTAAGTACCGATGCGTGTCTGCGTGTCTGCGTGTGAACAGTACAACATTTTTCGGCAAACAATTGGAAATGTACGAGATAATTCTTCTCCAGCTGGATCAGTTTCAGTTGCATCCACCGTGGACCGAGTCATTCGGGAACCGATACGCTAGCAAGAAGTTGCATTTTTTGTGGAAGCTAGTGTGTACGTGAATCATATTGTTCGGTGCAATACCTGAACGAGAAGGCTGCTGGTTGATAAGATAAGCCGCATTCGATATCTTTCCGTTCCGATACCCTCGCTTCCGAGTGTGATTCAGCAGAACGGTTCGATTTTTGGCTATCAGAAGCTTGCAAAATCGTCCCGTTTGTATGTGCTGGAGTTAGCGGCGATCAGTTGTGCGACCGTCAGTGCAAACGACATGGCTTCCTCTGAGCAACAAGTCTCCGCACCACCGCCTCCACCACCTTCCGGTTTAGCTCCACCACCGCCTCCTCCGCTAGGAATGGGCGCACCCGGAACACAAAAGCAGCAATCCAGCGGAAAAGGAACCGGCTGGAAGAAACCATCCGCCGACAGCATTCCGGCAGAAGACGTGAACGATCGCCTGCTGGCCGACATACGGGCAGGGGTAAATTTGAAACCGACCAAAACTCGAGACCGCAGTTCGGCCGTGCTGCGCCGGAAGGGAAATTTTAAGTGATCGCTAGTACCGGCAATGAACAGTGGTTGTGAGTTGGAAGTCGTACTTTTCTTAAATAGAACCGTTTGTGCAAAAGGTGCAACAAAAATAAGGGGTTTCATATAAATTACTGAAAATTTGTGAAAGAAACATAAATATGCTATGAATTGAAAAATTCAAAATTTCCATTTGCTTTGGCTAATGAAAAAAGCATCCAAAAGTTGATAAACAATAGAAAAGCAGGTGAACCCATTATAAACTTTATTTCTTTTTTGCAATCCAGGGGTCGCCAAGCAGTTCATAATAGCAAGGGTACAAGGTGTAATTGTTGATTCCATAAACCACAAAGTTGTATTAATAAAACTCTACCATTATTTACCACAAAACACAGATAAATGAAAGATACTGTAAGTCATAGATTGGCTGGTCCTCTGCAAATAATGCATTTTTTCAGGTGGAGCATCTTGGTTACAATGTTTTATGGAGTTTCATTTAAGAGAGCTATTCTTTAGTAGAAAAACGATCAGAAAATAAAATAAATAAACAGTGTTATGTTCTACCGTTGTAAGGATTAAAAAAAACTTGTCTTTTGTGCGTGCAATACATCGTACAAATTGAACATTGAAGCGAGGCACAAGCAATACAAACATCTGTGAAGCGTCGTTGATCAAACGCCTAAAATCGAAATGATTTGAGTATATTCGTCTGTAGGACATTGCTCCAAGTCCTAGTGACATTTGCCGGCCACTGCTTTTCAATATTTTTTTTTTCAAAAATAAAAATACATAATTTCCTCAAATAAATTACATACACAACAATTTAAAAATGAAAAAGATGAAAAAGAACATTTACACAAAAATGCATAACAAATAATAGGTAAAGTTTTAACTCACGCACAAAATCGTTGAGAACAAAGCCAAACAATACACTCTCACTGAAGCCCGCCAATAATAGGTACTTACAATTGGAAGCTACAAATGCAATACAATCACTTTTTTGATATTCCTACAGCTTCTGTTTTTATGTTTCTCTTAAAGCACAAGTTTAATTCGCGTTTTTGTGCACAAAACAAGCAATAACCGCGTTTGCAAACACGCCGCCGATTTGTTTGACCGGTTGTCAAATTATTCGCAGAATGCTGTTGACAAAGCATCAACATATGTACCAACCTGAAGCTTGTGGTGCATGTCAGACGTAAAACGCTACGTGCGAAAGAGACAAACCGATGGAACAGCAACAACACCAAACGTCCGCCGAACGAAACGTCTGACGGTTCTGAAAGGTTTTTTCCCCAAAAGCAAGCTGCGTACAATTGTGTTCTTACTTCCGAACCATTTTTATACACAATCAGCAAAATAAAACATATTTTACCGAACTGTTTGGACGTAATTGGGTGTAGTGTGAGTGTTGAAGTGTGCGCCAGTTCTTCATCTCTGTGAACGTATGTGAATAACGCAAAGATAAGAAATTAAGCAAGGGACGCAAGAAGCGCGTCAATTTTGTGCCGAAGGACTATTCGCTGCGTTGTGCTCAGGCATTACAAAATTTCGTCCAAATCATCTGTGCACTTGGTAGCAACAGAAGAAAGCGGTGGAAAGTAGTCGGTTTGCGCTTCGAATGGTCAAAAATGGCTCACGGTGTGGAAGAGAATCGAATGTAGTCGGTATCGAAGTGGTGGATTGCTTCGCTTGGAAGGCTCCGCTTCGAGCATTGTGCAGATAAAACAAAGAGTTTGACAACATCCGGTAGCGGTTCGTTTGACTTACCCGGTAAAAACATCCCGAACGTTCTTTCGCGGCTAACGATATGGGCGATATAACGTACCCGGCGGGATGCCGGCCAATTAATGAAGATCTCGGACAGGATGAGCTGATCCGCCGGCTGAAGACGCTTACCCACACACTGCAGGCGATGGGTCAGGATGAGGACGGTATGTACACGCAGTACATACCGCTGGCCGTCCATCTGGCGGACGATTTCTTCCTGCAGCATCCGTCGCGCGACGTTCAACTGTTGATTGCGTGCTGTATCGCGGATGTGTTGCGTGTGTACGCACCGGAAGCACCGTACAAGGATCAGGATCAAATAAAAGGAATATTCATGTTCCTGATCCGGCAGCTGAATGGTTTGCGCGATCCGAAAGATCCGGCGTTCAAGCGTTACTTCTATCTGCTGGAGAATCTGGCGTACGTGAAATCGTTCAACATGTGCTTCGAGCTGGAGGACTGCCAGGAGGTGTTCTGTACGCTGTTTAGTTTAATGTTTAAAATTGTCAAGTAATGTATCTCCGTGCTTTTGGTATTCTGCTGTGCTTTCTGTAACGTGTTTTTCCTTTCATTTCGCTCTTTCAGTGACGAACACAGTCCGAAGGTAAAATCATTCATGCTGGATGTGCTGGCACCGCTCATTACCGAGTCTGATTCGGTTTCATACGATCTGCTCGATCTGATTTACATCAACATCGTCGAACCGCTGCGGACACAGAAACGAAATGCGTACGAACTGGCCAAGGAGCTCATTATCAAGACGTCTAATTGGCTCGAAGCCTACACGCAGGCTTTCTTCAACCAGATTCTGATACTGGACAAAAATGAAAAGCAGTACCAGGTTGTGCCGAAGATTTACGACGTAATTTACGAGCTAAACGTAATCACACCGAGCATTCTACTGTCGGTGTTGCCACAGCTCGAGTGTAAGCTCAAATCGACTCACGAGGCTGAACGGCTGAAAGCCGTCTCGACATTGGCGCGCATGTTCTCCGAACCGGGTTCCACGCTCGCGCGACAGTATGGACCGCTGTGGAAACAATTTCTCGGCCGGTTTTATGATATTGCAGTGCCGATCCGCATCAAGTGCGTTCAGAGCACGATGCACTTCCTGATCAATCATCCGAGCCTGCGGAAGGACATTATCGATACGCTGCGCATCCGGCAGCACGATTCGGATGAAACCGTACGCTACGAGGTGGTGATGGCGATCGTCGAAACGGCAAAGCGGGACCTGCAGATTGTGTCCGAGTCGGAGGATCTGCTTGAATTCGTCAAGGAGCGTACGCTCGACAAGAAGTACAAGATACGGAAGGAAGCGATGAATGGACTGGCGATGATCTACAAGAAGTACCTCAGTGATACGAACGTACCGGTGGCGACGAAGAAGGCCGTTATCTGGATAAAGGATAAAATTCTGCACGGCTACTACATGACGGGAGTGGAAGATCGGTTGTTGGTGGAGCGTTTGCTCATTACGTGCCTCGTGCCGTATCAGCTACCGGCGGAGGAGCGCATGAAGAAGCTTTACCAGCTGCTCGGTACGATCGATGATAACGCGACTAAAGCGTTCATAGAGCTGCAAAAGAATCAGCTGAAGGTGCGTCGCAGTGTCGCCGACTGGATCAAGCTGCACCGGCTGAAGGATCTCACACCGAGCGTGATGAAGGAGATGAATGTGAAGTGTTCGAACATTGCCAAACAGCTGCCGGATCCGGTGAAGGCACAAGAGTTTCTGCTCAAGTTCTCTGCCCAGATGCGCAAGGACCCGAAACTGATCGTGGAGATGGAGACGATCCTGAAGCGCGATGTGTCGTGCAAGGAGTGCGCTGACACGATGGCGATCGTGCTAAAGAAGCTGGGCCAACCGATTATGACAAACACGTATTACAATACGGTCAAAATGCTGCTCGAACGAATTGCCTCGGTGATGGTGGACAAGCAGTCGATCGGTGTGCTGATCGAGCTGATCCAAGAATGCATGAATGGGGGCAAGGAAGTAATCGAGGAGGTTAGTCTGCCGACGGATTCGGCCGGTGAACGAGGCCTCAAGTTGCTGACCGTGCTGGCGTATGTGTTTTCGGCACACTTTCAACACGACGAAATTCTTCGGCACATGATCGGGTTGCTGTCGTTCGACGAACCGTACGTAGCGCCCTACGTGCTGAAGGCGTTCACATACCTTGGCCGGTATAAGGCACTGATCGAATCGCATCCGGCCATCCTTAAGGAGCTGGCACCGCTGTGCAAGGAGTTTGCGATCGCAGGTACACCGAAGCAAGCGAAACACGCTATCCGGTGTATGTTTGTGAATACTCAATCGGGTAGCAGCGTGAACGATCCGCTGGCGATAGGTGCAGCCGCCTCGGATCACTCCGGCATCGACATCTTCCCGGACATTGTCGAAGGCATGAAGCAAACGTTACACCCGCAGAGTGAACACTATCGCACGGCTATCGTTACACTGGGCCACATCGCTTACAATCTGCCGGAAAAGTTTCACGTGCAGATTAAGAACATTATCTCGCGCAAGATCGTAAAGGAGTTGCTGGTAAAGGAAACGTCGGACGGGCGTACGAACGTACCGACCAAGGACTGGTGCGATGAGCAGGACCTACCGGAGGAGACCCGCTGCAAGGTGGAGGGCCTGAAAACGATGGCCCGCTGGCTGCTCGGGCTGAAGAAGGATGTCGTATCGGCACAGAAAACGTTCCGCATGCTGAACGCGTTCATCAGCAAGAAGGGCGACCTGCTCGAGCAGGGTGGTGCGCTATCGGCAGCGGAAAAGTCGTGGTTGCGTCTCAGTGCCGGTAAGGCGATGTTAAAGATCTGTGAACAAAAGGGTGTTGGTGATCAGTTCATTGCCGAACAATTCTACAATCTGTCGCAATTGATGGTAAGACCCCAACGTTAAACCGTCACGGTGATAAGCATCGGGTTAATTAATTAATTAACACTTTCTTACCGGCTAAATTTTAAGACCGATCCAGTACCGGAGGTACGCGATACGTTCGTCAAGAAACTACACAAAGGCCTGAGCAAAGGTATCCCGCACAAGTGCCTTCCGCTTGATTTTATGGGCTATTATGCGCTCGGCGGAAGAGAAACGGATCAAAAGTACGTACAGAAGAAGTGCACGGTATAACGGTTACTTCTTTTTGGTGTGTCCTTCACGTCCTTTACGTTTTGGAACAAGCTTTGTGTGGCACTTAATGTGGCTTGTTACACTCTAAAATATGCTAAGATTTATTAATTAATTTCTTTTCTTTTTTTCTGTGCAGTTTGTTCAATCAAATCAAATCCAACATAGAAACAGACGTGAACAGGCGACGGGAATATGTTAAAAATTTCACTACAGGTACGTTTCATCCACTCATATTGGGTTAATTGTAAGCAACGAATTTAATTGGTTCCCCTTTTCCAGTTGAGCGTGGCATGAGCCAACTGCCGCACATCCTCCCAGACTATATGCTCGTGTTTGCCGTCACAGTTCTGACACACGATCCGCAGTTTACTCGTCCATCGGATCCAGCGCAGCTACGACAAATCGAAAGATGTCTCTGGCTCGTGCTGGAACCGCTCGTCGTGAATAAGGAGTTCTTCTGCTTCGGTTTTTACAAAAATCTGATCGAGCGTATCAAACACCACAAGGACGCTCTCAAGCCGGACGACGAGGAAACAAATCATGTGAGTTTGTACAAATGGTCGCAGTGCAGGAACTATATGAAACTAATCTTAATGTTTTCTTTCCTTTCTCTACAGAAACTGTGGGCTATATGTGATGTCGCTATGGGGCTTATACTCACCCGGTTAACGTTCTACGATATGCGCGAGGCACCCGCTGAAGCGCGCATACCCTCGATGTACTTCCAGGCACAGCCGGAAGATTTCCATAACACGCGCTACTACATTCCCGACGATATGTACAACCTGACGGATAGGGGTGGCCGCGGTGGTGCTCTCCCGTCCGGTTCGAAGGCTGGCGCACCCGGAACCAAACCGAAACCAGCGGCTTCCTCCTCCACTTCAACATCCTGCCCACCATCGTCCTCGTCGGCGGTGACAATAGCAGTTACTTCATGTTCTGCACCATCAGTATCGGTAAGATAGAGAGGAAGAGAGAGACTTTGTTGGAAACGAAAAAACACTTTATTTGCTCTTACTTTCTTAAAGGAACGGAACAAACTTAAGACAAAACATAATCGTCAACCGGCGCACGATGACGACGAACAAAATGGTGAGGACGAGGATGAAGATACCGGACCACCACCTTCCAAGCGAACACACAAAGGAAACGACGGTGCAAACGTGTAAAAGCGAAGGTATCGAACGCCGTCACCTTCATTCGGCTTTTCTAATTTTTTTTTGCTGCTGTTCGGGTTTGTTGTAAGGGAGAAATATTTGTGTTTAAGTTATTTATGTACAGTACTATACAGCGGGAAGCAAACTTGAAGAAAGTGGTCGAAGTTTCTTTTAATGCAGTGAGCTGGCAACATTCAGCCTTGGTCGATAGCACCGAGGCAAGCATAAGGAAGAATTGTAACGAAATTGCCTATAAGCAGGCAGGCAGGCATGAATGATGGCCTTTTCGAACGTTATGCCAATGAAGTTGTTGAGTATTGCCAACACGTTCTTGACTAAAACTGCAAACGCCCGGTATAGATGCAGCGTGCTAGAGCTAGAAGCAAGACCGCAGCCGAGGACACCAACTCTCTACAGATACTCAAAGCCCCGGCCTTCCTTTATTTCTAATTTTACTTCAAGATGCATGCTACAAACAGAAGAGAGTTTACATATTGGGCCGTAAAAGAGTAGACGCTGGGAGATGAGTAAAGTTTACCGATTTAAGACGAAGCTTAATGTTAACGAGCGCGAGTATATGAATAAAAACACACCTAGCTGTAATGGCGTTGAACCAGGATTGACGCGAATCTGTTTGATGTATGAAGTACGATAGAATGATTGAAATTTCTATCCACTTTGTTTTATTACTTACAAAATGTATTGCGTGTGGTTTAAATTTTTAATCACATATAGCTGCATTTGTTCCATATAGTCCTAAGCGTTTAAAAGGTAAAGAGTACAAATCATGTCAAAATAGTTTTTGAATCGTTTCTCCGCGATGTGAATCACGTTCCATGCTTGCTTCGATCCCACTAAGGATTCGTATAGAAACTGAAAGGTGAGAATATTTAATTTCACACACTTTTCTCACTATGGACCGCTTGTGTAAGCTTCAAATACGTACAAATTCCATCATTGTTTGAAAATATTAGATCCTGGAAAATATTCTATAAAAATGTTGTTTGCGAAACAGCTAAATGGAACGGCAAGTATATAAACTCGTGAATAGATGATAAAACAAACAAAGATGTAAGTAAATCTTACTTACACATATCCTTTGCAACAATCAATTCAAACCTTTAAGAACAACGCGTTTCGACGATCTTTTTCTTTTGTTATACAAATCCACAGCGTGATTAGGTGTTTTGAATTATGTTCATTGCAGTAGGACCATAAAGCGTTGTTAGTTTCTCAACATTAGCGAAGAGGGAGTATATAGTACATTATTTTTCCATCATTACAATTTTCATCCATCCGTTATTTCAGCTAAGTTATACGTCTTAATTTGAATCTGTCATACAGGTGCGTTGTATAACAGCATGTTTTACTCAGCGGCAGTGAAGACCCCTGCATTTGCCAGCTGACGTTTCTTACCAAAACAAATGTGACATAAGCGGCGACCCGGTAATTAATAAAAACACATTTTTAGCAATTTCTTTCTGCCGAAAACCGAACAGAAAATGGTTCTCAACGTTCACAAAATAAAGTCTCCAGTGTTTCAACTTCATCATGTGCTGAAGAGTGAGTTAAAACAGTCCCTAAAACGATATGGTTTTAATGAATTTTCCCTCTCCGTAGAACATTATTCGATTGTGCCGAAAGGGACAGCAAAGGCGAGCGATCTGTTTACCGATGAGCAGCGAAGACAGCGTGAGAATGTTGGTCGTATCGAGAAGATTGAGGTACGATATCTCGGTTTGCCGCACGATACAACGCTCGTGATGAACCGTGAACTTTCCACACCGTACGACTGTGCACGCCGTAAGTTACATGACGCAAAGCTCCTCCTTGTACCGGTTGTAATGTGTGTCGGTTGCTTTACCCCTAGATATCGGTGAAAAATACTGCCAACAGTCAGCTTTGGCACTGCTGGACAACAAAACTCCGTGGGATATGCGGCGCCCACTGCGCGATTCGTGTACGCTTCAGTTGCTTAATTTTACTTCACCCGAGCCACACATCGCTAACAAAGCGTTCTGGCGATCATGTTCCTTCCTGCTCGGTGCCGTTCTGCAGACCAGCTTTAAACCGGAAGCGGGACTCTTTTTACACAGCTTTCCGAAACCAAACAGTGAGTGTGTGCAGGACGTGCGATTTACTGAGAAGCATTGTTTAATATACGATTATTTATTTGATCGCAGTAAAATCCGGTAGCTTCGTGCATGATATCGTCCTGGCAGAAGAGCACTGGAATCCCACCGTGTCCGAGCTTCGTGCACTTTCGATCGAAATGGTAAAACTATCACAGAAAGATCTACCGATCGAGCGGCTAGACGTGAGCAGCGAACTGGCGCTGGAAATGTTTCACGATAATCCATACAAGCGTGAACAGATACCGAGCGTGGCCTCACAGAACAATGGACAAGTGACGGTCTACAGGGTGGGCGATCATGTCGATATTAGCAAAGGACCAATGATGGGTTCGTCGAGCCTGCTCGGTCGGTGTACTATCTCGGTGGCACATCCCATCAAAGAAGGTAGCGAAAGAGGAAAGCATTTCTACCGCATGCAAGGTGTCGCTCTTCCGGCCATATTACGTGTAGGTCACTTTTCGTACAACATACTGGAGAATCGTTCGCGGAAGCTGGTAAGTGGAATTGGGTAAATGTAAATATGAGCACCGTTTTAAATGATCTCTTGCTTGTTTTAGAATCCTGCCAAGCTGCCGAACGAACCGTTTGAGGATGCCGTTGCAGAACAGGTAGCATAAAAGGTGTGCAGTAAGTTAGAACGATTGAAAAATAAAATCTTTACATGTATTATTACCACAGGAGTGTTGTAAAAATGTTTTTATTTTAGGTTGTTTTCTATAACATCCCTTTAATAATCTTTTTTTTTTTATGTTCGTCCCTACGTAATCCTACAACTGAAAGAAGGCACCATAAGCCTAACGCTAAGGTGAACAAGGCGTAGCGTTGGTTAACATAACAAACACAGGTAGAACTCTAATCCGCCAGCCACTATCGTCTGACACGTGAGAAACGAAGAACGGAAAGAAAGGCAGATTGTGCAACAAAAGAAACGTCTTCAAACTTTGTAACGAAAAGGACGAAGCGAAGAAAGGATGACGAATCACACGTGAAAAGGTAAAACGCAATTAAAAACACACAATGCTTGCGGATGGTTTGTCATCTTTGATTATCTCCGGTTTTCCTTCCTTTCGATGAGCGTTCGCCGTTAAGACGGTTGAACACTCGGCATAATCAACGCCGTTAAACCGAATCCCATGCATCCATATGATGCCTAACGGTGATAATGGTCGTTTATTTAAAAGCATTCCATCCTGCTCCCACATACACCGCGGCACCGAGAGATACCCGAGAGTCCCCGACGCACACAAGCATTACACATTGTGCACCAATAATGCCACCATCTTATGCCGATGGCGATGTGCGAACAGAATTCTGTTGGTAAAAACCGACCAACCGGTAACGAACGGTCGGCAATTGCTAACGGACGGTCAACCCGTAAGGACATCCATACGTCTGAGCAACAGTTTCTAATAGGATTAGTTGTGTGTTTTGTGTTTTGTGTATGTGTGTTTCGTAAGTGTCTCTTGGTGATGAAGTGCGTACTGATAGTTATAAGTTGCCTGCTGGCAGGTGGTAAGTATGAAATGTTTATTGCGATTTACTTTAGCCCAAAAATAAAAAAGCGTTACTCCAGTACGGTTCCTATCAGACAATGATCGTGACCCGTTGTGACCCACTGTAGAGCGCATCGTAGTGATGCTTGGTAAATATTCTACGCAGAACACAGCGTAAAGTGGGTTAAATTGATGCTTTGTATAAGGAAAAACACTTTGATCGGAAACATAATGAAGCGATTTTAATGCTCGAATGTTGGCACACAACTTGCAGCGTCATGCGTTTTTGAGCAATGGAATGCTTTCAATGGCGCTTTCCACACACAAAAAAAAGCGAAATGGTCACAATAGAGAACAAAATGGAGAAACAAACGTTGGATTAGTTTTTAATTTGCTGCCCCAAAGTGAAACCTTTTTCTACTTATTAATGTTCCCTTTACGCGATTAGCCTTAGCCACCAATCCACCGAAATGGCCGGATGTGTATTCGGTCAGTGGTATGCTTACCATACCGTACGCCGAGATTAATGAACCGTTCTACGCGTGGTACGACAAAACAAATGGACGCTCCCGGATCGATTATTACGGTGGTATGGTGAAAACGTACCAGCTTACCAGACAGGGCGACTATGGCGTTAGTCTCAAGCTCGCCCCGGTGACGACGCAAAACCAAATGAACAAAGAAACCTGCCTGCAGGTTAATGGGTCAACTGCGAACAAGATCGATGTGCAGGGCATCCTGCCGTACGTGAAGGACTTCCAGCTGATGGGTAAGTGGAGAGAGTGACTCAAACGCCATAAAGTGGTCAACAAACACACACACACAAGGCACTTATCACTCAACGGGTCGGTTTGCAGGGACGGAAGAATGTTCCGGTTATCAGTGTGATAAGTTCGGTCTGACCGAGGTCATCGGACAGAAGCGCAACGTTTACTTGCTCTGGGTGCGGTACGTGAAATCGCCCAAGTATCCGGCCTCGCGCATGCCCATCCCGGTGCGGTACGAGATGAAGGGCTACAATACGCTGCTCGGTTCGCACTACGATCATTACTATCTCGACTACGAGTCGTACGATCATCAGGACATTCCCGAGGACGTGTTTGAGGTGAAGCTGAGTAAGTGTTTTGCTCCCGTAATGGGACTGGGAGTTCCGTAACAAAGCGACGATATTAATGGCGTTTTCCTGTTCCCTTTCATAGGTGACCCATGCGTTGGATTCCCCGGACCGGGCAAAGGACACTACGCCACGTTTAATCCGATGCAAGAATTCATCCATCCCCGGTCGGAGGAACATCTGCACAACGAGTTCGGTCGGTTCAAGAACAAGCACGGCAAGGCGTACGGTAGCGATGAGGAGCACGAGCGTCGTCTGAATGTGTTCCGGCAGAACTTGCGCTTCATTCACTCGCATAACCGAGCGAACCGGGGCTTCAGCGTGTCCGTAAACCATCTGGCCGACCGTACGGAGGATGAGCTGAAAGCGTTGCGCGGTTTCCGCTCGTCCGGAATTTACAACGGTGGCCAACCATTCCCGTACAATGCTCGCGACCATCTGGACGATCTGCCGGACAGCTGGGATTGGCGGATCAGTGGTGCCGTCACACCGGTGAAGGATCAGTCCGTGTGTGGATCCTGCTGGTCGTTCGGTACGATCGGTCACATCGAGGGTGCGTACTTCCGCAAAACGCAAAANAACCATCTGGCCGACCGTACGGAGGATGAGCTGAAAGCGTTGCGCGGTTTCCGCTCGTCCGGAATTTACAACGGTGGCCAACCATTCCCGTACAATGCTCGCGACCATCTGGACGATCTGCCGGACAGCTGGGATTGGCGGATCAGTGGTGCCGTCACACCGGTGAAGGATCAGTCCGTGTGTGGATCCTGCTGGTCGTTCGGTACGATCGGTCACATCGAGGGTGCGTACTTCCGCAAAACGCAAAAGCTGGTCCGCTTCTCCCAGCAGGCACTGATCGACTGTTCCTGGGGCTACGGCAACAATGGGTGCGACGGTGGTGAAGACTTCCGCGCGTACCAGTGGATGATGCAGGTCGGCGGTGTACCGATGGAGGACGAGTACGGTGGCTATCTGGGACAGGATGGGTACTGTCACGTGCAGAACATGACACTGTACGCACCCATCACCGGCTGGGTAAACGTAACCTCGGGCGATCCGGACGCGTTTAAGGTGGCACTGTTCAAGCACGGTCCGCTCTCGATCGCGATCGATGCCGGACACAAATCGTTCAGCTTCTACTCGAACGGTGTGTACTACGAGCCGGAATGCAAGAACAAGCTGGACGAGCTGGACCATGCCGTGCTGGCGGTCGGGTACGGCCAACTGAACGGGCAAGACTACTGGCTGATCAAGAACTCGTGGTCCAACTACTGGGGCAACGATGGGTACGCGCTGATGGCGGTAAAGGACAACAACTGTGGTCTTACGACGGACGCCACCTATGTGCTGATGTGAGGCACAATGCCCATGTCGGGTTGTTAGTTTCATGAATATCTCAATAAAAAAAAAGAACACTCATAATTGACCCATGTTCCAAGGAGTCCCAGCACCATCGCTCCAGCGAATATTCGCGTCATCTTGCGTATGTAAATACGGTCGCACATCGGTTGGGGAGACGATATTCTGTTTGTTTGTTTTTCTCATACGCCAAGACGGGTTTCTGTGTGGAATGAGCGTTCATTACCCTTTTCTGTGTTTTTTATGTTCATCTCGGTTGCACAAATTACGCAAAGTTTACTCACATTACAATGTACTTTACTTACCAGCACAGAAACAGGTAACGAAATCAATTGTTCTGTTCGGATTATGAAAGAAATCACTCTTGGAGCTTGGAAAAAGGGCGCTTCTTTTGCTTATCATAACATCTTCGTAGTATCGCTTAGATAAAAGGGATAAGAAATTCTGCTAAGCTTAGACTAGACAATTATTATTGCAGCAGTTTTCTTGCTTTGGCCACACATCAATCGCGGGTTGGGTTCGGATGATCGAATGTCTAATGCGTACCATTACCCTTCGTACAGCTAGAATCACAGTCACTCACACACTACATAACTATGGTTTGGCACGCGCGAATTCACTTGTCACAGTGGTAAATGCCATCCGGCACTGGCTAGACAGTTTACTACCGTTGCTACCACCACTACTACTACGCTACTGTACACGACGAGCGCACCGTTCGCGTCGGTCACGAGTGTTGCCACCGTCAGTGCGCTCAGATTCAGCTCGCTCGTGATGCGATGGCTCTGCGTGCGGACGAGCGTCACGAGCCGTTCCGCTTCCCGGGCACAAATCTGCGTCTGCAGGCGGGATGGTGCACGGTTCAGCGTTTCCAGCACCACGTACAGATCGTTCTCGAACGTAAGCTGACCGCTCAGTCGACATTCGACCGTTTGGAGCAAGGCTTCCAGCGAGCTCAGGATAGAGCGCAGTGTGAGATACTCCGTCGATTGGCCCTTGAGTGCGTACAGGCCCCGATCGATCTGTTTGCGCGAGTACACGATACGGAGGGCGGTACCACACACCGGACAGCAGGCACCGGGCGGCAGGACCGGATTGCAGTTGGCCATCTTCCGCCGGGGACACTTGATGGACGAGCAGCGCGCATCGAGTGACGGGCTGATGAGACCCACCTCCTGACACGGTCCATTATAGTCGACGGTGGAGTAATCGCTCCACGCTTCACATTCGCTCCGGTACGTGACACCGTTGACGCCACAGACTTGATTCCGGCGGCGTGAGGTTTCGCAAATTTTGCGATATTTTTCCCGGTACGCGTAGGTGGCCCGCTCGTATGCCATGCTGCACAGGTTCGCATGATAGCCCAGCTTCGTATCGCGGATGTCCGTGATCGTGGAACAGTTTGACGTGGTGAGATTTACTGCGGATAGAAGTGAGAAGAAGCGATTAGTTGGACGATCGTTCCAGGTGATCTTCGTTGGAAGAAGTGGCCTTACCACATCGATACTGTGGACAGGGTTTGTGCATCCCGGACAGACAAACGTTCCATTCGGGCAGACAAATCGACAGCGGACCACAGTCGATCCGTTCGCACGGGTTCCGGGCACGGCAGGGACCGAACTCAATGTCTCCCTCCTGGATGCCGGCACACTTTGCCACGCATGCCGACGGGTAGGTGTTTCCATTGCGACCACACACCGGCACATAGTGTGGCGGACAGTTGCACGGTAAACTCGTAAACGACCTGTCCACCGTCAGCCCCGGCACGTGGCACTGTCTCTTAGTGCAGGTGATCTCCTCGGCGAAGCAGCTGCACACATTGCACTCGACGTAGAAGTGCGTCAGATGGGGAAATCGCTTACCGGCCAACGTGCACGAATCGTAGCTAATGCACGGCAACGGTTGACACTTTTCGATCCGTCCCGACTCACCGCAACGGCACACCTTCAGGCATCCCTTCTGCGTGACGGACACGGGAATGCGCACGAACGCACCAACCGGCACCAGATAGGAGGACGCTTCGCCCAGCGGACATCCATTGATGCACCGGTAGCCAAACGTGCCGTCCCGATTGGCGACACATATCTGCGTGGCATTGCAGGGATTGCCCTTGCACGGTGACACCAGTGCCACGTCCGTGATGATGCGCTGCTCCCCATGTTCCATGCTACCGACCGACCCAATGCCGTGCGCTTGGAACCGACCCATCGAGATGCAGGGCATGGAGCTGTTTTGTGGTGCCAGCTGCTGACACAGCGAGTACACCGTATGTCCGTCCGCCATACGCTCCCAGTCGACACAGTTCTTCAGCACCTCGTGACAGTCCTGCCGGCAGATGTGGTTCGTGTGATAGCCCTTGGTGCACGGTTTGATCTGCAGCGTGCAGGCGATCGATTTCCAGATCTCGTACGAACATTCCGTCTCGTTGCGTATCGGCAGCCGGACGCTGCCCGGGAAGGGGATGAAGCCCTGCCGGCGCCACTGCTCCACATCACCCCGAGCGGCCATGTCCGATTGGTGCCGGCAGCTGCGGAACAGTTCCGTCGGGCGGTTGTTGAAGTTGCTGCAGAACGACAGCCCGTCACATCCCAGCTCGCACGGTTCGTCGACTGCAACGGGAGAATCGGAGCAAGGACACGGGGGGTTTTTGGTTTTGTTGTGGGTTGTAAGTTTGGATGATACCCAGGTTGCATGCGATGCGTGCTCCGGGTGCACTCATGTGCATGCGAGTTGCACATGATCAACCAGCGTGTTGCCGTTATGTTTTGAAATTTCCCGCCAAAATGGCAGCGCCCTTCGTTTTTGACAGATTATTGACAGAGCTCTTGAAACGTCATGATCCTAGTAGCTTCTGGATTTCCTTAGCCATGGAAACGCTTTTCTTCACTTCTATTTATAGTGAAGCTTTCGTTCGTTAAAGCTTACATTGACATTCCTCTCTGGTGCTTTAGTTGATTTTAGTTGAGGGATCATTCAATTATTACGTAACGCCGGAAATGAGAGAAGATATTCGAGGACCGAAGCTCGGGTTACGTATCACTAAATAATGGAAAATAATAACTAATAAAGCCCATAAGATACGGCTGAATATGTAACACATTAAATGTTTTTGTTTCGATTTGCATTTGTTTAATTAAAATGCTATTGATTAGTGAGATATTACGTTTTGTTGCAATATAACGGTCAAAAATTTTAAAATGTTTTGCGCTACGTAATAGTTGAATGATCCCATAACTGCTGAGTTGTTGGTACGATCAAGCAAAAAAATAGACTCACTAGCAGCGCACATTGGATAATGCTTTGTACGTGCTTGTTTCGTATTCTTAATGCAGTCTTAAAATGTATTTATGTAAGTTACGATGATTATCTCATTTACACCAATTTCTTCAACATTACACCTACAAAGCATGCAGTTAATCTGGCTAAACGAAATAAAACACAACTTCATTCTCGTGTCGTTGCTTTCATGCATTAGTGTATATTATTTTCATTGACGAAACAAACAAACAAAAAATTAAACAAATAAAACAGACGGCACAAATAAAACAAAGCCGAACGCCACACGCGAATGAACAGCCATCAGCGTATGTGCGTGGTGTCGTGTCGTGCGTCGTCGTCGGAATTGGGTGACCACCAAACCAAGGGGAGGGGAGCGGGTCAGTGTACGATGGCACAGCGAGGCCGCACCGTATCGGGTGACCACTCACACACCTTACCTTCGTCGATGCACTGCCGAAGGGCGTGCTCGTCCGGTGCCGCCAGGCATTCCTGCTCAAAGTCCACCAAATTCGTCGTCCACTCGTTCGCGTACGTCGTGGAGCAGAGGCGCCGACATCGGACGGATTCGGCCTTCAGGCAACAGTGCTGTTTCGCCGAGTCCATGCCGATCTGGTTGATACGTGACACCTCGTCCGAGCTGACCTGCTGACCGGTGGTTCGCTGCTTGTCCGCCTCCAGGAAACACTTCCACAGCGGCTGCGTCGGCATCAGTGCACCGCATCCGCCCCGATGCTGAAGCAGATCGATCATTTCCTCCACCGTGTACGGCTCCGTGTCTGATCCGCCGGCAGTAAGCGTTTCGTGACAGACCCGCCGACATTTCGGTTCCGGCGAGGCATCACAACACGGCACATCTGTGACAACCCGAAGTGAGAGAGAGAGAGAGAGAGATAGAGAGAGAGAGAGATAGAGAGAGAGAGAGAAAGAGAATCAAGAAGGTGACACGGCTGGCACGATGGCGCCAGGTTCATAACTCACATCGCTTCAAGTTCCGGTTGAAGGTCACGTCGATGAATCCCTTGATGCACTGCATCACGTTACTGTTGTTGGTGCGGCACGCCGTCAGCACCTGTTCGCGCAACGCTCTCGACGGTGTCTGGTAGCGCTGGAACACTTCGCCGCACGCGTCGAGACATTCGGCCGTCCGGGCACTGCTGCAGCACCGGTGGCCGTCCTCCTGGCGCTTCAAGCATCCGTACAGTTGCTGCTCATCGCTCGCCCGGCAACCGGTCCGGAGATCTTCCCGCGATGACCCCGTCGCACACACGTGCTGACACCTGACGGACATTGCCAACGGGCAGCAGATACGGCCCGGCCAGCCGGCACCACGCTGGACAGCCACCATCGTCTCGTTCATGCACTGCCAGAAGGGGATCTGCTGCCGGGGACAGTACTTACGCACGTCCACCAGTTTGGCCTCCCGTGAGCCTGGTTCGGACGCGATTCGTGCCAGCGATAGCTATGGCGGGTGAGAGAGAAACAAAGGCACGTTTAATCGGTGGCTATAAATGCATCGCTATTAGCATCCCACGCACTAGTTCCACTTGACAATTGGGGACGTTACACCACGCGCAATGCATTGTGGCACACGTGGGTTTATACTGGTTGCTATCTTTTGTACCGTTTCAACGAAACAATTAACCTCCGAAGTAGAGATCCGTGTGCGATCTTTAGTAACGAACGATCAACACGTTTGCAACGCAGTTCAGATAGAGAAAGATTTTTTCCTTACACCTGCAGCATGCTTAAATGCACACGATCCAGTAGAATTCCAGGAATTAAAGCTCAGTGCCGAATTCTCCCGAAAAACGCCTCCGAAGTCACGGTGTAATGTCCAGAGATATCAATCACACCCAAAGTATATCTTCCTGAGCCACAACATTGCACTGATGCAGGTGCAATGTGGAGCAAGTTTGGACAAACACCTAAATACCTCGCTCAGTGATAGTAAAACAAGCGATCGTCTAACATTGGCAGGTGTAGATAAGTCTCTGCGTAGTGTGTACGCACACGTGGAGTCCCAAAAATGTTCCGTGTGTCAGAAAGAGTACGCAGAGTTCGATTGTAAGCGACAGATCTGTTTAAAGTTGAGCAGAAAGGTCCTCCAAAAGCTTCCAACGGTTGAGGTAAGTAGGAACATGTGCTCCAGACAAGCAAGATTACAGCGTCGAAAATGTGATTCACATGCCCTTTCCTTACAGGGTCTTGTAGGTGCCGGAATATTCACGCAGAATGCCAAGCTCGTTGGCCTGCTGTCGTACGGATTTGCTAATGGAAGTCTCGTCGCGGAAAGAGTGATTTATTATAAACCATTTCTTCGGCGGACGATGCAGGAATTCAATGCGTGGCAAGAATAATAGCCCAAGCTAGGATTAGAGCTAGTTCAACAAGCTAGTTGTCCAATAAAACATCATTCCCCCATTATCGTGTGTATTTATTTTTACTGTTCCATTCCCTGGAGGGTACTCAATATTCTGCTGGTTGTGTGTGAATTTACTTAATCTTGCCACCGCGCGTCGCCCATAAAACGCAGCCCACTCTCGTGGGTAAGCAGCTCCACCGCTCCATTGCATTGGCACACGTCCTCAACAGGGATGCAACACGTTTTTGTTTCAGTTTATTACCACAAGCACTGCAACATTTTACGCGACCACGGTTCAGCGTCTTGCTGTGATCATAAAGTTGAGCATTGCCAACCGTTCCTTGCTTTGCCGTTCCAGCTCCGCGTACAGTGTTGCTTGGAGCTTTCGTCGAAACTGCCAGACCCAAGTGTCCCGCCGTTGTTTGGCTCTGGCTGCAAGGGCCGTTTCGAAGGCATCCAGCTAGTGTGGAGAACGAGGAGACCGAATTGAAGTTGGAAAAGTGAAATTCCCATACACAAGAATTCATACGACACCTGCTTAAGACAGTTGCTGTACAGTACGACCGTGCCGGGTTCGGCCGGACAGGGAAGAATGCGCCGTATCGCCAACACTTGACACTCACGGCAAGTTTCCGTCCGTTCGGTGGACAGCATCGCGTAGGACGCGATAAAGTTGCGTACCGTTTGATCCAGCACGGAGCGGTTGCTGCCCTGACCTGAAGCACTGACCAGTACCAGCGAAGGTACCCGATGATGGCAGACAGGTTGCTGCCGCAAGCTGGCCACCTTTCGACCCAAACGCTCCCGTACGGTCCGGGACGGTGTAATGTCACCATAAATCATCACAATTTGGTGCTTTCGATACGACCGGACACAGTCCGCATCGGTGACGTACGCCGCCGGGGACAGCTTTATGGCCCAGCACAGTAACGTTCGATTTCTGGTGGATGCGTCGCGCAGTGCAACAAACTCACCACTCCGTACACCGGCCAACAGTGTTGCCAGCACGGGCAACAGCAACAAGCGAACGGCAAGCGTGTTCATAGTATCTAGAACGATCGTTAACTAGCGCGACGATGATGGTGCCAGTATCGCAACCTAGCCCTAGGGGCTGGTAGGGGTTGNACGACCGGACACAGTCCGCATCGGTGACGTACGCCGCCGGGGACAGCTTTATGGCCCAGCACAGTAACGTTCGATTTCTGGTGGATGCGTCGCGCAGTGCAACAAACTCACCACTCCGTACACCGGCCAACAGTGTTGCCAGCACGGGCAACAGCAACAAGCGAACGGCAAGCGTGTTCATAGTATCTAGAACGATCGTTAACTAGCGCGACGATGATGGTGCCAGTATCGCAACCTAGCCCTAGGGGCTGGTAGGGGTTGATTTATCGATTTGCCGAAGGCAAACAGTAATTGCACCGCTGGGTGGACACTTTTTGCCATTTTCACCTTCGATGCGCCGTGCAAGCGATCGTGCGAGCGAGCGGCTGGGACATAAATAAAGCGCAATGGACAAGAAAAAGAAAAAAAAACACACGCGTAAACAGATAAACGTTTGCACAGGTTGTGACTTGGTCGATGGCACTAAAAAAAAAAGATGTAAGAAATGGTTGAGAAGCTGTAGTTTTATCATGTTTACCCGTGGAATATGCGTTTGATTGCCGATCGGTCAGTTTTACTGTGCTCGATCGCGTAGCTCGATCTTACACGCAGGATGTGAAACTTGTTCCGAGATGGAGTTTATCTCGGTTTGGGCAAGACTTTCACGAGTTGATATTTCTTGCATCGAGTTTTGGTACTCTTTCATCATCATTCTGTGTGATCCCTTCGGAAGTGGAGCTCTTTATAGTTTGAAGTAATAAATTATAATTAATTTCTTAAGATGAGTGCGAAACAGCGATATGCATACTGAGTAAGAGTGAGTGAGTGAGTGATTACAATTATTTTGCTTCTCAACTCACTCACTCTTTCCTCCTTTTCTTTAAATCCAAATGCAGTTACAAACCATTGACTCAATCTTATTGGGTGATTTCAAAAACGAATGAGTCGCTATCCTTCACATGTCTCATGTAAATTGTTAAACCGTCCTTTATATGAAATTAAAATAGATACGATAAGAAGCGAATAAATCTTGCAAAAACTACTAAAGCGAACCCTGCTTCCTTGCTTCGCACACTTCATTTATTTCTAGCAAACACGTTACAAAAATCCTTCTCAAAAACATTATCATAAATTTAAAATAACTGTACCCTCACAATGTTGCCACACGAAATAGCACCACCCAAGGACGAACGGACTGGTTTCTTTTGCTGTTCCCCATTCCCTGTTCAGCTAATTGCATTCCGTTTCATTGGAACGAACCGGACACACACCAGCTTACCATGCGTGTTAATTAATTGGTAGCTGCACCATTAAACCGTCATCGGGAGCGTTTTCACTTCAGTGTTCCTCGACGACGGGAGCCTACGCGACAGTGTCTATGCTGGCTGGAACACGTACGGANAATGTTGCCACACGAAATAGCACCACCCAAGGACGAACGGACTGGTTTCTTTTGCTGTTCCCCATTCCCTGTTCAGCTAATTGCATTCCGTTTCATTGGAACGAACCGGACACACACCAGCTTACCATGCGTGTTAATTAATTGGTAGCTGCACCATTAAACCGTCATCGGGAGCGTTTTCACTTCAGTGTTCCTCGACGACGGGAGCCTACGCGACAGTGTCTATGCTGGCTGGAACACGTACGGACGCACGCACGCGCATCCTGAAGGCGTGCTAGATGCACGGTCAATTTACGACAGCTTCAGCGTCCTTCACAGACGGTGACAACCCAGCACCCAGCGGTTTTCTGTTTGTCGATTAGGAAACGGATCATGATTCCGCTAATGAATCAATCTACACACAACCCGGCGTGATACCGTGCGTTACAGATTAATGTTTCGCGCCCAGACACACAGGCATACAGGCAGCGCGGAAAGAAAGTTCTAAATAGAACGTGCCGAATGAGTCATGAGGTCGCGTTGTGCAAACCAAACCGCTCCAGGATCATTTACTGTGGCAAATGTATTAATTACCGGCCGCATCGTTCCACCCCGAAAAGTCAACAGCACGTTTGCATAGTTTGTTTCCAAAAATCAAGCAAAGAACCTGTTGACCTAAAATTAAATTTCAACCAGTGTGGTTGCGCTATCAAGTTTCCCGCCGGTCGCTTTCATGGCGTTTGCGGCCGTCAGGCTAACTAATTGTGCAAACTGTGCCCAACCTTTAACTGATCTCTTTGCCACATTCGAAACCGATTCACCTCGGCTCGTTCACCAACGGCAGTTAATTAAAATTCAAAATTATTCAAAAACAAAAAACCGATCGGATCGCTGTGGGACGGCGAATGGTGGTTTGCCCGTTTCGAACCCGAAAAATCTCGTTGAAAGTCATGGGAAAAACGGATCTTAATCTCGACAGGATGTCAACCCAAGCGTGCCTTGCCCGAACGAAGAGACTGAAGGTACATCGAAGCATTCAAGGTATGTATTTCTTCTTTTTTTCCAACGCACAGTTTTTGGGTGAGAAATAAGGAAGGACGGAATTATGCTTCATAATTTATTGCTGATGGTGTGACGGCGATTCGTTCTTTCGACCTATCCGGTATTCGTGGTGACAATGTGGAAGCCGTGTGAGGTAACGAAAATAAAATACGAAAAAACGAGATTGAAAACAAACTAGCAACAAATCGTAACCGCAGAGCTTTTGCTGGGCATGTAGGAGAATCGTTGGAAGCTGAGGAATAACCGATAGATGGTGAATTTATACATCCTCACGTTTCTGCTGATGGTGGACGTTTGTTGCCGAAATTGAAAAGATACCCTGAGCAACACTCAGAAGGGACACACGTTTTTTTTTTTGTAACCAATAAATTCTAACCATCCTTAGATCGGTAGCTTATCGCGACTATATGATGCCAATTTATCAACTCTGGATGTCTCGAAGAAATGAGGAATTTGTAGAAGTTGGGTGATTTATTGAGAACGAAATATACGCCAGCATGATCAAAATGCTAAATCCAATGTAACCACTTTACTTTCAGGTTAAAAATGATTAATTATAACAAATTGTTTGTTGCTTAATTAAGTTTTGAATTAATTTCAATATTATTAGATACGTTAAGGCCAAACTTTCATTACTAATTGAGAATTGATTGGAGATTCTTCAACCTGAGCATTATTAATGTCCGCTGATCGTACTTCGGTGGTACCCCATTGCCTCAGCTTCACTAGGAAACCATCAGAGAGTTCATCGGAGGTGCATGTGTCAATTTTGATCAAGTACAGGTAAAGGAAAAGTTTTGTAAAAAATCCACGAGAAAGTTTTGACCAGCTCAAGGACAACTTTGGCCGATGTTATGTAAGTGTCGTTTACGATGATTATTATTATAATTGGAGGGATTAGAAGACCACTTGAAATAATCTTTTCATGAGAAGTACTTTCGATAACGCACGACATTATCCAGCCTGAGACTCTACAAAACGTTAAAACCTTCATATATCTGCAAAAATACCAAGTACTTCATACTTCTCAGGAAGTTCCAAGGTACCTGAGACTCTATAGCACGTTAAAATCTTCATATATCTGCGATAGTACCAAGTAGGACTCTTCCACGACAAGAAACACAGCTCTAAAAGTCGGACGAATTGCTGAGAACAGAACTCGGTAATTCCATCGGAATTCCTTCAGAATAGCTAATTCGCTAAAGAGTTTGGGCAAAATTTTGGTTTATTCTTCTTCTCTTCACACAAAACAAAGGAAAAATGCATCTTTAGTAGCTGTAAATTAACTAGAAATTGTAAAAAACACATTAAATCTTAGAATTTAAGGGTTCCTAATGAACCTGGGATTCTTCTCCTGTGAATTTGTGGAGCTTGCTTTTGAATTGTGTGTCTTCAAAGCGATCATGATAAGGTAACGAGATCGCTCTAGCACCACGAGATCGTCATTGCAAGTGGATATTCTAATTCCGAAGGCCGCAATTCACATTCCCAAGCAGATATAATAAATCCTTCAATGCGATGGTACGGAAACCTCATTTGATGGCTATTTTTATGAGCCGAAATAATCAAGATGCGATTCCACACACTATCAAAGAATTTCTAGAACATTCCCATTCGAAAGACTCATCAAACCATTTTATTTGATCGCTGACGCCATTTCTAAAGCCTATCAGCCGTGTGCTTCCCTTTCCTGCTTCTTATTTGAATGGATTTCCGTGCAATTTCGTGAAGCGATAATCTAACTTTATGGCACATTGATAAACGATCCACGATGCTTATTAAGGGGTACACCGTAAATATGCGATTTATGCAATAACAATTCCAATAAAGCTGTCAACCGTAAGCAGACAACTAGCGTAGCGGATGTTGATTTCACTTTAAAAAAAAACAGAGACAGCATAAAACGTTATGGATTGGATTAATAAAATAAAACCCACAAACAATGCAATACGGGCATCAAAAGAAAAAAATCGCTATCGTAAGTACGTATCGTATAAAACATTAACAATGATGACTGTCTATTGCCACCGATGCCGCCATCAACCGTATATTCAAATGAGCAACAGATAACCTCAAAAATTTTTGCATTCACTTATCTTGTTTATTTAACTTTTTTCTACTACTTTAAGCCTCCAAATATGTACACCTCGTTTGGGAAGAGAATTCAACACGTCGTCGGTTTATCGACTGTGCAGGAAGGGCACGATGATCAAGATAATCGAACAGACGACACCCATGGTTAAGGCAAAATAAAAGAACGAAACCGAAAACACTGTGATTGTTGCACAAAAAAGGGGAAACAAAACATTCCTTCGCCATGCTGGAACTCCATTCGGGAATGAGTTGAAATACCGGGAACTTTAAACTCTTCCACAAAACACAGGGCAACACCGAACAAAACAAACAGCATAGGAATGAAACTCCTTCGAAATAAATCATACTTTAGTACACATGGAATCCAATTCCCGGAAGAATTGGTTGCCTTCCACGACGATCTGAGGCTTATGAATAAAATTTCGTTTTATTTTGATTAACCGACCAACTTTTGCTGCTTATTCAATTTGCCGCAGCATTCCGCTACCAGAGTGTCCGCAGCATGGCGCACACATTAATTTGCATTCCACCAAACTAACCAACAACCGTGGTCCTGTCCGCGTGTATGGGATACGGATTTTGGAAAATTAATAAAATGACAGATGGTTATACAGCGATAATGACTCCCTAAAACCTGGGACCGGTTGCTACGGTACGGATGTGGGAACCGCACTGCCAGCATGATTCGTACACACCATCTAACTAACACGCCCCGAAACGGATGCTAAGTAAGACATTTATCGAAAGGTGCTCTCGTACGCGCGATATCTTGATTCTCAACTGCGACTTCATTCGATCCATCATGTTTTTTTTTATATTCCCGCTCCCTGTCGTCTTTTTAGGTATTCTTCGCGCAATGATCATGCTCGATCATACGTGCGCTCATGCTGCGATCGTTTGACGGCAAAATGTGGGCCGGGCGTATGTGCTGAAGGGGTTAAGGGTTTTTGATTGATACTTACATTCTCGCAGGCCGCCTTGCAAGATCCCTGAACCTCGGCGCAACATCGGAAGATATCTGTGTGAATGCATAAACAGAGAGAGAAAGAGAGAAGCGGAAAGATTAGACACGATATGTTCGCAAAGACGATCGGAAAGCGCTTCTCAACCGGCTCGGCGCGATAAAGCAACATGACAGGCGCAGATGAACGGATAATGAATTAAACGCGGCAGGCGACAGCGAACAATCTCTTGGTGCCCTTTTTGGGGAGCATGCATTGCACGCACCACCACAAAACCCTATGTGCTGGTGGTGCAATTCTGCCGGGACGCAGTCTTTTATTTTTGCGTGGGCCGAACCATGTTAAATCGAGCAGACAGAAGTATAAGTGGAAGGTGAGTGAAATTTATTATGCAAATGCTGTGCCCTACCCATGCACACACGGGTATCATGCTGTGCCAGCCCAAGAATCAATTATAAGACCGGCAAAAGCTCCGGCGGTACCGGCACACTCGAATGCAAGAGCTCAGCGAGGCGGAACAGCTTTGTGGACTTTTCTCACCCGATTGTAATTTAGATTAGTGATGGAGGACTGGACTGGTTTTTAGGGGATTTACGTGATTTATCAAAGGTTGATTTTTGTTTAACAAATTCATAAAGCACCAGGCGGTTTGGGAAATTGGCTAATTCCAGCTTTACGTAGCAAGTTTGAGGTGAACTTTAATCTCCATCCGAGATACGAAGTACTTCCGTTGCAGGTTGTTTTACTGGATAATGTGCAACTTTGTGTACCAAACATGCCTCGCTTGCATGTGTAAAACATGCCGCTGAATGCATATCTGGTTGGTTTGTTGACCGGAGAAGCCACTGAGAAGGAAGATATTCTTTTAAAGTTTCGTATCCTATTACCACACACAGATGTTATGAAGCGGGTACCTTGTGGCAGGTTATGATGATTTTCCAACGGCACGTAGCCCTTCTATTCATTTTGTGATTACACTAACATTCTACGCGACAGGTATCACATAACACGGAATGGGATTTCGTCAGTTAGAGATAATCTACGCTAATTCTTTAGTTTCACATCGTGCGCTTCGGAGCTTGAAAGCTTCTGGCAATGTAATGAAAATGATCACGTCTGATAAACAAAGTTCAGGAGCGTGAGAGTTTATTTTGTGTAGGATTTGACATCCTACATTTTGATAAGAAGACTTCTGCTGTTGTATTGTATTTAGGAGCCTTGTTTATAAATATTGGAGATTTGTGGATTTGAAGTTTACAACTATTCGAACTTCTGTATGTCTTTAAAGTTGCTTACCAGGTGTTGAAATCGCTAAAAATTCTCTAGTTCTGCTAGAGAAATTGTCTAAATCTCGTGCTACCAAACAATAATCTCAATGTATCTGACAGACATATCAACATACTTACTCTTTGTGTTTTGGTTTATTTTGGAGTTTATTGAGACTTATTGAGGATCACTTCGCTACTATGAAAATGTAGACAGCCTTTGTAGAGTGAGTTTTGAGAGCTAAAATTATACATTATACTTACTTGTATAATTTGCTCGATTTGTTGATCAGATTGCAGTGAACTGATCATATCAAGGTAATCAAAGCGGATCCGAATCAGCGCGATTCTTTTGTTTTTCCGTTTTAGATTTATTCCATTAGTTGTAAAAGACTCAGAACGAGATGACTTCCATTTCGAAGGTGCGTTTGATGTTCTAGAACCAAGATAGATGATTGACACACGACACCAATTTCGGTTGTAATGTGTTACAAGTAAGAATCATCTCTTCAGTAATAAAAATTAAATAAGAAACATATTTTTCCCACCCGAGAACAGATTAACTAGCGAGTGCATAAATTATTGTGCCCTTTGAATACAGAGCAAAGACAGCACTCTTCCGTATGGTTTGTTTGATGTCTGTCTACAGTAAATTATAACACTAAATCATATTTTCACAGCTTCCACAACCGTCGGGTTCTTTTGTACCCATGTGAAGATGGTTTTTGTTTTGCGGCCAATGCGTCCAGACCAACGACAGCAAAAAGAAAAGGTGAGAAGAAATAAAAATAAACACATTCCAAAGATTTCACATCCAATGTCTCGGTTTCCGCTTCAAACAAACCATCATCCTGAAGGCGAAGGGAAAGCGTCAAACGGGCTGCTAAATTTAGGCTTGTCCTCCGTCAGTTCGCATCACCGTTCATCATCTATCATGACAAAATCTTCGCACCACTCAGACAAGTTCTTGGCCTACTTCGGGGCCAACGTCTTTTCTTCGGAGGGTTTTTTTTGCCCCAGCCCACGAACGAAGAGGGTGCACGCACTGACGTGGCGGATGTATGGATCACGCATGAACGTCTAATGCAAATTGTGTCCCCATTCTAATGCAATGCTTGCTTGCTTTCGCGTGTCCCGGTACGGAACACATCTACAAGAAAGTGTGAAAAGAATGCCTACAAAGGATGGTTTTATTTCGCTAGAATTTCACACTTACACAGCAGGTACTGGTGATGGCAGTTAGAAAGCCAGACATCATCTATAAGTCTGGTAACTAAAAGATGATTTAAAACGATGTTCGAAAGTAGTGATCGAAGTCGTTCCGGGCATTCGTTTTATTTTTAGGATCTCCAATGTATTCCTGTCAGTTGATCGCTTCTGTCGCGCTTGTTTTATATCTGGAACCAAAACAAACCAAAATGTCTAGACGCATGTGGTTTTTGCTATCTTTAGTGTTCGCGTTGTACCTGAGATCTGTTTTATCAAAGTCTGGTATAATGTTTCCTATTATAGAAGACATTAGTTTGAACAAAGACTCTTTGGACATTCACTGCACCTGCACTTCTGTACATGGCCAGTTTCCTGTCCCAGGTTGAGGTAAAAAAAAAACAGACAGTAAACCTCTCACGTGCTTTTGAAGGTGTAAAGTTATGTGTATTACATCAGTGCTCGTAGCGTGCTTTCTTTACTTTCTCGACTGGCACCTGATAAGCGGTCGAGCTGCGAACAAAAAACAGCGGCAAACATTGCATACGTGCCATTTTTCGGGACCGAGTGTGCTACCAACAGCCGAGTGCGTATAAAAGCCCATGCAGGGCAGTGACAGAGCATCATAACACCTCTCCAGTGCACACGGGTGCAAAACGAGTGCAAAAATGAAACATTTGGTGTGCGTTGTAATGTTGGCACTGGTGGCCCCGACCCTGATTGCCGGTGACTGTGACACCAAGGGTGTCATCGTCGAGAAGAGCTTCCTGCAATCGGTGCACGATTGTACCGAGTATCTGCAGATCCCGAAGGAACGGTTGATGCAGTACATGGCCAACGAGTTCCCGCCCGACGATGAGACGAAGTGTTTGCTGTTCTGCGTCGGTGTTGACTTGGGCTGGTGGAACAATACGTGCGGACTGCAGGTACCCTCGATCGTAAGCTACTTTCAGCCCGTGCAGGGTGACAAGCAGTACGAGAAGCGCACCAAGGAATGTCTGGAGCGTCGTGTGGGTGCCATTGATTCACCGAACAGCTGCTGTCAGGCGTACGAAACCTTCCAGTGCTACTTCCAGGAGTTTGGAAATCTCGTCACCTGCCCACAGTACGTCCGTTTGACGAAGCTGCAAGCTACGCAGGCCGCTCTCGACTGTCTGGTAATGATGCGCTATCCCGAGGATCTTCTGAAGGTGTACGCTAGCGGAAAGGTTGAGGATTCTCCCGAAACTCGCTGTCTGTATCACTGTATCGATCTCCGTACCGGACTGTACACCCAAAATGGAATTTCCCTGTCGCGATTCTTCATCCGTGACTCAGCGTACAACGATTATCGGTATCTGAGCAAAGAGACGAAAGCCTGTCGCGATCGTATTCGCCATTCCGGGTGTGACAAGTGTACCGAGGTGTACAGAACGCACCAAGAGTGTTTGACTGGGTTGGGTGAGAATGGTTACACGTCCGGTACCATCACGGCGGCGGCTAAGATTGCCCTGACCAACCTTGGTGTGGGATGCGCCCCGGAACCGAAATCTTGCGTGACCTACCCACCCTACCATCCTACCTATCCACCCACGAAGCCTGCGTACACTACGAAAGCCTATGCGACGACCAAGCCTCCGTGTTCCGTGTGCAACAACCGGTACGAAACGGCAAAGCCGTATCCTTCCCCAGCTGCCAGCGTCGAACCGGCAGCAGCATTGTCGTACAGCAATCGCAAACCATCCACAACCTGCAACAAGTGTTTAATGGGACAGGTTTATAATCTTCCGTTTGTGGCCTACAAAGTACCCTCATGCTCGTGCAATCGTTGCGCCGCTCGTCATCACTAGTCGACATTCGAACATGGATATGGACATGAAACGGACTATTCGGAATAGAAAAGCTAATTTATTTTAAAACAGTCATTTTTTATACGAAAAACCAGAAAATCATAATATAAACCATAACAAACATGAAATCCACTTGTTTTCAATGATGTTTCAGAAATATAATTTAAGAAAACATATTTCGATTGAAATCTATTCGAATTAGTCAACGGGAAACAAGGTATTGGTACAAATGAGCTTGGTTTCTTGGACTTCATCTAGTGCCCAATAGAATTAAAACAAATTACACTTTTATTCGAGTTCATGTTAACATTAACTCACTCATTAACACTAAAACTACCAAGCGTTGAAGGCATGTTTTAAATAGTCACTTAATAAGCAATTTTGAAGAGTTGGATTCCGTTTTACATATTTGTTGTAGGTCGTACTTTCGAGTAGATGTGTAAAAGTTATGCATCACTTCCAGTATAAAATTTTAACCTAAAAAATTCATGTGATTGATTTTGATTTAATTGATAACACCAACGAGGAAACTAAAGTAGAGTAGAAAACCTAATGAATAATTATAGCATATTATGAAGTTAAACTAATATGAAATCCAAATCAAAATACATTTTTTTTATCAAACGTGCCAATTAAAGTTGAAAAATTAATTGCTATAAAAAAATACTTTAATTCAAACTCTAAACGGTTACATTCATTACGATGAATCGGGTGTTGGAGATGTAATGAGAATAACACTGAACAATGTAATTAATTCGCACCTTTTATCCGATTATCTAAAATCTAAAGATCTAAAATATTATAAGCTGTTAAAACAGAGAATTTTCAAACAAAATAATAATACCATCAACAAAAGAAAAAAACTTATTACAATAATACAAAAATATGCAAATATAATAATAATAGTTTAAAATGACAATAAAAAAGCATTAAACTGCAACGACCATTACTTCGATATCTCCTGTAATATTTCGAATAGCTCAAGCCACTTCATCCTAAAGCAACATACAGTAGATGGCCAATAGAAGCTACCCCCTGGGACACATATCTCCAAAATGCATCTTTACGTACACTTGAAATTGGTTTCACATTTCATATGTGACACCGTTACTCTTGGTTTACTAAGCGGTCTGCATGCTTAATCCAAACATTTCCAGGATCGTGATTATAACGCTTCGGATCGCCGTAAACAATGCGATAAAAGCAAAGATAACATCAAACTAACCCTTAGCACAAAGCCTTTGACTTTTCTGTGCATAGTTTTGCAGGGAAAACTCTGCTTCGCCTCATCTCCTTACGACGAGTGTGTGGTTATTATGTTTTTTCATCCTAATAATAGGGATGTGCAATGTGTACACCATCCGAATGGATTACGTGCCGCGGTAGTAGCTACAACCGTGACAGTTAACATTGACGCCATATAAAACGCGTTTATCGCACCGAGTGTTACCGCATAAGGTGAGTGCCACTCGCAACAGGTGCATTACGTACGAGGTAAACCTAAGGCGCCAACCATGAAGCAGCTGTTGCTCGGAGTTATGTTGGCCCTGGTGCCTTTCAACGCCCTCGCAAACGACACCACTGGGCTTACGATCGAGAAGAGCTTCCTGCAGTCGGTGCACGACTGTGCAGAGTACCTGCAGGTGTCAAAGCAGCGGCTAGTGCAGTACCTGGCGTACGAGTTTCCACCCGACGAGGAAACGAAATGTTTGATCTTCTGCGTCGGTACGGATCTGCGCTGGTGGAACAACACCTGCGGTCTGCAGGTTCCAGCCATGGTCAACTTCTTCCAACCGGTGTTAGGTGACAGACAGTACGAAAAGCGTACGAACGAGTGTCTGGAGCGGAATGTACACACCAGGAACTCGCCCGATAGCTGCTGCAAAGCGTACGATGCGTTCCAGTGTTACTTCCGAGAGTTTGGCAATCTCGTCACCTACCCACAGTATGTCCCGGCAACACAGCTACAGGCAACGCAGGCCGCACTGGACTGTCTAAACATGTTGCGAGTTCCGGTGGACCTGTTACAGTGCTACAGCAAGGGAAATCTTCCAGACGTTCCAGAGACGCGCTGTCTGTATCACTGCATTGACCACCGGACAGGGCTCTACACGTTGGAGAGTGGGTTGCATCTGTCACGGTTTTATGTACGTGATCATACGGTGAATGATCTTCGATATCTGAGCAAAGATACCAAAGCCTGTCGCGATCGTATTCGACAGTCTGGTTGTGACGTTTGCTCCGAGGTCTACAACACACACCGCGACTGTCTGACGGGAATCGGAGTCGATGGGTACACGAGTGGCATCATTACCGAAGCTGCGCGTATTGCACTAACGAATCTTGGCGTGTGCTGTGAGGATAAACTACAGCACACATCAGTCGAGGCGGTCGAAGAAGTTGGCTACAGTTATGCCTCGTATCAACCGGCGGTGGTTAGTCCGTGCAAAACATGCGCCGCCTCCAAGGTGCCTTTCGTTCCGGTATTGGTAAAGCCAACGCTTCCTCCACCGGTCGTTAAATTCGCGGCGCCTGTTTATGCACCCCGACCACCATGTTCGTCGTGTGGATCAGTTCCCAAAGTGATTCCACTGAGTGATACATTCCCAGCAGTGGAGAGTTGCGGTTGTGGCGGTCACAGGCCCTCGCCTTATGTCAAACATGTCGCACATCCGGGATCGGGTAGACCACAGTTGATGTACTATCAGCCTTCGCCACCACTACCACTACTACCACCAGCACCAGCCGCAGTAGTAGTAGAGCCCTGTGCGTGCTCTTCAGCACACACCGTCAATAAGCCTGTGTTCTCATCCTTCTCGCCACGATCGTACGCAGAACGATCGCATGGACCGTATCCATCGTGTCGTACGTGTAAGGCGGAACACTTTGGATTCGGTAAGAACTGAGTAGTATAGATTTGGCTTGTTATTTACATTTTTATTAAATAAATTGATGAAAGAATGATTTATTTCAATTATTTACATGATTGTTTTATTTCACAAAAAACAAAAATAAAATCACATACACTAAACCACTTTCTGCTCATTACGTGCGATATCTCACTTCGCTTGTCGGTAAACCAAAGTTCGTGGAATGTTTTGGTGGCAAAATATAAATAAAGGTAGCGTTACCAACGTGAAAAGTGTTTGTGCAGTTTGTGGAAAGCAGTGTTTTCATTGTGAGATAAACAACGCTATTACGTGGTGTGGTTCATTGCGAAAACAAAACGCAATTGGTTTACCAAACAATTGTGTTATGTACCGAAAAAAAGAATGACTCCGTGCGTCCATAACAACAGCGTAACGTCTTTTATTAACCGATAAAACAAATAAATATTAAATCAAATCTTATGCATACTCACTAACAGCCCAACATTCTAGAAGAAGAATTTCGAAAAGGGTGAAGAACACTTCATACACTTAGGGCAGGATAGTCGACCGGTGGGCGATATGAAAATTTGGCCACACTTTTGACAGTTTAGCTCTTTGTAGTTGAAATCAGATATTTCCGGACAGACCGTGGTCGTTGTGGAAGGTTCTGGGTGTACCTCGCCGAGGGCTAGCCGGGCAGCTGCCCGCAGTACGTCGTACTCAAAGAAGGGGCGACCCAGCTCCCCGAGTACATCCCGGTAGGCGAGATACACCTCCGTACACTGATCACCACCGGATCCACGCAATTCGTCCAGTTTGGTTTGAGTTTCCGGTGACAGATAGCGCTCGTCTGGATGTGCGTAGTCGCGCGTGTACAATCGATCAACATCGAAACCAGTGTTGGTGTGGAACACTCCTGTGCGCAGGAAGAAACACCGCAGAAGACAACGCGTTTCGGGCGCATCTGGGAAACTTCCCGCACCGTAGCTCTTCAGCAACTTTTCCGGTATCTGCAGAAACTCGATACAGTCCTGAGCAGCCCGTACGTGTCGGGACTCATCCTCCGGATAGTACAGTGCGCAAGGTATTAAGTTACCGTAGTACTGCAAATAACAACGGAAGCTTTCGTACGCTAAGCAGCAACAGTCGGATGGATCCGTGCCGATTGCAGCCCGTTCCTGCTCCAAACATTGGACGGTACGATTTTCGTACTCTGCGTCCGTTTCATCCGGCTGGAAGAAGCGTTCCATGACGGCCGGCTGCACGCCGCTCGTGTCGTTCCACCAGCGCAGATTGAGCCCCACGCATCGGAGCAGACACTTCGTTTCGGGATCGTCCGAATAGTTGTTCGATGCGTATTCCGCGTACCGATAGCCCGGCACCTGCAGGTACTCCATGCAATCTTGGAGCGCTCGCGTGAAGCTTTTCGCAAGCGTTAGGTGTGGTACATCCAGTGAACTGTCACATCCGGTCAAGGCGAGTGCGATTACCGCGAGGAGCACCGTACCCGCTTCTGGGCTCATGTCGTGTGCAAGAAATTATGAGAAATTACCAATAATTGTACGGCAATTACTACGCACAGTTAGTGAGGCCGATCGGACAATGTTCCGCCGACCAGAGACAGGTTCCAGAGGCACGCGTGAGTGTTTGTGTGTGTGTTATGTGTGTCTGGAGTGCTTTCCTGGTCCCCGGGCTAAACTGCACTGATACGACCGGCATGAATATGGATGAGCTTTTATAGGGACCCCTTGCGTCGCCCATCACTTACACTCTCTCTCTCTTGTCACGGAGCAAACCCCCTTTCGGTCGGGGCGCATCCGTGCCAATCTATCTCTATTTTACAACGTAGCAAAAGTGTCCCGAACGTCCCCGGACGGCATCAGTCCGGCGGCCCCGTCGCCAGTATGTTGATTGCCAGCTGCACGTGCAGTGTACGGTGTGACGCAATCGGTGCAATTGGCTGGTTGGGCCGAGGTCAGCATACCGTGCCCGTGGACAGTACTATCAAACCACTCGGGTGTCTTATTTCTCTCTTTCTCTCCCCGGTTGGCCATTACTTTTATCGAACCGTGCGCTGCCAAGTTACTAGGCCACTGGGTAGTTATATTTTATATTTTTATTTACAATCAACATTTGTTTGGTGAAAAGGAAAACAAACACAATACCGCGGACAGCCAGTTGAAGGTACGCAAAAGAAATACTAAGTTTTAGTCGGTAAGTGCTCGAGCAGATTGGTGGTGTCATGTTAGGTATATCATGGTGCCTTAAGCCACAAACAAGTGCTTTCTACATTTTATTTCAAACACACTCAGCTGTTTAATCTAACTTTTTTTTTGCAAAGATCGACACAAGGGTATGATTAAAAATAGTGTGTGTTTTTTCACGGTTTCAATTATTAAAAATGAACGACATTTATCATGTCCAAAAATGCAATAACATCCTGAAATCAATTCCAAAAAAGCCTTATCGCCCTTTCCGTAGAGTAACTTAAGCTTTGACTAAAAAAGCGATCATGTTTAAAGAAATTGATAGTGATGCAATTTAATAAATGAAACAAAAAAAGGAATAGCCGTAAAATTGTCCAAACGTCTTCACGTTTGCGAATGGTTGTTTTGCTTTTTTTATCGGGTTAATACATGCAAAAACGAAACCGAACCACCTTCATTCATTCGTTTATGACTGTTCATTTCGTTTCGTTTTTTTTAATCCGTAAAGCAAACTATTTTAACAACTTTATCTCCACCGTTTGCTGATTGCTAATGACACCCTCCGGTATGAAATGCATGTTGTTCGCGTTGCGCGTGTAAAGCGATTGTAATTTTCGACAGAAAAAAAGGGAAACATGGAAACCAATAGTGTATAAATTTTACTGCCCGTTGGTAAAACCGTAGCGCATTCGGTTCGGAAGACCATAAACGCGGTTGAAGAGGTTGTGGATTGCAGTTAATTAAATTCTCATCATAAACCAATGTCATTGAAATTATGGCTGCGGCAGGAGTATAAAATCACTCAACGTAATCCTCGCCGTCGGCCCACGGTGGCACGGTGGGAACACTTCGGATACACAGGTGGACATTTTTTTTTTGTGTAAAGTATGTTTTATGCAGGAGTGATTTATACTTTAATCAATCGTTTCAACATTCTAATATGGTGCTTATTTGGTATGACAAAGTGTGTTACTACTGTGAAATAAAAACAGATTTTTGTGTATTGGGAAGAGCACAACAATCGAGATTGTGCAAGTTATGCTGACATGGTCATCCGTTTACAAGAAACGCGATCCAGAGCTGCTATCGTCTATCTATGCATGCATCTAATCTTCGACAAGTTGAACTCAGCTTGAAACAATCAAAGAGCTCACACGGGTCCTCTACATCTTTGAATGCATGATAATACCAAGGTAGCAGTACTTCTTAGTTACCAAAATCGGTCAAGATCATTCCCGTCCATCGGGCGAGCTTTATCATTGTGAGTGCCTCCGAAAAGCAGATACTTTGTGTTGGTCGAATTGATTCTCAATCTAATCCTTAATGCCTCACGTTACGCTGTACTCATGTCGAAGCTCGTACTTCACATGGCACCTACTAGAATCATCTAGAATTACAGGCAGAAGAGTCCGTCTCCGGTAAAGTTGATACGATTGCGAACGCATGTTCGAGACTCTCACATTGCAATTTCACTCCGTCCATCCAACGATTCCAGGGAATTCTCCCAGTGTGAAGCTGTTCGCTTTATACGCGAATAAAGTATTTTATTCCTAAAATACTCTCAAATACCCTCACCATTATTGTTGGGGAAATATCCACACCTTGTCTCAGTGTGCGATGTACCAGTTGGACGATCCATTTTTGAAAGGTGTACAACATAGGCCGCTCAATGGGAGAAACCATAACAAAAAATCCTGCAGCACAACATTGCAGCTGCAACTGCAGCGTGCCCAAGGGTACGTCATAAGAAACCGGAGAAGACATAAGACAGCAACACGCACTCCCTATAATTTGCATCTCCGCCCATGAAATCAAGGNCTCACCATTATTGTTGGGGAAATATCCACACCTTGTCTCAGTGTGCGATGTACCAGTTGGACGATCCATTTTTGAAAGGTGTACAACATAGGCCGCTCAATGGGAGAAACCATAACAAAAAATCCTGCAGCACAACATTGCAGCTGCAACTGCAGCGTGCCCAAGGGTACGTCATAAGAAACCGGAGAAGACATAAGACAGCAACACGCACTCCCTATAATTTGCATCTCCGCCCATGAAATCAAGGGACGCAAACCCGTGTGTCGCGCAGTACGTCGTGAGCCTGTCGAGCATCGTTCCGCGGCCCGTCCGGTTGGCGATCACGCCAACGGATCACGCACTTAATGAAGCGCTTTATTTTATTACCGCCTGATTGAAATCGAGCGTTAAAAATCGCTGACCACTCGTGGACCTTGTGTGTGCGCGTACCGCCCGATTCACCCTAATGAACCGTCATTAGCTTCAGGAAAATAAATAACCATAACCTTACGGAAAACCCTTCCGCCTTGACAAAACGGTGGTGCACACGCCCAGACTGGCGCTACCTGCGGTGAGCTTAGAAATAAAAATCAGCACATTAAATTTCCGATGAGTGTGCGTGCAGCATCGCCACAAACTTATGTTATTTTAAACAAGTTAGCTGAAACTGTCCGTTTCGGCAAGCTGAGCATCCGCTCGCAGCGATCTTTATTTATTGTTTCAGTTCCACGAGAGTTATCGTTGGCTGTATTCCCACATAAGCAGCTTCATTAATCCAGTGCGCACAACTAGGCAGGGAAAAATGGCCACAGTATACCGTACGAAGCTGTCACATTTGTCACGTTGACATCCCGTCGGCCCGAAAGGCAAACATAACGCGCGAATGCGGTGATCGTGCGCGATCATATATTTTTCATGCCGCGCACTAACAACAACAACAACAACAAAAACAGGGAAACATTAATTTATTACACATGTTTTACCAATTCGTGGGCTCGCTGTGTTTGTTTTGGTCTTTCGATTCGGTGGATTAAACTCAAAACTGGTACCAAACGCTGTGGTACGAGCTTCACGATTAAATCACGCAACACAGAATGTGACGATCGAAACATACAAATAAAAAAAAGCAAAACAAAACAAACGATAGCCCCAAAACATGCGCAGCCTGCCCATGGATCTGATTCTGATGTTTGCAAGTCGTTATATTCGCACCGTTTCGCCTCTTCGCACTAAGGAGAGAAGTGTCACCGAGAAAATTAAGCAAACAAAGCGCAAGCGATACAAAAACAAAAAAAAAAGGGACGCACAAATGTGCGAGAACCTTCACCCCGGTGTGTGACTCTGATGCGTCTTCACCCGTCGAAAAGTCACGGTAATCCCTTCAGCATAGGAGGCAAAAAAAAGCAGGAAGAGCATCAGGAAATCTTTTGCTCTCCGACAGCGACGTTGCGGTTTGGGATTTATTTTTGTGTGAAGCACACACAAAAATAATTTATGACCCTATTGCGTACGGCTGTGGTTTATCGACGCAAAGGTGGCGGAACTGCCGTGCGTTTGCCGGTGACGGGATTTGCAGGCAGTTTTTATTTTCTTCCACGCCACGGAAAATCTACCCAGCCAGTACGACGCGAAAAATCGAAAATAAATCGTCTGTCAAATGCCCTGACTGGGGAGCTGTGGAGAGACACTAACGCTCACACACTCCTGAGCTGGCAAGATTAAACCAAACGCAAATGCAAACGGAGGTGCAATACGTTTGCCGGTTCCTTCATCAGTGTAGCGTATGGACATAAGCTGAATCAACAACTTCCCAGGGACCCGGGATCCGCCAGCGTTAGCCACAATGTTCTACAATGCACCGAACGCTGTGCTGTGCCCCCGGAAAAGAGCTAGGGCGCGATCCTCTTGCCCTGATGGTCGACGGGACCATGGGCTGTAATGCAATTGCAGTTTGCATGATCGGATCGGACAGCTTGATGGGCGGGATACTGTGCCGAGGTACGTGCGCGTCGGAATTCAACGTGACAGCTATAAATGGGCGATTGGATAAGATCGTTTGAACCGTTTGCTGTGTGGTTGTCATATACATTTTTTTTTTTTGGCGCAAGCTTAGTTAAAGCAGCATTAATTTGAATGGAAAGTGACAACGATGGAACTGGTTTTTAATATTTGCACTCTTTTGCATGTTAGGTTCATTTTTTCACCGTTTCTACATTTCCATTCGAGCAATGTTGAGAATTTTTTTTTTTACAACATGCAACAATGTTTGCAATCATCGTTTAGAATTAAAATTTATATTGTATTTTAATGCATTTTTGTTATATTTTTGTTTTTGCAATAAAAAGGAAGACCAAATGTATGCAATACAAATACCTGACTTCAATAAATTGTTAATGCGTCAGCAATGCTTAACGCATTGCATAAATTCAGGCGTTTACCATTTAAACGTATCATGTGACTTCATGTAATTGAAAAAAATGAATATATCATTGATAGCAAACCAAAAACACTAGCGTAGTTGATAAGTTCCACTCAATTAATGTTAAACCTACATCATTCACTAATTGCTTTCCAACATTACCACACGATTGATTATTTATGATTAATTGGTTGGCTAATTAAGCGTTTGTTATCAATAAATATGGTATGCTATAAAAAAGACGAAACCAAACGCATATGTCATCATTGCAATTGCTTGTTAAAGACTTGTGTTCCACATCACGCACTTGTAGATCAAAATGGTAATTGAATATCGGTTTAGCATTCATTAATTTATTCCGCTCGGATGTTGCTGCGGATACCATCATGACTTTTTGTTAATATAACTGCAATTTGATGGAAAATGTACGCTATTATGAAACAATATTAAATTTCTTTCGCATGAATAAAAATGCCAAACTGTATTTTATTTCATTAGTCCCGAAACTGTTAACAGCTGTTATTATTACTACTTAAATTATTAGACTTAGACGAACGGGAATTAATTGCAGACGGCAATAGTGATGCATTAATATACACGAACGCCACTGAAGCTTTCTCATGGACGCCAGTAAAATTTGCTCGAAAAAATATGAAGAAACAACGAATTTAAATGAAACTGTTTGAAAGAGCGGAAAAACATTCGCTTTAAACTGCTTGTGCACCAATGGATGAGTGCTCGTGACCAATTCTTCCATCAAAGTGCCATCAAAGTTAGCTTCTTTTATTCCATATTTTATTCATGTTGGCGGTTAAGCTGTATAGCCTGGTCAAGCAAGTTGCAAAATGGAAAGGAATTGCTTCGCGGCTGTCTAAAAAAAAAACTCGCGTAGCATTTTGCATTACGCCAGCCTCGTACTCCTTTGACAGCTTAATTAAAGCTTCAGTAGGATGTAGCTTTTATCCGTCTCTGACAGCTGGCAAAAGTTTAGCTTTGAGGAAAGAAGTAAGGAAAGAAGTAAACAAAACAAAAAAATCTCTCCCGACGGTACCGTTTTATATCACTTCAATCAATTAACGAACCTGACACTTACGCGCATGTATATGCGAGCGCTGCACCGGATGCACTGCGGCACACCCGGCACGACGGGAGTCCCGTCGGATAAATGGTAAATTACATTTTATGAGCCAACAATTTAACCTGGTCGATGCTTTAAAATACCAACCGGTGCATAACAGCCGCCTACAGCCGTGTTTAAGCCGACAGTCGATCGGCAACGGAATCGAACGCGGTAAGCAATCGTATCGAATGCCGTCCCACGCATCGCCGGGCGGAAATAAACTTGTTCGGCACGGGGACAACATTTAAGCGATTTTGATGGAGTTGCGATTCGAGTGCCGTAAAATGTAAGCTGCGGTGGGGCAGGCAAAACAACAGCAAAACGACAACCAGGCAAGGAATACTGTAAGAAATATAGACAGAATTCCAGTAGCGGACGCTGGCCAAACGGTGAGCACTGTTCTTAGTGCTGGCTGTTTTTTTTTTTTTGTTGTCTTTTTGTTGTTGCCCGTTAGCCCATCCAAACAGCATGTTGTCCTGTCAGAGTGCCTTTTTTTGCTGGCGATCGTGTTGAAAGCCAGATTTTCCTGTTTGACAAATAGGTTGGTTGTTACCATTCGGTGTACCGGGTTTACCGGGGTTCTGGGCCCCCGGATTTCTGTCTTCTTTGGCCGCTTTGGACACACGGGAGCACTTGTCATCTGGAGCCGTTTTGCTGGAACGGGTTTCGATTTTTTTTTCTTGTGTGTTGTTGTTGCATTCGTTTCGTTACGATGCCGTGCAGCAGACGCATAAATTAATCCAACCCACCGGGAAGTATCGAACGCCGGATGACGGGGCGAAATAAATGTTGTGGTTTAATGGTATATGCGAGATGCAAGCTGTCCATGTAGACATTCATGTTGATTGTTTGTCGTGTGCAGCGAAAGATTCTTCAGCGATGCTTTTGTTTTTAAACCTTTAATTCAATAATAATCTTTAATGAATATTAGGAGAATTTAGTGTCGATGCCTCTGTCGATCTCTGTGAACTTCTTTACTGTTAGAGAGCTAAAGTAGCATCTTGAAAAACAATAAAACTTTTTAATTCATCGTTACACGACAAACAATCAAATAATATCTTCAAATAATCATATTAAGTAATGCAAATTGCCTAACTTTCGGCGTATTATCTATACGAATTACAGAATTTGAATTAAAATTCTTTAGTAACCGTTTTGAAAGCTATAATGAAATTTTTCATTATAAGCATAAAATTTGAACTTACCTAAAGTCACCCAGTGATTTCTTGCAATAAACTCGTACAAAATGATGTCCATCGCGATTGCGATGCTACCCATACGATGTTGGACGTTTCCTCCTGCATGCCGCTAGAGCACTGATAACCTTTTACCCTGCACCGTTTTGCATCAGACAAGAAAACTTCCACCGACAAACGGTCATTACAACGCTGGCGACTGATATGCATTCCTCCTAGTGCCGACTGCCAGTCATCGGTAGGAATATGAATGGCTTATTAATGTAAAATCTTTACCATCCCTGCTCAACGAGCGGTGTGGTGAAGCGTACGAAGGGAACCGGTCGGTCGTAAAGTAAAACAAAAGAAATGTTCAAACTCAAATGGGGCCATTAATATGCTACGATCAGGGTAGCTTGCTCAGGGAGTGCCGATGGTTTCCAATCCCAAACGCAACAAGTCCCGCGGCGGTTGAAACTGATCGCGTGACCGACTGTAACTCGATTGGATTATGGATTGCAGTTAACGCTGGTGAACGATGGTAAATCTTTACTTTATTCAAATGGATTGTACTTAAGTATTTTATTGTTCAGCCGCACGTGTCGTGTGGATGGTATCCTTCTAGGCGCTTAGATTGGTGTAAAATATAAAAATAGTTTTTATTAAAACCCACCCCACTTTAAAACGTGTGGCTTGTCCAAAACAGTAATTGAATGCAACAAGAAAAGTGGATTAGCTAGCGAAACGTGTGTACAACTAAAGCGAAATGCAGCAAATCTGCGCCGCACGGAATGTATCATTAAGCCTATAAGCTCGTAATTAAGCTCACACATTCATCATGTTCGATCCGGTTCTGACATTAAACAGGTGGACCCCCGCTGCAAGCGACAACCTAATCACGGAACACAAACGTACGGATCGGCCACCGTCTACATCCACCTCCGGCACGAACGTGGACGTTCATTTGTCAACGAGCTGATAAGTACATTAGCGCCAGGAGTTTCCTATTAGAGCGTTGCCGAGCTGGCTTCGGCCGGTGGGGCCGTCTGTCGATCGGCTGTCATCTTAGTATTTGCATAACGCGAGATGTGCGTGAATTGGCATCCCGTATCGACCGGTGTTTAAGATAAATGATAACTTAATGTAACCTGTTCGGCTGGGAAGGTCTGCGGTTTGTGTTGGCTCCACTCGAACCATCGGCTGTTCGTTGGCTTAATCGATGAATGCATACTCGGAGTGCATGTCAAGTTGCTGTGGTGGTTTTCAATCGACAAGACGTTTTAGGTCCGGCAAAATAAGGTAGAAAACATCAAATTGAACCGAAGATCTTCATCTTTTTTCTTCTTGATCGCATTTCATAATTCTGTGTCAATGTAAACAAAGTATATTAAAACGCTCCGCGAAGGATATATTATTCCACAATATTCGTCGTGCGTATGATTTAGCATAATCATAATAAAATGTATCTTTCCCCCCATTTCGACGTAAAGCCGTCCGCAAAACGATTGGGTCATTAAAAATGTCACTAAGAATTTATGATCGCTCTTTTTCTTCCCACCACACAAAAAATCATTCGAACCAGCATGGGTTGGTGTTTGTGTGTGAACGTTGAATAAAAGAGTTTCGGCCTGTTTTCATTCGGTGTTTATCGCCAAGGTATAAGCACACTAACTGAAGCAGTATGTAAATTCCGTTCGACTCCAAAAAAACAAGCTTTTGTTGTTATTTGGAATCGGGGCGAGAGCAGGGTTTGCTATATTTAAATATGTGTAACGTTAGGCGATTAAGTTTGAACAGCTTTTGATCATTCATCTTGGACATTGGCACGCATAATCCCACTGTTACACGTGACATAAGTTTTCAATTTATATCATTTAATGATATGGATTCGTATACAATCAATGACAAGCCGGGAATTAGATGAATGGGATGTGTTTACTGTGGAAGGTTATTGTAGAGATCGTTATACTGTTTAAAATGTATCTAAAAAGCTAAGATAACATTCCGATGTAGGAAGCATATGGATGGCTTTTAATTATGTGGAGATGCTCATGGAATGGTTTTAAAATTTATGTATATTTTTACTGTATTATGTTGCTCTCTCGAGATGCTATTAATTGCTGTAAACAGTTTTAACATTCATTTTCGCAGTTGGAAACTGCTATGCTGTTAAATTTATAGTAAATCGTTTCTTGTTATTGAAGAAGTTAATTAAATAAAGTACTAACATATATTTCAGCTAGGTAAGTATATTATGGAATAACCACGTCGATCGATATAATTAATTTATCTGCTCAACACAAAAGTATTCAAACTGATAACATAATGAATACAGCTAAGAGAGCCGTTTGCATGTAGATCTAATTATAGCACGATAGCAAAACTACCATTGCCAGACGATAAAAGTGGTCAAAAGCATTAATTAAGCCGCTGACTTTCTCGTCCGACACTAATTAGCGCCTCCATCTATGCAATCCGACAAACATTTTGGGGTTGAGGGTTAGTAAAGTATCGGCTAATGAAACACAGAATCACATGATTTGACAGTCACACATTCCTATCTAATATGTGTTATCGCTTCCTCTCACTTTGGTTAGGTTTGTTTATTCAGTTAAAGCGATTGGTCCCATAAATTAGTCATTCCGTGCTATTATTTCTACAGGTTTTCTATGAATATTTAAACAAAAACCTATGTGAGCATGCAAATCTCTTAACGGAAAATATCACCCCTAATGGGGGAACAAAATTAAACCAGTCGTACGCGTTTCAATGTCTTCAATGCCCTGATAAAGAATTGCATGGCCTGTCACGGTGTTGAGCAAAAGAGGAAGAAAAAAAATCAAACCTATTGGCGGGAAACATCAAACAAATGTTTGGCTGCCGAAACGAAAACCGGGTACAATATCGGGTGCCCAAAAACAATACACCAACATCAGCGCGCGATTGCCATCCGCTTTATGTTGTCTTTCGGCTGCTGAACGTCCAGCAATAGACTGGTCACCATAAGAAATAAAATATTGTACAGGAAAATAAATAAACGACGTTCGATCACTCAAGCGAACAGCGCACGGCGAACGCACGAAATTCTTCGCTAATCGCCGTGTTATGCAAATTTGATGAGGCCAGCACAGGTTTTTTTTCTAAATATTTCAACTCTAGAGTCAGTGTACCAAACTGGATCTGATCCACCTAGTGTAGGGAATCTAGCGGGGGGCATTTTTTTCGCTCCCAATTTTAATACACTAAATGGAAAACAAACAACCACTTTTAAATATGACCACTAGACATAACCAGCTGGATGTGCTTTGTAGCTTCTCACGAAATTCTCATTGAGATCAGATAGCGTCAACGATATATGCTCCAATCAAACTGAAGCCATAAAAAGGCTACCAAGGCTCAATCTAATGCTGTTACCGTGCATAATATTGATATTAATTTGAATAATATCTCATCGACGCATAACGAATGGCACGGATCATCGCACCGTTGAAGCGCGAAACTTTTTATGTCATTCAATTTGCATGTGCGTGTGTGGGTTTAATTGTGGACCATTATAGGACAAAAGACGATACACCGAACAAATGACACTATTCGCTGGATTAACCTGCGGTTCATGAACACCGTGCGAATGAGGTAGGCTGCATTGTGAAAGGTTTACAACGCAAATTAAATGGCAATGATGGTAAAACCCATTTGGTAGTTGCTTTAAAATGGTTTGTAAATAATACATTTTTGCTTAATATTTACATACGTCCTAGGATTTGCCTAGTGCATGATTTTCACAAAACATCCAATTAAAGTTACTAATACATTTAACTGCAAATTCAGGAATTAAAAGCAGACATTTAAACTATCCATGTCGATAAGTGCAACTTGCCTGATTAGGACATATATCACTGTTTAGTCTTGGTTCAATGAAATAGGTAATAGCATTGTTCTGAAGATAATGGAAAAGTAGAAAAATTGGATAAAAATTAAAAACTTTCAACTTTTTAATGACGAAGGTTATCGGAAGTTTGAGGTCTTTAGATATCATTCATTTTTATCACATTCTCATGTTTACTATGTGACCATAATAACCATTGTCTAAGCTTTAGTACAATCATTTTGCTTTAAGTAAACCTCTACAGAGTATGACAAATTTAGATTTCAATATGTCAGATGTGACGGATTCCATAATAATCTTAGGAAATGAAAGATTGTCGCTAGAGATGCAAGTGGTTAATTCCAATGATCTTATGAATGGATAGACCTCCAGCTAATCGAATCATACAATTATCGTAAAACAATTCTTCAGTTCAAACCTGATCCAGATCGTTTACTGTTAAAGAGTCGTCGAGTGTCACGATAACATTCCGAAATTTCCGGAGAATGAAATATCTCACAAACGATTTGAGTAGGGAACGAATTATGTATTTTTTTCACTTAATTATTGTTAGTTAAATTAACAAACGAATCAAGCATGACGTTCTTAAAAGCACAAAAATGGTTAAATAACATGGAACAATTCAACTTGAAAAACAAATATTACTTTTTACGGTTTAATTTAGTTCTGGGCATGCTGGTTAATAGTTGTTCCTTTGATTTTGTTTTAAAATTACTTCTTCTTTTGTTGTCTTGCACCTAATACCCCCAGTGAATATAATGTTTAAAAAAANTTGGTCCCATAAATTAGTCATTCCGTGCTATTATTTCTACAGGTTTTCTATGAATATTTAAACAAAAACCTATGTGAGCATGCAAATCTCTTAACGGAAAATATCACCCCTAATGGGGGAACAAAATTAAACCAGTCGTACGCGTTTCAATGTCTTCAATGCCCTGATAAAGAATTGCATGGCCTGTCACGGTGTTGAGCAAAAGAGGAAGAAAAAAAAACAAACCTATTGGCGGGAAACATCAAACAAATGTTTGGCTGCCGAAACGAAAACGGGGTACAATATCGGGTGCCCAACAACAATACACCAACATCAGCGCGCGATTGCCATCCGCTTTATGTTGTCTTTCGGCTGCTGAACGTCCAGCAATAGACTGGTCACCATAAGAAATAAAATATTGTACAGGAAAATAAATAAACGACGTTCGATCACTCAAGCGAACTGCGCACGGCGAACGCACGAAATTCTTCGCTAATCGCCGTGTTATGCAAATTTGATGAGGCCAGCACAGGTTTTTTTTTTCTAAATATTTCAACTCTAGAGTCAGTGTACCAAACTGGATCTGATCCACCTAGTGTAGGGAATCTAGCGGGGGGCATTTTTTTCGCTCCCAATTTTAATACATTAAATGGAAAACAAACAACCACTTTTAAATATGACCACTAGACATAACCAGCTGGATGTGCTTTGTAGCTTCTCACGAAATTCTCATTGAGATCAGATAGCGTCAACGATATATGCTCCAATCAAACTGAAGCCATAAAAAGGCTACCAAGGCTCGATCTAATGCTGTTACCGTGCATAATATTGATATTAATTTGAATAATATCTCATCGACGCAGAACGAATGGCACGGATCATCGCACCGTTGAAGCGCGAAACTTTTTATGTCAATCAATTTGCATGTGCGTGTGTGGGTTTAATTGTGGACCATTATAGGACAAAAGACGATACACCGAACAAATGACACTATTTGCTGGATTAACCTGCGGTTCATGAACACCGTGCGAATGAGGTAGGCTGCATTGTGAAAGGTTTACAACGCAAATTAAATGGCAACGATGGTAAAACCCATTTGGTAGTTGCTTTAAAATGGTTTGTAAATAATTTTTGATTTAATATTTACTTATGTCCTAGGATTTGCCTAGGGCAAGATTTTCCCAAAACATCCAGTTAAAGTAACTAATAAATTTAACTGCAAATTCAGGAAATAAAAGCAGACATTTAAACTATCAATGTAGATAAGTTCAACTTGCCTGATTAGGACATATATCACTGTTTAGTCTTGGTTCAATGAAATAGGTAATAGCATTGTTCTGGAGACAATGGAAAAGTAGAAAAATTGGATAAAAATTAAAAACTTTCAACTTTTTAATGATGAAGGTTTTCGGAAGTTTGAGGTCTTTAGATATCATTCATTTTTATCACATTCTCATGTTTACTATGTTACCATAATAACCATTGTCTAAGCTTTAGTACAATCATTTTGCTTTAAGTAAACCTCTACAGAGTATGACAAATTTAGATTTCAATATGTCAGACGTGACGGATTCCATAATAATCTTAGGAAATGAAAGATTGTCGCTAGAGATGCAAGTGGTTAATTCCAATGATCTTATGAATGGATAGACTTCCAGCTAATCGAATCATACAACTATCGTAAAACAATTCTTCAGTTCAAACCTGATCCAGATCGTTTACTGTTAAAGAGTCGTCGAGTGTCACGATAACATTCCGAAATTTCCGGAGAATGAAATATCTCACAAACGATTTGAGTAGGGAACGAATTATGTATTTTTTTCACTTAATTATTGTTAGTTAAATTAACAAACGAATCAAGCATGACGTTCTTAAAAGCACAAAAATGGTTAAATAACATGGAACAATTCAACTTGAAAAACAAATATTACTTTTTACGGTTTAATTTAGTTCTGGGCATGCTGGTTAATAGTTGTTCCTTTGATTTTGTTTTAAAATTACTTCTTCTTTTGTTGTCTTGCACCTAATACCCCCAGTGAATATAATGTTTAAAAAAAAAGGAATAAAAAATCCGCAATCGCATTGTTTGCTTCGATCGTTACCGGCAAACGGGAAGGTTAACATAATATAAAAACAGAATTTAAAAAAAAGAAGCCTTACCGCTCGCTTCAAAGCCACTCGTTTCGGCCCCGTTTCCGGTCATGCTGGTGGTGGCGGTGGTGATTGGGCTGCCAACATCGTCACCGTGCGGTAGATGTGCCGCCGGCAATGATGGTGGTGGATGTTGATTAGCATAAGCCTGCAGTGGCTCGCACCGGAACAGCAGTAATCCGCACACAATGGTCAACCGATAACGCCAGCATATTAACATCGATCGCGCCATCACGTCCCCGATGAGGGCTGGCTGTGTGTGGGGGGGGTTTTGAGGGAGGTATGAGATCACCTCGACATACACGCTTCACACGCATAAACGGACACACACACGCACACGCATACAAACACACGATGCACCGCAGCAGGATGTCTGACGAAAGCCGCACAAAACACAAAAAAAGCGCATCAAATGGTTAAGGATTTGAACACTGAGCGCCGTTTGAAAAAACGTTTATCGCTGACTTAACGAATCAAAGCACAAACACACCGATGGACAATTGCCACTGCCACCGCTCTCACCACTAGCACTGTACATGTTTGAATATTTATTCGCGTAAAATCACGTTTTGCCTACTTTTAGCATCGACAATAAAAAAAAACGACGCATTGCCATAGCCACAACACGATCGAAGCAACCGGCCTAGCAGAGCACACTCTCCCCGTCGCAGGATACTTTCACAGCAGCTTTTGTTTCGTGCTCTTGCACCGAAATGTGTTGTGCTTCTTCACGTTTTAGTACTGCTTTTCTCACTGCTCACCGCATTGCGTACGACACTCCGTTTCGCCGGGGTTTTAGCACATTTTAAATACGGCTCATTTATTCACGCACCGCGCAACGCAACCGCATCGGCAGACATGCACTTCTCGGACGTTGGTGCATGCGTGCATTTATAATTACCGCATGTTGTGTTGGCGACACCTTTTCCCCCGGCTGCTTCGATTGCTCTGCTTTTTCCAAACTCGCGTAGAAGAAGGAAGTTTTTATCGGATTCGGGACATATTTGGGTTTTTTTCCCCACTTCTCACTAGATGAGAGATGTTGTGCTTGTTGCGTCAGCAAGGAACGGTTTGCCTTCCTTGATTGCTTGTTTTGGTGCTGATGAGAAGAAATATTGAAGGTGTTTGTGTAATGCGCTTTTAACTACTATTACTAAGCGAATATTCTTTTGCACATTTTATTTTAGTGAACCACACGATGGAATTCAAAAATAAAAAGGAACAATATATTCGCGAGTGGAACAAGAAAGCGAATAAAAAAGCAAAATCCGAAACAAATATTAACTAACGTACGATCGCCATTTGTAAAGAGGCTGTAGCTAATGACACACCGGATACGAAATGCTCATCTGCATTCGCACACATACATTTGTCAAATGCGCAAGTGAAAATGGATCACATTTGTAAGTGTCAAAGTTTTACCACGCACTTTTGTTTAATTTGCGTATTTCCGGTAGTTAGCTTTATTCGTTGTGTTTGTCCCTCGACACGACACTCGTACGACAAATCCGTTTCTCAAAACACACCCACTAGACTGGTGACTTGGTGACGAACCAACCGAGACACAGTCATTTCAACTCCAGCGAACCTGCAGACTGGTTCGTTCGTTCAATTGATTAATTAATCAAGTGTGTTACTTCATGCTTCCCAATTCCCAATTCTCGCCACCGTACCATTATTGTACGTTTAAGTTATTATTATTGTTGCCGCATCTCATGTATGACGCTGGTACGGCTTTTTAACTGTCACATTCACGCACACACACTTAGGCGAGATCGGTAATGGTTGGATGGCGGCAACTTGGTTTATTTGTCAAACACTTGCGTACGTTCGGTCGGATCGGGCCACTCCTCAGCTCACCGAGCGCAATAAAAACAATCGTTATCGTTTGCAGACCACTAATGGCGAACCGGCAAGTGATTGTTGTGTTTCGCAAAATGTGCAAAACCTCTTTGTTTGTTGCCAGGATGATATAATAATATTTTTGAAGACGGTACGCGACAGCAGTATTCGCTTGGCGATGCAATTTCAGCAACGTACGTGCGTGAAATTGTCAAATCAAATGCGAAATCATGCCAATCGTATTCCATTCACCGGTGGTTTATATTCAAATTTGATAGTTTCGGCCGTGTTTGATGTTACGGTTCGTGTGTCACTGTTGCAGAAGAAGATGTGTCGTTTTCTAAATAACACAAACAAACGAACCTCACTTATATACCGTAGCGCCGAGAGATTTATTACCAATTTGTAACGGTGCCACGCGTTTAGCGACAGCACCGAACACACTACGCACTGAAAGTCCTTACGTGGTACGATCGTGTACCGCGAAGTCGAAACTAACGATGTGTTGGAGCACCACGATCAGCTCGATCCTCCAAAATGAGGAGCGTTTGTTCGGAAAACGTCAGAAGAGAAACACAAACACGCGGGAGAGAGTGAGACAGAGCGACAGGAAGAGAGAGAACAAACGGCATGAGAATGAGAGAAATGCATCTCACAGCATCTCTCGTGATACAATCAGATGAAAGAAGCGCGTATTGTTCGGCTCATTATTAACATGTTTTTCATTTCAATGTTACGTTTTGATCTTTGAAAAATTGCTTGTTTGTGTGCTGATAATAACTTTATAATTTGGACCCATACGAGTTGACCCAAGGCGGTGCTGATAAGGCATAAATAATGCTTGTGCTGATGACCAAAGGTCATTATGGTTAGCTTACGTATGTTATAAAAATATTTATAAACATAAACATCATGTTACATAGATTCTTTTGATTCACAAAATGTTATTTGATACTCGTAGAAGATTGCAGTTTAATTATTGAATTAGTTGTATTCCTTCATTGCAATTTATAACACATTTGATCAGATGTTCATGGTATTTGACGGTAATTTGCAAATGTTACAAACGATTTGCCCTTATCAGTCTTGTTTACAGTTTAAATCCCTTTCCCGACGGTTGTCTGCCTATTTTCATTATTTCTCTCTGTTTAGATGTATTCAAATCTCAATGCCAATGACGTTTTTTTCACTCTCTCTCGTGGTATTCTCTTTCCTTTCGCTCCGCCGTATTGCTCTCATCTGATTGAATCGGTTGCTAAGCGACAAAACATCATCGCGTGCTGCAACCGTTTACAGTCACAGTCAAAAAAAGTGCCGTGCATAAATTTTGTACAATAAAATAATGTTTAAAAAAGGCATTCATAAAAATTTAATCAGTTAATATGTTTTTTTGCATGGTTTTTCATTTTTTTAATAATGTTCAGTAAAACATGTTTGGCTCTTTATTGCTTAACATTTCCAAAAAGGTATGTTTTGCAAGTTTTATATTAATATTTACAAGTTATTCAAACATGACGAACAATTAATAAGTTCACTTTTCATAACAAACAAGTGAAATGAAAATATCCAGACGTTAACTTCTACGCAAATCGCGATATTACATAGACCTATCGAGAAAATCCGATTATAACAGCTTCAATGACCACATTGTGGACATATTGATAGACCAGCTCAAAACACCAAAGGAAAACAAAGGACATGAATGATAACAATATTAGAAAGTACACTGTGGAACTTTATATTAAAGCAGTAGCACTTGGAGGATATTTGAACACAAGTGCGTTAGAAATAACGCACCGAAAATTGAATAACACGATTGTTTAACTTAATCAGATTTTTGAGGATAACCATTAGAAAAAGACACAATGTATAAATATAACCAACTTCAACATGAATTTACGATTTATTACTAACTAATTGTTATAACGTAAAAAGTGAAACGATGTAACTGAACTAAATGTAACTTCATTTATAAATAATTAAAATTCTACATATTAACCGAACAAAGAAGAAGTGCCTAAATGAACATTCGAAAGCACAACGCATACCTTCATTACAATTTCATAATTATTTGGGTTCAGGAAATTTCATAATTACGTTAATATGTTTCACATGCATTCTCCACCACAGGCCACAACCGACGTGCATATCAGGGTATCAGATTTGCCACACTTAATTACGTTGACACGAGCGTAATTAGCACGCGGGGCATATGAATAATGGCAAAACCACCATTACAGCTAATATTCAAAGTAACACAATAGTGCTGATGGTGGTAGTGTCGGCACCGAAAGCAAAAAAAGATTTCAAACAAGTGAATTAGCTCGCACATTGTGGGCATCCGACAGACCTGTGTTTCGGTGGTAACGGTGAAAGCTGCAATCGAGTAGAAACTTTAAAGCGTAGGAAAAACTCACCATTACAGCACATTACATTGAAGTTGTCCTGTGTGCAGCGCCAGCAACACTCTAGCTCTCCGTTAGATGGAAATGTCAAAAGTTCAATGTCAAATGGCTCATCAGGATGCAGAAAATATCCGTCCGTACTGACTCATGCTGCTGTTCGTTCGTCGTTCACCATTTGCCACTCACCATTCGGAAGCTGAAGTTAGCAACACGGTTGAGTTGTTGTTTGTGTGTGTTTCTTCGATTTTTTATTGAAAATCCAACATTCTTCACCCTGCTTCACTTTGCACAGAATAATCTTTCCCGTGGTTGCATTCCAGTTGCGCCTGTTATTTTGCCACGACAGTTTGTCACGATAGTTTTCTTTTTGTATGTGGTGCATTAATAGGAAGTAGGTGCATTGTAGGAAGGAAAAAGAGCGTGAGAAAGTTGGATTTCGGGAAAACTTAAACGTATCCAGTAACGTTACGGTTCGTCCATAGCACGTAGCTTAAAGTTTGCGAGGAACAAGCTGCAAAGATCCACACTTCAAGTGTAGCGTAATAACACTACGCGGCTTAAGGAATAATTTACGTGCCAAGGAGAGATACTGTTAAGGGGTGGGGGGTGTTTAGTTCACACTGGGTTGCATTGGATTAAGAGTAATCAGATAGTAAATAGACGTCGAATAATAATTATATTAAAGGGCGCTTTTTCTTTTGGTTGTTCCCTCCTTATTTTAGGCGTTTGCAAATTTTGGATCGTTACTAAGAGTGTTACTGATATGATGGAATGAGACGAAACAACCGAAACCTGATGGTCGGTTTTTTTGCTAATTGATTTGTTAATTACAGCAGCACCATACCGTGCGCCACAAGGGCGGATTATGAGCATTTCAACTTCATTTGGGCCGTAATTTTGTTTGTTGTCGCTTCGTTTAGTGTGCATTGTGGTTGAGGTGGTATGCATTCTAATCATTCAATTATGTTTGGAAGCTACGGTCAGTGTTCGACAAAAAGGTACCATATTTATAATTGGGTTAATTATATCCAACTCACTGCATGCGCTTTTATGTGGTTGTATGCCTTCTACAGATAGGTAACGGGGCGTAACAGTGCTGGTTTGACAAAATATATTTGTATCTATATAGCGCCATCTAGCCGGTGTACATGTTGCTCTCGGTTCCATATTTGATACGGATACCGAAGGCTGTCTGCTTAGTACTGCTTCATTGTTTTTGTTTTATATGATCATATCATACTATTAGATGTGTATAAATGTTACCAATACGCGTATAAATAGTGCCATTTTTTGTATAATCATACGAATACGTACAAATTTACGGTACTACAGTAGAGTATAATGTAGGACACATTTAGTTTTCATGTTGGTTTTGTGTTGTCTCCTCCGTTTTTTTTTCGTCAGTCACCAAACTGTTACATTTTTTGTTTTTAATTTTCTCCTTGTTTTGTTTTCAAGTCTAATTCGTTTCAGTACGTTATATAAAACATTTATATATTGTGGGTGTGTGTTTTGAAGCGTTTGTGTTATGTTTACGCGAGTTTGTTTGTTTTTTTTTTGTTTCACATTTAAGAATGCTATTTTTTCTTGAAGTTTTCTATCCTTTTGTATGGATATTTGTTTAAAATATTGTACATAAATATACGCTTATGTTTTCACAATTTTCTTGTTCACACAGTTAGTTGTAAGCTTTTGTTTAACTGCCCCATTTAAGCTCCATTTTCGTTACATAGGTCTTTGTTGTTTGTACCGCATCGTAGGCAAAGCGATAGTTTATCTTATGTTCCCTCAATATCGTGAGCTTGAGAGATTTGTTCTTTTGTAATTAACTTACTTACATTTTGTGTTTTGGTTGTTTTCTTTTGGTATCTTGTTGTTCACTCTAGTTATATGTTTTGTAATAATACACTTGAGCTGAATAAATATGTTTCTCTGCCATAGTTTCGTTACTTTCCGTTTCAATTTGAATAAAGTTTTACTTTTCATCAGTCTACAATTTACAACGGTGTTCAATTCAACGTGTTCCGTGTCTCATGGAACAACTCAGAAGGTGGGATCGAAATCAAGAGCAACATGGTAAAACTTTTTTGTATAGAAAATACTAACTTTCCAACAATTATACTGCTGTTGCTGTTGACATTTGAAACCTTTACTTTGATGTACGGTAACGGATATAAACATATTCAAAATCAACAATTTTCTCAATTATGTTCCTTACCAGATACAAGTAAAAATACCTGAAACCAGAAATTTAATACTACTTTGAAAACTTTCATTTGTATATCTGACATCTTTGGCTGGAAAGATTCAGACTACTGCCTTGTTACTCTCGGGATATAACCTATTCTTACACAGAAAAAATACACAGAGAGAATAGATCGATAGAGGTAAATAGAATGTGTATGCTTTAAGGACATCTTTTTCTTTCTGCGCCATAATCGTTTAGTTCGTTCTTTTCGGTTACGGTCCGCTTAACGCAGTTCTGCTGTGTAGATTGCATACCTTCTAGGGAATTACTGTTTATGCAATATCCGCCTGCGCTTATGCAAGAATACTGTTGTGATCTGCAACGCAAAACTATCTTCAAAAATCGCTGGTACCGAATTTGCTTCGTCTGCTGGGTCTTGTACGTGGCCGGTTAGTTACCTCTTTGGTTTTATGGGATGGTTTGTTTTATATTCCCCGTCCGTGCATCCGTGCGTTAAATCCTTCTGTACTCTATATTTCTTTTTATCGCTTTATGTCGTTCTCGTTTTTTTTTGTCCGTCAATTCCCAGATGGATCGTTTCTTTTACTCCGTTTGCTGTGACTTCGTTTTAGACGATGGGTCGCACTATACCACCGGCATCTTATCGCAGAACGTGCCACATGGCGATGGGTTTACGATTGTTCTGCATCAGATCCTGCCAGTGTTGCGTGCCGCTACCGCCTTCGCGCAAACCTACCCCACAACCCAGATCCTGCCCTTCCGCTTCGTTTGACGTTACGAACAGCTCGACACCAGCATCCTGTAGCTGCGACGACGGCAACTCGAATGTGAACGCTTCATTCCAGATCGGATTGGTTGGGTCCAATGCACGGATTGCACTGGTTTTGCGCTTTTTCGTGCGCTTATCGTTAACCAGCAGATACAGCTAGCGATAGTGGAGAGTTACATCGTTCAAGAATTCGTGTCCAAAATCGTACATTCATCCTCGCACATACTCACCTTTACGAACGGTTCGTGGGAGATGGATAGATTCTTTGCCTTCATCACAACCACCGTCAGCCGCTCGGCTTGGGGAAGATAGCTTAGTGAGATTAGTAGCTCGGCCGTCGAGTCGGAAGGCTTACGAACGGCAATCAAATCTCCCCACAGCTCGCAACCGGACAGATCCAGCGTGTTCAGCAGGAAGCGAATCTCACCGATGACTTCGTCATGCGAAAACCGATCGTAATCCAAAAGCTGGCACAAGAGAGAGAGAGAGAGAGAGAGAGAGAGAGAGAGAGAGAGAGAGAGAGAGAGTCCAAATGAGAGAAAAAAATAAATAATATAATAACAGTTACTAAAAATGGGAAATGGAAAAGTGTAAAAATTGATAGGTAATTTGTAACAAATTCCTGTAACTGTTTCGAATTTTCTCCAGGAAAAGGGAAAAACAAATTTTCCAAACTATTCAGAAACATAAACAACACGATTAAGTTTTTTTCACTCTCTATCACTGTGTTAAGGGTCACTTGGAAATTTGAATGACGTTTACATTAAATTTCGTTTGTTTTTTTCCGAATAGCTGCCTTGGTTTGGTATCGTTTTTTGGTGGAATGGAAAATTTTTAAATTGGAACTGGTGAACTCATTTTAAAATGTGGGCAAAATGAGTTCCAAAAAGTTACAAATTAAAAAATACAGTTTCATTTTATTATTTTGTTGATAACAACTAGTTCAACAAAAAAAAATGGTATTCGTTCATCGAACTGAAATTTGTTTATTTACAAAATTGATTAAATTTAAGTAAATAAAATTAAATCGTAAATAACAAATTGAAGTATTCAAAATATGCACAAGTGGTTTTAGCATTTTTTTTTATAATTGAAAAAGAAAATTAATACATATTCAATGTAACAACATTTAGTTTGTTGTTCAAATATCCACATTTCAATATAATAAGTCATTAATCAACATGAATCGTTCGGCATTTACACAAACTACCGTCTGTGTACTTAGTGCACCATTTGTTATACTAATTCTTAGTATACACTTTCAACATTTATTGCATACTGTTAGGCGCCCACAATCAACGCTCAAATGAGTTCACGATAAATTTAGATTGTAAGTAAACAGTCAATTTATAGCATTCAAATAACACAAACATAACATGAACGAACGGGTTATAAAATATACTGATAATGCTTGATAATGAATCAATAAAAAATGCGCTATGTCCATGTCCTTCGGGGATCAATTTCAACCAAAAACAAAAAGAACTTTTTCTATCGTCATATATCATACAAAATTATTTGGGTTGGTTTTGAACGGTTTTTTTTCGAGGGGGGGTTTTGCGCTTTGTGTGACAATATTCGTCGTGAACAGAAGCTATAAAACGCAAAAGAAATTCTTTTGTTGATCATAACTGTGTGAGTCTTTTTTTTTGCCAGCCGAACTTCACAATTTCCCATCATACGAACATTTTTACAAAGGACGAATCATTTTTTTTTGGCAAAATAAAAAAAAACCATTCGCTTTCATGTGTCACCAAACGATAAAAAATGGAATAAAAATTGCACTTAAAATGGCGAACCGAACCGAACCGGTCTGTAGCTTCTATTCGTTACCGACGCGTACAATGAAATGTCACAAACATAAAGGGCATGTATCATGGGGTGGGTTTCTATCGGTTTTCTACCGGTTGCGCCGGAATCATAATTTACGTCCCGGGGTTCAATAAATAGGATTACATGCCCAGAACACCCCGTACGATTGCTGAACTTAACCATCTAAGGTGTTAACATTCATTCAAAATCCAAACAAGGTTGCAAAGGTTCACGTGGTGTCAGACACACCTTGAAGCAACATGAATGAAATGGGATTGATGATTGATTGTGCGAGTGCGTTTGTGAGGTTGTATATTTTAACTATGAAACATGTATTTGCATATTGAAAGCATTATCATTACTGTATGAACGCTGACACTAACACCACCAGTGCCTTAAATGTCAAACATGCTTGTTATCCGGTACTCTCGAGGTAGGATTCATTTCACGAACAGTTTATCTGTTTGTGTGGAGTTATCATTGAAAACCCAACTTTTGCCCGGAATTGCAAACCCCAACAAGTACACTAACGAGCAGTGCCAGAATAGTTTAAATTACATACAAACATTACTGTGCCCTCTCCGTTTTTTGCACACGTACCTGCAGCACAAAGTTGCTCTTGACTAGGTTGCGAGGTTTCAATGGGAACGAAAGCTGCTGATCAAAGTACGGATGTGTTTCGGTTCGATGTACCGCCGTCTGCTGTGTGCGCTGCTCATCGTCCGGCTCCAGGAACATCTTTACGTACGGATCACGAAATCCGGCATCTCCGGCAGGCGTTAGATCTTGCGCTGTTTCGGTACACGCGTAGTGGAGGAGTTAGAAATATATCTTTGCATTACAACAGTATGCGATAGCAGGATAAAGATGGAATCGTGTCATACCTTCCACCAGATGCACCAACAGTTCTTCCTTGCCACCATCGTACTTCAGCCGCAGATGAAAGCGTCCCAGTACCGAGTGGATGTCATTCGCTGCCAAAATCACCGGAACACGTCGCCGGGGCGAACGGCTGCTATCGGAGCGGATGGAACCGATAGGGCTGTCTGGGGCATTCATGTCACCCGCCAGCGACACTACGCCCGAGAATGTGCTGTTACGCTTTTTGGGTGAGTGAAACTCGCGCGGAATACCACCGCTGACGACTGATGCAAGACTTGCTTTGCTGCCCCGTTCCGTACCGTCGGCGGGCCCTACGGCACCGGCATTACTTCCGGTACCGATGGGAAACCGCCCTTCCAGGCTGAATGTACGCATCGGACTAGGTGAACGAGATTTCTACGTAGAAAAAAAAAGGGCAAACAATATTGAGCACATTTTGTGGCATACTTAAACCTTTTATCAAGAATGGATTCTTTTGTCACCGTGGGCCGTAGTACTTTTGTGTTGTAAATTGCAAAAAGTGTTCCATGCGTTTATTGTACTAGCTTGCGAATTTAAATTAAAGCTAATAAACGCCTAACGATATGCAATTTGCATTACAAAGTAACAGATTTCAAATAACCGTTACAGCTTTAAGCCACCCGTTACAAGCGTTAGTAGCGATGAGTTACTTACCCTCAGAATAAGATTATCGGAAGTAGTGGAGCGTGTGTCACTGTTTGCATGTGTCATAAATTTCGGCACACTCTCACGGTAGCTCTGCGTTAAAAAAGAAGGAGGAAAAAAAAACCACTCCATCATTCCATTTCTCGGTAACACATGTAACACTCTGGCACATATCCATTTGTTGGAATGGTGAAAACATACCGAGCTTCGCGAATGGACACTCTCCATGCTGTTGTTGCGTGTGCCAGCCGAAGCGGTGGGATGAGATGGGCGATAGCCAGGACCGGATACGCGTGTGTCACCCGTGCCGTACGATTTTTTCGTCGATCCCACCGTGGGTAGTTGTGGCTGCAGTGGGCTGGGTGTCACTTCCACCGGCCCAGTGCCCAGCGTTTCCGAGCTAATCGAATGATGTACGACGCTGCTGGCTGGCTGTACCGGTACCGAACCGCTCGACACGTTGCAGTCCTGCAGATTGATCTTCCGGGCTGCCTTTTTCTCTTCCAACCGGTCCAGTTCGGCCCACTCTTTACCCTTCCGGCGTACCACGTAGTATCGGTACATGACGATCGTCACGGCTACCAGTAGGGCTAGGCCGGTACCGGCGGCAGCACCGAGCACGGCCGAGCTTACAAACACCATACTGGCTGGGACTTCGACAGACCTGAACGAATATCCCAAAGGGATGCAGAGACTATCTCTCTAGTCGGATGAGTGAAATACTTTTGCTAATGGATAAGCGGAAAAGAAAGGAGAAAAAAAAACATATAAAATCTACACGATGAAATGTGTAGCATGTCATACATTTTATGAGCAACGACAGGGAAGAAAATCGGAAAGAAATATCAGCCTATCCATCATCGTTGCTCGAAGTGGTACAACTTTTTTTGCGAGCACGAGTTCATGACACAAATTGAGTTCAGCAACAAAGAAAGTAATTTATTCTGGGTTATCTATTGTACTGCTATTACTTTAAAGACAGTCTTGTTTGGGAAGTTGTACACCTTTGCTGTTAATCGCTTTAATTTGGTTCATAATTGATCAGCAGAACTCAAAAATGGAAATTTTAGTATAAATACTGCTAAATCAGTTGATTATGTCCATCCCAAGTCTTCAAGCATATTTTTTAAAGGTTGTCACAATAATTTAATTCAATCGTTGTTATGTTTTGATCGGATAAATTTTATATTTTTCCGATACACATTTTTCCAAATGTATTTTTGGAAAGAAATTTAATTTATTCTTAAATGCGCTTAGATTTGTGTTTTAGTATTGATACTGTTTCATGTTTTACTGGAATACTTGCTTACAAGTATAAGTTTAGCGCATTTGTTTTAAAATATTTTGTTTGCTATGCTTAGACATGTGTTACTGCCGTAGAGAATAACAAATGACTGAAAATGAAAATATTGCATACATTTAGGCGTTGCTATTCAACTTTGTAATCAGGCGACCGTTCACCAATATACTCTTATAACACAAATGAGCAAATTTTATCACAATTTCCGCTGCGATTACAAGTGTTCATTACTCAATGATTCATAATTACTCCACGGATAATTAAATAATATATTTAGGTCACCGGCCTCTTGTGTAGTGTTATGCGTACCGCAATAATTAATGCATTCAAGTAATTAATTAAACCCTTTGCTGACTGCCAGTATAAGTAGGTTAGGCACGGGATAAGATTCGTACCAATAGCAGCAGTCAGCAGATAAGGGCGCTGTTTGTGTAAACTATCGTACAGGTAGATTATTAATTATTCAGCCCTCGAGGTTTACACATATATTCCATTTGTTTTCCATTCAAAGCCTCACAATGTGCTTTGGTCACTTATCACCAGAAAACCATTTATCAGGTAATGCATTTTTTATTGCCACACTTATGCTTGTGGCCAACCAAATGAGAGTCCTCTCATTCTTGGTATAACTCTTTTCGCCATAAAAACCTCGGTGCTACGGTACTAATTACCGTAAACTAATTTACAGTCAAGAAGATCAACCACCAACCGCACGTTGCTAAGTGTACACGGCTCTATACCAGTAATGGCTGAAGCAGATTGATTAAATTACCATTTTGTCATGAAAACGCGAGTGAAAGGTTTTGCACTACACTTGCTCGCTCGCTCTGTTTTCTTGCATTACGGCTAATTATCGGCTAGCTACGGTGAGCAGCAAAGTTGCGATTACTTCATGGAAGCGCTTTCGATAAGCGTTTGTAATTCCGGATTGGATTGAGCATGGCCATGGAAGGGATTTGTCTCGTTAAACGTTATTTATTCGTTCGTTGATTCGCTGAAACCTAGAACCGTAGCAAGTGTACACGTTTCACTTCGAAACATTTGCCATACCGGTTCCAATAGCAAGGCGTCTCCAGGTTTTCCACGTCATCGAACAATCGTTGATGGACTTCTGACTGTCTTTGGAAATCATATCCGCCGGAAGGCAACCCCCAGAGGTAGATACGAGTGACGTGCCGGACGGAAATCAAAACCGGTGGAAACACGGAAATTGGAATGGAAAATCAATGCTTTGGCAAATGGGGGAAAAAAAAAAAAAATTTCCAGCTACTGTCTTCCATTTGATAGGATGTCATTTATTGGTTTCCTTTTCGCTTTATGTTATTTGCAGCTTATCTTGCTGGTTCAAATTAACTTCGCTTTTTTAAAGCTCACGTTACGCTTATACCTTACAGCAGATTTAGTTGGGCTTCTACTTCGTCCCGAAAATTGGTTCATTGTGGAACATTATTATTTATACAAAAACTTTATTAAAACATTTAAAAATTTCATCCAAGCGTGAGATGTACCCATTCAGCTTCCCATTATGGCGTTACAAACAATTCAAAACCTTGGTTAGAAATTTTTCTTCCAGCTGAAGTGTTTCGCTAGTTGAGTGTAAACCGCCAAAGTTGGGCGAGAAGTTTTGTTCGGACTGAAAGTTTGAACATTCTTTTAGCTTTTTTCTTCCACGCAAGAACTCATTAAAAACAGCGAAAGAAATGGATGGAAGCCAGAAGCCCAAGTTTGTGGCCAACGTTTAGAAAAACTACAATGTTTGCCGACAATAGGATCGAATTAATTAAAACGAAGCCACTTTAAGACGTGGCAAACATTAAATGACAATCGATTACCTTCAAACCGTACCGATCTCGTGTGCTGCTGATAACAATTACCACCCACGTGGATTTGATTAATGAAATCAATCGCATTACTTTCGATCGACTTGTTCACACCGGCCAACGGAGAATGTTTGCTTTAAATCAAGCAACTTTGGGGTTTCTACCCAGCGTTTCATGACCCCGAAATAAAAATTTGTAACAATCGGCAAATACTTTTCTGGTTGAAGTTTTTCAATCACCTTCTAATAGAGTTTACGCTTGATAAAATATCTATTTCACCGATAGCTACAAACATCATCAAACAAACTACTCACCAAAACAGAAACCTCTGCCGAAATACTTTAGTTATTTGTTGTCAACACTGATCGATAATCATCTAGTGATGTTACTAAAACTAGAAGAAATTCAGGAGCATTTTGTTTTTATTTTTTCGACATAAAGAAAAGACGCTAAAACCATGGAAGGGTGTCATTTTACGCCGATCAATTTCAATCAGCTCTCATTCGAATTTGGCCCACCACCTTTTGCATCCAATGTAGATACAAAAAAGGAACAAACACAACCCAGCATTCCAGTGTGCTGGCTGGGACCACAGATTGGGCGGATGTGATATAAAACAAACAACAGCATTAAAGTGATTGATTGTATAATCTATCCGGTAAATCCGGATTCACCCGGGCGCTACACACCGTACCCACCAGGGTGTGCTTCGGTTTGATTAAGTTGCAAATATTGCAGCCCTCCGTGATGGTGTATAAACCCTTTTGACATTATAGCCAAACTGCCGACGGTTGAGGTTGAGAAGGTCAAAATAAAAGTTCATCGTGTGTGTTTTATTTTTAAATGAGATTCATGTAGGTTGTGCGGGGCAAAATCCCCAAAAATAAAAGCCAACCGATAGGCTCAACAGCAAACAAAGCGGGATCAGGTCACTGACGAAACTGTAGCCAAACTGATAAAAAATGGAGGAATTCATCCTGGAATTTCTTAAACTACAATGAGGTGAGAATCGTAAAGTCATGATTGGTATTTTATGCATCATCTATCGAATATCCAAAACAAGGAGATAAGCTAAATTGTATCAGTTACACATTTATTACGGTGATGAATATTAAAAAGCTGATATTCATCTTCTTAGTTAAAAGTTATATAATAAATTATTAGCAAACTAATAATTTAACAGAGCTTCAGTATAAGGCAGATCTTGTAGAAGATGACGAAGCAACAGTTCGACTCCTTCCATACAATAGTGGACGTAAAAGGAGGTAAAAGTGGACAATGCAATGAACTTTTCCGGAGTCTTTTCCGGGACTCCGTAAGAGCTGCTTTTCTAATGATACTACAACCTCCAGAAGTCTTACCCTGTCATCCATCATTGGCCGGAAAGTCCGGAAGGAAATTGCAAACCGAGTAAAACTGTTCATAGTTTAACGACATTAACGAGTCATTAACCAAACCAATTGTGGCACGAAATCTCAACTTACAGTTACTAATAGGTCACAGATCACTCTTTTAAAGATGTCCAAAGTTTCACCTGTCTTGTGCCAAAGGTCAGCATCTACAACAACATTGATGTTGAGATATTGATGCTGGCCAGCTGGTCTTTCTATAGCGTAAGGGAAACTTCCCTACTCAAGAACTTATTTACCACCCTTACTCACGTTCTGATTCCTCTGAGATGTGAACTTTGTCCAGAACTGACGAAACACTTTTAGCGACGTTCGAGAGGGAAAAAGTTCATAAAGAATTTTGACACCGTATGTGTGGAAGAGCAATGAAACAATGATGAGAGCAATGAGTAGTACGACACATTCACTCGGACATTGCCAAGTCTTGATATCGCATGGAACGATATATTCGAAGGAAGTCATTTCGATACTTAAGTGATGTGCAAAGTTTCATCTCACATCGTAGACGAATGAATATTCTAAATGCTGCTAAAGTAGAAATGGTACAAAATACATTTTTTTTACGAATGTCAATATTTGGTCATGGCCAAAATGTAAGTATTCACTTCAACTACATCCTGTATGTTTTTTTTTAAATTCTAGCAATCTTTTGGAAAAAACCCTTTTTCCAAAAGGCAATCGCTTGAGATTTGCAAACTTGTACCAGCATCGTTCATTTGGATGGAGCGTTCCTAATTTTTCTTGACACCAACTTTCTCGCCATGTCCATTGATGTCAAATAGCGCAACCTCACCGAACCATCCGAAATGATAGCGTGTAGCCAAAAATAAACTTCCATCAATCGACGCTATCGGAAAGTCGTTATCGCCGTATGATTTCCCCCTATCGAACACTTATCGCACAGCACAACCTCCGAAGGGTGTGCACACCATTTGATCTCAAGCTTGCTTTGCCTTTGCTCACCCGTACCCACTGTGCGGTTCACTCGGTGAAACGACCAATCAACCGGTCGATTGAAGCGTGTATCGAAAATCGATTGCGTAAAAGGTTTTGCACCAAACCATTGAATCGGTGTCGGGTTGTACGCTGCTTGCGCTCGTTTGCACAACTAATTCCAACACTCTGTGCCGTGCGTCTTTTAAGCTTTTTGTCAGTCTGCCGACACTGCTTCGGCAACAGCATTCAACAGCGGAGCAAAAAGAGCCTCGAATGAGTTGCTCCCTCACTGGGCTAGCTTGGGAAATGACAATTATACCTAAATGTGTCAATTACACTGCTAGGTGACCTTTCAGCGGGTGACACCGAAACGATAGTCCGTATCGTGCGTCTCTTGTGCATCTCCCGCCGGGGATTAATCAAATTTGTACGGCACCAAACGCCAGCCAGCGGAGCGAAGCGGTGGAGACGCCTGGTGTCGCACGCAACCAAACTAATGGAGACGCCTGGTGGCGCTCAGCACGACGAAACCGGTCATACCGGGTGTAGCGCAGAAGCCGTAGCAGTTTGTGGCGGACGGCACGAAGGCTGGAAATTAGCTTGCCTTGTCTAGTGCTGTTGTGCACGTAATAGCCTTCGGCAACACTCGCTAGCAACACATCCGATGGGCAAACGATGGATGGTAAAAACATGCGGTTTATATATTAATTATTATCACTTTTTCGCGCAACAAAACATGTTTCGCACTTGAAATCATCATCGAAATGCTCGAATAAAAAGATTGTCCATTGCTTTATAAGCACACCCTATTGAGCTTAAGCAACAAACAAAACTGCGCTTCGGATGATCGAAACAAAGCGCAAAATTACACTTCATCAATCACACGGGGCACGAATCCCACCAAAAACCACACTCGTCACGGATGGTTCGCTGCCGCACAGGCTTCATCACCATTTATCTGATTTGCCGTTTCCGTGGTAAAACTAATTTGCTGCATTAGCTCGCGCCCCACTACGAACGGGTGAAGAATGATAGTGTTTTAAGCAGCACCAGTACTGCATGTGGAATGTTGCTTTTGCCGCGAGTAAATGTGATTGCTCATACAGTGCCAATTACCGATACAGATTTACTAGCGGCTTAAGCTTAATTTGTTCACCCGGTTGATGGTAATAAGGTTTTTTTTTTGGAGCGGGGAATATATAAGCTCCAATTTCTCAAAGAGTATCTTGATCTTGACGCCGCGTAATGGATAATTTAAAGGAAGCCTCTTGGTTGTGCGGTTTCGTTCCCGGGAAGTTCATTATTGATTATGGGAAATTAAGAACCACAGAACTGATGTATTATTCAAGCTCCTTTACCACGAGCTGAGAAAACTTGCTACTCCTTGCACAGTTAAAGGCCAGATGCTTTTGTTGCTTTCTTCAATATCTTAATTCGACATAAGTTGATGCTTTTCAGCGTATACGCTATTTCAGCACATTGTTTGATCGCTCAACGTCGCTGTCAATCATACTCAACGGAAACGTGCATTAGCACAGCGCGACGTCCTTCGTATCTTTAATGAACAGCCATGCCATTCAATGTGCTCCTAGCTCCCAAAGGACACACACGCTGCCCTCAATGAGCTTCATCAAGATTCGCTTCCCAAGAAAGGTCAGTCCACTGCTGGACTGTCTTCCTTTAAAAGTGCACAGCTCACATGGCTATTAGAAACGGAGCAAGAGAGTGAGCGAGAGATAGGAANAAATAATATATTTAGGTCACCGGCCTCTTGTGTAGTGTTATGCGTACCGCAATAATTAATGCATTCAAGTAATTAATTAAACCCTTTGCTGACTGCCAGTATAAGTAGGTTAGGCACGGGATAAGATTCGTACCAATAGTCAGCAGTCAGCAGATAAGGGCGCTGTTTGTGTAAACTATCGTACAGGTAGATTATTAATTATTCAGCCCTCGAGGTTTACACATATATTCCATTTGTTTTCCATTCAAAGCCTCACAATGTGCTTTGGTCACTTATCACCAGAAAACCATTTATCGGGTAATGCATTTTTTATTGCCACACTTATGCTTGTGGCTAACCAAATGAGAGTGCTCTCATTCTTGGTATAACTCTTTTCGCCATAAAAACCTCGGTGCTACGGTACTAATTACCGTAAACTAATTTACAGTCAAGAAGACCAACCACCAACCGCACGTTGCTAAGTGTACACGGCTCTATACCAGTAATGGCTGAAGCAGATTGATTAAATTACCATTTTGCCATGAAAACGCGAGTGAAAGGTTTTGCACTACACTTGCTCGCTCGCTCTGTTTTCTTGCATTATGGCTAATTATCGGCTAGCTACGATGAGCTGCAAAGTTGCGATTACTTCATGGAAGCGCTTTCGATAAGCGTTTGTAATTCCGGATTGGATTGAGCATGGCCACGGCAGGGATTTGTCTCGTTAAACGTTATTTATTGGTTCGTTGATTCGCTGAAACCTAGAACCGCAGCAAGTGTACACGTTTCACTTCAAAACATTTGCCATACCGGTTCCAATAGCAAGGCGTCTCCAGGTTTTCCACGTCATCGAACAATCGGTGATGGACTTGTGACTGTCTTTGGAAATCATATCCGCCGGAAGGCAACCCCCAGAGGTAGATACGAGTGACGTGCCGGACGGAAATCAAAACCGGTGGAAACACGGAAATTGGAATGAAAAATCAATGCTTTGGCAAATGGGGAAAAAAAAATATTTCCAGCTACTGTCTTCCATTTGATAGGATGTCATTTATTGGTTTCCTTTTCGCTTTATGTTATTTGCAGCTTATCTTGCTGGTTCAAATTAACTTCGCTTTTTTAAAGCTCACGTTACGCTTATACCTTACAGCAGATTTAGTTGGGCTTCTACTTCGTCCCGAAAATTGGTTCATTGTGGAACATTATTATTTATACAAAAACTTCATACAAAACATTTAAAAATTTCATCCAAGCGTGAGATGTACCTATTCAGCTTCCCATTATGGCGTTACAAACAATTCAAAACCTTGGTTAGAAATTTTTCTTCCAGCTGAAGTGTTTCGCTAGTTAAGTGTAAACCGCCAAAGTTGTGCGAGAAGTTTTGTTCGGACTGAAAGTTTGAACATTCTTTTAGCTTTTTTCTTCCACTCAAGAACTCATTAAAAACAGCGAAAGAAATGGATGGAAGCCAGAAGCCCAAGTTTGTGGCCAACGTTTAGAAAACCTACAATGTTTGCCGACAATAGGATCGAATTAATTAAAACGAAGCCACTTTAAGACGTGGCAAACATTAAATGACAATCGATTACCTTCAAACCGTACCGATCTCGTGTGCTGCTGATAACAATTACCACCCACGTGGATTTGATTAATGAAATCAATCGCATTACTTTCGATCGACTTGTTCACACCGGCCAACGGAGAATGTTTGCTTTAAATCAAGCAACTTTGGGGTTTCTACCCAGCGTTTCATGACCCCAAAATAAAAATTTGTAACAATCGGCAAATACTTTCCTGGTTGGAATTTTTCAATCACCTTCTAGCTTCTAGCTACAAACATCATCAAACAAACTACTCACCAAAACAAAAACCTCTACCGAAATACTTTAGTTATTTATTGTCAACACTGATCGATAATCATCTAGTGATGTTACTAAAACTAGAAGAAATTCAGGAGCATTTTGTTTTTATTTCTTCGACATAAAGAAAAGACGCTAAAACCATGGGAAGGGTGTCATTTTACGCCGATCAATTTCAATCAGCTCTCATTCGGATTTGGCCCACCACCTTTTGCATCCAATGTATATACAAAAAAGGAACCAACACAACCCAGCATTCCAGTGTGCTGGCTGGGACCACAGATTGGGCGGATGTGATATAAAACAAACAACAGCATTAAAGTGATTGATTGTATAATCTATCCGGTAAATCCGGATTCACCCGGGCGCTACACACCGTACCCACCAGGGTGTGCTTCGGTTTGATTAAGTTGCAAATATTGCAGCCCTCCTTGATGGTGTATAAACCCTTTTGACATTATAGCCAAACTGCCGACGGTTGAGGTTGAGAAGGTCAAAATAAAAGTTCATCGTGTGTGTTTTATTTTTAAATGAGATTCATGTAGGTTGTGCGGGGCAAAATCCCCAAAAATAAAAGCCAACCGATAGGCTCAACAGCAAACAAAGCGGGATCAGGTCACTGACGAAACTGTAGCCAAACTGATAAAAAATGGAGGAATTCATCCTGGAATTCATTTAACTACAATGAGGTGAGAATCGCAAAGTCATGATTGGTATTTTATGCATCATCTATCGAATATCCAAAACAAGGAGATAAGCTAAATTGTATCAGTTACACATTTATTACGGTGATGAATATTAAAAAGCTGATATTCATCTTCTTAGTTAAAAGTTATATCATAAATTATTAGCAAACTCATAATTTAACAGAGCTTCAGTATAAGACAGATGTTGTAGAAGATGACGAAGCAACAGATCGACTCCTTCCATACAATAGTGGACGTAAAAGGAGGTAAAAGTGGACAATGCAATGAACTTTTCCGGAGTCTTTTCCGGGACTCCGTAAGAGCTGCTTTTCTAATGATACTACAACCTCCAGGAGTCTTACCCTGTCATTCATCGTTGGCCTGAAAGTTCGGATGGAAATTGCAAACCGAGTAAAACTGTCCATAGCTTAACGAAATTAACGTGTCATTAACCAAACCAATTGTGGCACGAAATCTCGACTTACAGTTACAAATAGGTCACAGATCACTCTTTTAAAGATGTCCAAAGTTTCCCCTATCTCGTGCCAAAGGTCAGCATCGACAACAACATTGATGTTGAGATATTGATGCCGGTCTTTCTATAGCGTAAGGGAAACTTCCCTACTCAAGAACTTATTTATCACCCTTACTCACGTACTGATTCCTCTGAGATGTGAACTTTGTCCAGAACTGACGAAACACTTTTAGCGACGTTTGAGAGGGATAAAGTTCAGAAAGAATTTTGACGCCGTATGTGTGGAAGAGCAATGAGTAGTACGACACGTTCACTCGGACATTGGCAAGTCTTGATTTGAAGGAAGTCATTTCGATACTTAAGTGATGTGCAAAGTTTCATCTCACATCGTAGACGAATGAATAATCTAAATGCTGCTAAAGTAGAAATGGTACAAAATACATTTTTTTTACGAATGTCAATATTTGGTCATGGCCAAAATGTATGTATTCACTCCTACTACATCCTGTATGTTTTTTAAAAATTCTTGCAATCTTTTGGAAAAAAACCTTTTTTCACAAGACAATCGCTTGAGCTTTGCAAACTTTTATCAGCAACGTTCATTTGGATGGAGCGTTCCTAATTTTTCTTGACACCAACTTTCTCGCCATGTCCATTGATGTCAAATAGCGCAACCTCACCGAACCATCCGAAATGATAGCGTGTAGCCAAAAATAAACTTCCATCAATCGACGCTATCGGAAAGTCGTTATCGCCGTATGATTTCCCCCTATCGAACACTTATCGCACAGCACAACCTCCGAAGGGTGTGCACACCATTTGATCTCAAGCTTGCTTTGCCTTTGCTCACCCGTACCCACTGTGCGGTTCACTCGGTGAAACGACCAATCAACCGGTCGATTGAAGCGTGTATCGAAAATCGATTGCGTAAAAGGTTTTGCACCAAACCATTGAGTCGGTGTCGGGTTGTACGCTGCTTGCGCTCGTTTGCACAACTAATTCCAACACTCTGCGCCGTGCGTTTTTTAAGCTTTTTGTCGGTCTGCCGACACTGCTTCGGCAACAGCATTCAACAGCGGAGCAAAAAGAGCCTCGAATGAGTTGCTCCCTCACTGGGCTAGCTTGGGAAATGACAATTATACCTAAATGTGTCAATTACACTGCTAGGTGACCTTTCAGCGGGTGACACCGAAACGATAGTCCGTATCGTGCGTCTCTTGTGCAGCTCCCGCCGGGGATTAATCAAATTTGTACGGCACCAAACGCCAGCCAGCGGAGCGAAGCGGTGGAGACGCCTGGTGTCGCACGCAACCAAACTAATGGAGACGCCTGGTGGCGCTCAGCACGACGAAACCGGTCAAACCGGGTGTAGCGAAGAAGCCGTAGCAGTTTGTGGCGAACGGCACGAAGGCTGGAAATTAGCTTGCCTTGTCTAGTGCTGTTGTGCACGTAATGGCCTTCGGCTATTACTCGCTAGCAACACATCCGATGGGCAAACGATGGATGGTAAAAACATGCGGTTTATATATTAATTATTATCACTTTTTCGCGCAACAAAACATGTTTCGCACTTGAAATCATCATCGAAATGCTCGAATAAAAAGATTGTCCATTGCTCTACAACCATACCCTATTGAGCTTAAGCAACAAACAAAACTGCGCTTCGGATGATCGAAACAAAGCGCAAAATTACACTTCATCAATCACACGGGGCACGAATCCCACCAATAACCACACTCGTCACGGATGATTCGCTGCCGCAGAGGCTTCACCACAATTTATCTGATTTGCCGTTTCCGTGGTAAAACTAATTTGCTGCATTAGCTCGCGCCCCGCTACGAACGGGCGAAGAATGATAGTGTTTTAAGCAGCACCAGCACTGCATGTGGAATGCTGCTTTTGCCGCGAGTAAATGTGATTGCTCATACAGGGCCAATTACCGATACAGATTTACTAGCGGCTTAAGCTTAATTTGTTCACCCGGTTGATGGTAATAAGGTTTTTTTTTGGAGCGGGGAATATATAAGCTCCCATTTCTCAAAGAGTATCTTGATCTTGACGCCGCGTAATGGATGGTTTAAAGGAAGCCTCTTGGTTGTGCGGTTTCGTTCCCGGGAAGTTCATTATTGATTATGGGAAATTAAAAACCACAGAACTGATGTATTATTCAAGCTCCTTTACCACGAGCTGAGAAAACTTGCTACTCCTTGCACAGTTAAAGGCCAGATGCTTTTGTTGCTTTCTTCAATATCTTAATTCGACATAAGTTGATGCTTTTCAGCGTATACGCTATTTCAGCACATTGTTTGATCGCTCAACGTCGCTGTCAATCATACTCAACGGAAACGTGCATTAGCACAGCGCGACGTCCTTCGTATCTTTAATGAACAGCCATGCCATTCAATGTGCTCCTAGCTCCCAAAGGACACACACGCTGCCCTCAATGAGCTTCATCAAGATTCGCTTCCCAAGAAAGGTCAGTCCACTGCTGGACTGTCTTCCTTTAAAAGTGCACAGCTCACATGGCTATTAGAAACGGAGCAAGAGAGTGAGCGAGAGATAGGAAGCAAAAACAACCTCCGGACGAGTCTCATGCATCCACACGCACACACTTATACCGTGGGCAGCCATGTTAATGAACTGGAAAATTGCTTTACGAGCGAACGGTTTTGTCTTGGTTCCATCACCTACTGCAGAGTGATGGAGCTAGCGGAACCCGTCAGCGTAATAAACGGAATCCTTTTTCACGTCCCGCTGCAGCTCGTTTCGGTTGCTAATTCTATTTCTTTCTTCGACGTTGGATAGATTTATGCGCAGTCCAAGCAAAATGACCCAAATGAAGAGGCAGTTTCACACACAGAAGGACATCATCGACATAACTATCTGTTTGTACTAGGTATTACTATGAAGTTCGGGATGATGTGATTTAATATGCAATTCAGTGCCTTCGGGCAGAATGAACAAGAACTGGGTTCAGCGTACTGGATAATGCTAGCATCTGTATTTGCATGTAAGCGATTGGTTTACTTAGTTCAGAAAACTCTCATTTGCTGTGTGTATGTCAGAAGCAGCCCGGACAAATAGCTAGTGACACAAACAGTATGGTCAAGTTGATCCCTATGCTAATACAGAGAAACTCTTCAGAAGTTTGAACAATTGCTTTGTACTACTTCTTGGAAGCAGCTTCGTTCCGATTACTGAACCACTGCTAAGTGATTATTTCTGCAATCCCTTTTTCCAGCTTAAGTGAAGGATTTTATTGGAATGGGTGGAATGGGCTAAAATAAATTAAATACTTATTCTCACATACACTCAAAGGTTTTTCTTGCAAACAAATCTGTTACATACAGCCACAATATTTTCCATTGATCGTGTTTATCATGCCTAATTCAATAAAAAATTATTTAAGAAATAATAAACTTTCATTGGATAACTTGGATTGGGTCCTTATGTGCCTGAAACATCGTTGTTTATAATCGGTAAGGAAAGAATGAAGGACTTCTTATTCCCATACTGATAAATTCGCTTTAAATCATCATCGGTTCCTGATTTAGTATGGAAGGAACTCAATAATTCGCAACTCAGAAAATTCATGTTTTAAACGGAAAAATGAACAAAAATTGTCAATAAACAATAAAAATGAAGTGTAAAACTTACTGCTTAAATAAAGAAAATATTTACCCTACAAACAGCTTTCACGATCACTGCCAATTTTGTACTCTTCACTGATTTCCTTGTTTTTTCCGGGCGAACAATAGCAAAAGCGTGCGGAAAATATTTTACCATTAATATTGTGCGTTCCTGAACCGCCCTTTGCACAAAAACAAAAAGGCATCCGAAGCATCCAACAGCTAAACAATCCATCCCGTCGGCTCTTCCCAACGACGGAAAAAACATTATTTTCCTGACATTAAACATTATTTTACGTGCGTTACTGTGCAGCTAAGGTTGAGTTGTTTTTTGTTTTGCTTCGTTTTTTTTTTGTACATGGTTTTATTATTTTTACCGTCGTTAATATTATTTCCACACGGTCATGTTTTGCTTCCTTTTTTTCCATCCACTGTTCGACAACAGCGGAATGTCAACAAAACACTTAAGGATTTTATGATTCCCTTCCTGTTCCTGTTCCTTTTCCTGCCTTCGTTCGTGAAGTGTTCACGCTGATGCTGTGTCTCATCAATCCGGAAAAGCTTTTAATATTGTTTTTATTTCTTTCGACCTGATGGTCTGGTAACAAATATGGCGACGAACCGCGTTCGGACGGGTCAAAATTTGTTTAAGTGACACGAAAAATGGCGCTGTTTGCGCGGAATCTGTGGAGCCATAAAATCAATCAATTATTATCAATGTCCGATAGGCGTGACACCGCTTGATGCATTCGATTATCGCTCATAGTTCACACGCAAACAGATTAAATTTTACCACTTTATCATATTTGGTTTTACTTTCGTGACATACCGCCTATTTTTATGCCCATCGAAAGCTGAAGGACTTTTTTCGTTCGCACGAGCCGTATTATACTACTAATAATGTATCATGATTATGACAAACAATCCCACAAAGCAAACCATGGGAACCGTCACATATGTCCGAGCAGTGGCTAACTTCGGAATCGACCAATCGGCACGGCAAAATGACCACATGTCACACGAAACTCATTTCGCATTCATACAGTGTTTGTGTGAGCAGGATTGGGAATATCGAATGGCAATTAGTTACTGTTACAAACACAACCAAACGCTCCGTTGCATTACTAATAACACGCTTTTGCATAGATTTAGGCGCCATTACATACTTCAGTGCAATGCGACTTGACGTCCGTTTTGTCAGGTGGATTGGATACTTTCATACAGTGAATGAAATAAACGATTTAAATTATACAAACTGTAGCAACACAATTTTCAAACTGAAATCTTTCATTATCAACAACATTCTTTGCGTCACATTTCTTTAACAACAAGCGACCATCAAGCTAGTCGATGTATCTTACTGATCAAGTGGTGCCACCATACTTGATGATAATGACTGTAATCAAAGTTGTGTCTTGATATAACACACACACACACACATTTTATTAGATACACCAACGAGTATACGTTTTCTTTGAGTAGGAACCGGGCGAACGAAAATTACTATCATCAATTCCAATCATTTTCATCGTCGTTTGCGCCGGCAAACCCGGCTGACGATTTGCTCGCAAAGTGGAAGTTTTGTAAGTTGGCAAAACTCATTCAAGCGTAAGCATCACCCGATTCGTGTGCCCGGACCGGAATTATGCCCAGAATTCAGACGTGCAAATCGGGACGTGATTATTGGAGCGTCGGGCAGCCTGTAGAAAGATGTTCATTACTGTAGCACACATACTCCCCGTACAAATGTTTCGCTCGTGTGAATAATCTATTTTCTCTAATCTTGCTCTCTTATCTTTTCTCTGTAAAATGCGTTGATTACAGCAAAATGTTTGTTTTGTGTTTCCATTTCTGGGTCGTTGACTTTAGCGGCAAAAGCAAAACTTTATTTTGTTGCACTAATTTTCAAAAGTAATGACTCAAATGTATCAAGCGTGAAGTATCGTTTGAAGCTAAAGCGTAAGCTTTCACGTCGAACGCCATCGATAAAGGAAGGAAAAAAAGAAGTTTTTTTTTCTACCGGTCGCTTGTAAAGGGTTGTAAAAGTTTTGCTCGTCACAGGTAAAATGTAAATCATCCTGCCGTCAGCACAAATTTCTTTTTCCCACTTCGTGCGCCTGAATGGCTGCTATATGGCTTGTCAAATCACGACCATGACATATAATCCGTCTACTTTGCATCTGCCCCTTTCACGCAATCGGCAGCACCCAGGCAAGAGCGAGCGCCACGATTGACTTGTTGATTAGTTTAGGAAAGTTCAGCGTTTTTCAACAAAACACCTTTATAACGCGAAGAAAGATGTTGTGCGTACCAAACCTTCACTTACTACCCTTTAAAAACACTGACACTGACGGTAGCGTTTCCATCACGGTTCGAGGCTTGTTGTGCATAACTTCACATTTCCCTTGGGAGCACATTATTCGCGTACCGTACCTTATAGCTTAACCCACACCAAGCTTACCATCCAGCTCACACCTGCCATATCTCCGGCGGACATGGCAGAAAGAAGAGGGTTATAAATTTTCACAAAATAAAGCACAATAAAATCACCTCGACAGCATCATAAAATCCGTTTATCGGTTACTTTCCGGCGCTGCGTGGTAAATGGTTCCACGCTCGATAATCTATCGCCTCACTGCTGTCCCTTGCCGTGCCGTACCGCGAGCGCTAAACCATTAAATAACCGTTCGATGGTACTCCATAATTCAGTCAATGCCATGCAAGGAAGCTTGTTCTTTTATTTTTGTTGAACGCCGGACACGCTAGTTCAATCATAGTGGAAACCATCGGTATCGTTTACATGAGAAACCATAATTTACACACGTCAATCAGCGTGAAATATTGTGATGTGTTTGTTTTCTTTTTGCATATTTTGAGCGATTGCCGGCAAGACTTTATGGACTTTGATTCTGATTAGTTGGCAGTAATGAGATTTCCGGTGAAACGATAATTGAACGTTAGTTCTGGTAAAATTGAATCTTAATAACGTGATTTTGTAATGCGGATTGCATACTTTTAATATACAATTAGTGAAATGATTGTTATATTTATGAAGAAATTATTGATTAAAAATACTATTTTGTCGTGCGGGTTGCATACTTTAATCGTTGTGTTTGACACAAAATAAGATCAATGTTACAAATTAAATTGTAACAAAACAATGTGAAATTGTCTTTCAACAATTTTACTTCACGGATCAAAATTACTAAAACAATATGTATTTCGATCGCTTCCCAAAAATTGAACCGGTTTTGTGTTACAAGCGTCAGTGCTGTCCCGGAGCGTGCTTTCTGCATCGTTTTGCCATCATAAATTTTTCACGATGAAAACGATAAAGAAAATGTCACTCATACTGTTATGTTGTTGGGTGTGTTTTGGGAGGGAACCTGTTACCTTCCCTGTGCGGTTAGGTTAAAGATGCGATTTGTCAATATTTTACACTTTCCCGTGCTTCAGAGCAACCGAAAAAAAAAGAACAGACTAGCATCGAGGGGCTGTTCTTTTCACGCCATCGCTAAACTTTTGCCTGTTTCAATCGTTATTCTGTAGGGATATTGGAAACACACCGGCAAAACGGCACAATGTTGGTGACGGCGAAATGCGTGGGGGAAAAAGGGATCGTGGGGGTGTATTTTTTTTATTTGCCATAAACTGGAGAAAATCAGACTAAAGAAAAAAAATATCCCTAAAAATCATCCAATAGGAAAAGCTCTTTTCGCTCCCGTTGATTATATTGAAGGTAGAAACAAAAATGATACAAAATCGAAATTAAATAACCATATCTAGATACAGCCCTTTTTTTCCTTTCGTGCAAGAAATTAAGGGGTGCGCTTTAAGCAACAAAAATCCAATTTATTCTACCTTTCGTTTTTCACGAAGGTATGATCAGCACCAACGTTACACCTTGCTGATTAAGCGCACGTCCTTCACTGTCGCCTTGCATTGAAACGCAACAAACTAAACATTTCTTTTCTACGTATCGAGAAACTCCCCTGGCAGTGCTCACATTTCCACCATTCGCGTGAAAACACCCAACCCAGCTGGTTGGAGTTTACCCAATCAAAAAGCCACCGGAAGACGGTTGCTGGTCGCTGCGGTAAACGATAATACTACAGGTGGAACCCTTCAGCCTGCATTAGTAACGATCCATTGCGCTGCAATATGTTGACGCTGCATGGTTTCCGTTCGGATGGCAACAGCGAAGAAACAGCTGTCTAAAGCACGCCACACTAAAGCAGCACACGGTAAAGCGAAAACCGCCACAAAAGCTTCCCAAGTGCTGTAATCTAAAATCCAAGTGAGAAAAAAAACATGGTTCGGCTGCCGTGTTGCGAACGGAAAGGAAACACGTACGATCCAGGCTTCGAAAGTCTGAAACAGGAACCGTTTTTGCGTGGTTAAGCCCGTGTCAAGCGAGTAACAAGTTCAACGTCAAAGCTAATCATTACTCACCGCTACCCCGATCCGTAACAACCGATCCAACTGAGCGTTGCAGGTAGATTGCTTCCGGGCGGAACGTTTTACACTTCGGTCCTGGTGCCGTATTTTTGTTTTAGCAGAACGTCCAATTAAAGCTCCCCTCCCGGAGGGTAAACTTTCACTAAACAGCTGTTTGCCTTGGTGCGACTGGGCGTAAAAGTGACCGAAGACTTGCAGCTGAGTTTAAGCGAAATTCACTTGCACACGGTGTGTTTAGCACTGGGTCGTGTTGGTCGAAACATATACCACCCTGACGTTCGTTACATATCGTTTCACTGCACTTATCTTTGCTCTTTCCATGCACATGGTTCTTGTTACATCATCACGAACGTCTAGCGGCAGGATACTACTTCAAGCTGCTACTGCCACATTCGCACGCCAACGGAAGATCGGAAATGTCGATTGCTTAAACCCGATCACATCAAGCAACGTCTGCACGAGCCACTTAATGTAAATACTCGTGCCGCTGGTGGATGTAAATATTGACCATGCAATACACTGCCAGCGTTACCAGCACTGTACGTTTCTGCTTTCCGCAGACGGTGGCCTGAACAGGATGTCACCCTGGAGGAAAGATGAACAACGTATCGTTCCGCGAACGATTACTTGCGAGATGTCCGTCTAATCCTAACCGTTACTACCAAAGCCAACCCGACCTGTTAATGTGTCACAGAAGAACGGCAAACAAACAAACACACTCACACACTGTCCCGCGGGGCTTTGTAGGGAGCTTGCAAGCAGTTGCTTACCACGTTCACAGCCGTCCAACGCAAGCGACCGTATTGCACTGAATACACACGCTTACTTACTGGCTCGTATGGCACTGCTTCAAACGGTAGACAAACATCATCCACCCGGACGGCTTCGATATTCGAACGGACGAGCTTTCGGTCGAAAGCTTTTCTCCCGAATGTCCTGACAACACACGAAGTGCTGTGCCGCCTTCTCTTTCACACGTTGAAAATAATGTTCTCTTTCGTTCTGGCTCACTCAAAGCTTCGTACTTTGTTGATGGCTGGTTTGTTGTTCGCTTTGCACTAGCAGCAAACGTGCGTTGAAACGTTCGTCCACACCAAGCGACAGCTGGCAAATGATCGGCTAGGTGTTGTGTGTTGTGCTGCTTTCCTTGGCTTGGGAGCAGTATTCAGATGCGCTACAGTGCGGTACACAATATCTTCCGTAGCGTATATCTGAAACAATGGAACCTATATTACTAAAACGATATACTAATTGGGAGAATAGAATAATCTACTTACATACAGCACAGGGAATCTTTTTCTATTTTTGACCCTGTACTTCATTTGTCTTATCTTGTCCATCTGGTACACAATATATCAAACCTTTTCACTGCAATGCAAGTGGTCAAAAGCGAAAAATTGTAAAAAAGCACTAGATAAAAATATCTTCAGTGTAAAAATCGTTACCGACTGTAATGTAACACTGTTGCCTGAAATGGAAATTCCACCGCTCTGCTTGCTGTTGTGTAGTGCAGTTTTCGCTTCCGTGCTTCTGTCCGTCTTCCATTGACTACCCAAACCTACACCTACACCATCTTATCACTGAGCATCATCAAAATAGGATCAAATTTTCCAACACAGCTTTACTGAGATCGTTACAAAATCCTGCCACTCACACACCGATGCTCTCCCACGAGACGAACCGAAATCAAGCCGGGTTCGTCGTGTTTTGCTCGTTCGCTCCTTCGCCACCAGTCGCACAAACCGGCACGAAGTGTCAAACACAACACGGGCGCGAAACCGCCGCCGGACGTTGTCTGCTCTCCCGGCAGGGCGCTCGCCCCTATGGCTCCACCGGCCAACCTTCCGGGTGCTAGTAATGAATGAAAATTCCACCATTTGCTCCTTTTATTGGTGCACCCTCGTTACACGCGTCCCGTCCCGTCATGTCCGCTCGGGGCAGCTTGCGCTTGCGTTCGAAAATCTGAGTAACGGTTGACCGAACGCCTCGAACGAATGGTTCCCCCCCGATGATGGAAACACCGATTGGCAGTTGGTCTGGTTTAGTGGCCATCGAGCCCGTTGTTTGTGTTGTGGGTGTATACTGTTTGAGGTGCCCGTCCATGTGTATGCGTTCCGCTGGCGGTGTTTCCACTGTAAACAACGCTGGAGCAATGTTTTCACACACTTGCCTGCATGTCTGTGGCACCTTTCGCCATTCCGTACCTCCATCGCCGCGGATGCTTTTGATTGGCTTTATCTTCGCTTATAAGCTACTTCGGCATTCGCCATACAGAGGGGGCACATTGCAAAGAATGTGATGTGCGTCATTTGAAGATCCTGTTGCAGATACGGTTCCCTCCCAACTTCGCCAACATGCCGTCGTCCGGGTTCGTGTTACGTGTGGGCCGTGGAAACGGAGGACAGCGATAGTCTTGCAAAACCGCCCCGTTTTGGAGCTCGTTTGCCCGGGCTCGTTCCATTCAGTAATACGGGGTTTTTGCGCATAAAAAAAAACGCTGAAACAGCTGTTAGCCTATTCATCGCTTTGTTGTGATGCTTACATCTGTAATAGGATTTAGCGAGGCTAAAGAATCGCAATGACCGTTACAACAAAATTTATCTCTATCGTGTTAGCAATTTATTTAAATAATTTTACCTTACGAACAGTTTATTATTCTGGTCAACTACACTGTAAAGCTACGTGGTAAATGTACCTTTGCATTGTGATAAGAATTTGAATTGTATTAATATATTATTCCCTTTGATTGCTCGACTGCTACGTTGTGTGTTTCGGGTATGTACGCCTAAATGTATGCAATATTTTAACAGTTATGGTAATGTTTTGCAATGTACCATTTATTGTCGAGATTGCATACTTTCCGGCGTTATTAGATACGTTTGTGTCCTTAAAGTTGTTTGTACGTCCTAAGCAATAACGAGATTGAATGTAATTGCCCACCACGCTCGTTCTATGGTATCCTCCTTCCTCCAGTTGTACATGTACATGTGATTATGACTTTATACTCGTTAAATATTTTCAGCACAACATGATACAAACCATGTGTCCTTACAGGCGACGAATCCGAAACAGGATGACTTCAACACGCGGTTTGGGTACAAACCACAACCGCAAAGCTCGCCGGGTGCACTGTACAATTCACCTGGGTTTATCGTCCCGGACGGCGTGTTTGCTTGCGAAACTGTTGAATGCCAACCCACATGAGACATATCAGATGGGGCTCACAAGACAACAACGGCACCGTGTTGTATAGGTTTTGTCCATTGCAGGTGGCATACACACTTGGCGATGAGCTTATAGGCAAAAATCTGGAATGTGGGCAATAAACCATTCGTCGGTCAAGCTATATTATTGTCTATTCAGAGAAGAAGAAAAAATCATGCTCAAAGTGTGGTCGTATAGAGGAACTTTGCAATATCTGAATTGAAATACAAGAAAGAAAAAACCACTCGAAGCCTACACTTATGATCCAGAACTTTTACAGAAAAGCTTTCACTGTGCAGTGTGAGATAGCGAGCGTTATGTTTCAGGCTAAACCACAGCACACAGAGGTAGAACCAAAGTCACACGGACAGGGGATGAAGTAGTATACAGAGAGAGAGAGAGAGAGAGAGATAGAGAGAAAGAGAGCAGGTGTCCCGGGCTGTTCATTTGCACATATGGATTCATAAAATGGGCTTTCAAATAAACACACCAGCATGGTTACTCCTACGCAGGGTACACACTTAACCGCTGTACTGTCTGTCGTTGAAGGCACATCCTCTACAGTGCACAAACCCTATTCTTGATATGGGTTGCACGTTGGGCATATACGGGTATAAAAGTCCAAAAGTCAACAAACCAAATGAGTATTTCGAAGCGAAAAGTTTAAACTACGAATATGTTAAGCCATCCACTCTCTGTATTGTTAGCACTGCGAGATCGAAATTGTTCCAGTTTTTTATAAAATAATTTGTTGGAAATTTCTTCTAATAACATAATTTCTTTGTAAGCATTGAAATTAAATCAATATTATATTAAAAATGCACAAAATTTTTGATATTTGTTTATAAAGACATTTGAAAAGTGTAAGCAATATGGCGTAATTTACAAGAAACTAGGCGTCTCCATGAGTTAGTATATCCTTAACCACAAAAATGTATTTGCTTTTTCCGTGCGTGAAATTGGGTAACATTTTTTGAAATTAGTCTCTAATAGGTAGTTTTGTTATCGAGTAGCTTTCGTGCTACCAATCGACTTATTCAACATTTCGACCATCGGAAGTTCTGGAAAATCATGTTGAGTTATGGGGACTCCAGTATACAATCGCAGACGCACTATAATGTAGTGCATTTTGCACCCTTTTACCCAACAAAGACGAGATTTTATACCGATATTTGTTTGCAATCTGCCCGTTGTGTGATGGTAAAATTCTTCACCTTTGCCCGCTTTTCTACAATCTACGGTATGAACATACGGCCACCAGACAGTTGTGGTATGCCTGTAGCTTCCAGCTTACTGTCCATTTCGATGATTATTAACCAAATGGTTTACCAAGCATTGGGCCAAATTTCCGGAATGTAACTACTAAAATCGGCAACCAAAAATGTTACCTATGCATACTCACCGGATGCATCATGTTTCCCCTTTTCGGACGTTTCGTGTTCGTTACAATGTAAGGCAATATTCGTCAAATATCATGTAACATTCTCAGAAATATATTACAAATTGTCTCCTTTTATGCAGTGCACGTGTACCTATCAATGAAACTAACCTAGCTCTACTCTACAGTCATGAGAAATACGGAAACGTTTAGTGCATAATAATGAGAACATACATACGTCACGGATCATTAAAAGAACGCAATTAATAAATAAGGTTCCTAGCCATTCGTCTTTCACTTACGCGATCTCTACGCTGCTGAATGTATGGCATGCTTATTGTGATACAATGATGGCCTTCAATTCATGTTGCCGATAACAGTTCACCTTTGCATATGGAATCAATAAAACGAAAAATGAAATATTTCCAACTATATTCGTGCAACATGGAACTGAATCGCGTACTAGTAAAGGATCTTCTGCATCTTTTGCGCAAACGGTCGCCAGTTCAAGACAACCTCTCTAAATGATTTGATGAGGCGTAACGTTGAAACAGTAAATGTAAATGAAGGAATAAAAATGGCAATATCATGATCGATTTGAGGAGCAAACTGCGCTAGTAAGGCACTGTTTCCGTGTCCAAGTTTTTTTTTTCCGGTGTGCTTTCGTTATCGTTTTTTGGGATTATTTTTAAAATTTTCTCGTCAGGCGTTCCAATTGTATATCAAAATACTGTTAAAATTGTTTAGTACAAAGGAAAGACAGTGCCGCTAGCAGCACGTATAGGACGAACGGGTGCAATGTACTGCAATTAATACAGAGATTAGAGATCAGCTACTACTTCACTTTCTACCACTGCTAAGGCCCAGCGAGGCTTTTCGGTAATTTAAACTATTCATCGACGACCATAATAACTTGGGTCAAACAACAACTCGATCAACCAGTGTCATTGCATCTATAACATTACATTTCGGAGTACATGCTTTAAGTATTCAAGCTAAACTCCAATAAACCTATCCTCACTCTTTTAACCGTCATAATTGTTTTTACGTTCTTATATCGTTGTGCCCCATTGGAAAGAAATTCTACTAATATGGCCGGATGGTGGACTATCGTTGTTAACATTTACAAATTTCTCTTGCCTCTCTATCCATTAGGTCTACCTATTAAGGTTAATATTTGGGGGAGACTAATACTTTTTGTACCAATGTATAACAATCCCTACGATCATGTCCTGATCTGTCNTTCAAGACAACCTCTCTAAATGATTTGATGAGGCGTAACGTTGAAACAGTAAATGTAAATGAAGGAATAAAAATGGCAATATCATGATCGATTTGAGGAGCAAACTGCGCTAGTAAGGCACTGTTTCCGTGTCCAAGTTTTTTTTTTCCGGTGTGCTTTCGTTATCGTTTTTTGGGATTATTTTTAAAATTTTCTCGTCAGGCGTTCCAATTGTATATCAAAATACTGTTAAAATTGTTTAGTACAAAGGAAAGACAGTGCCGCTAGCAGCACGTATAGGACGAACGGGTGCAATGTACTGCAATTAATACAGAGATTAGAGATCAGCTACTACTTCACTTTCTACCACTGCTAAGGCCCAGCGAGGCTTTTCGGTAATTTAAACTATTCATCGACGACCATAATAACTTGGGTCAAACAACAACTCGATCAACCAGTGTCATTGCATCTATAACATTACATTTCGGAGTACATGCTTTAAGTATTCAAGCTAAACTCCAATAAACCTATCCTCACTCTTTTAACCGTCATAATTGTTTTTACGTTCTTATATCGTTGTGCCCCATTGGAAAGAAATTCTACTAATATGGCCGGATGGTGGACTATCGTTGTTAACATTTACAAATTTCTCTTGCCTCTCTATCCATTAGGTCTACCTATTAAGGTTAATATTTGGGGGAGACTAATACTTTTTGTACCAATGTATAACAATCCCTACGATCATGTCCTGATCTGTCAAAGCTCGTATTATCTCCGTGTGAAATGAGTTACTCCGAGGATGGGGATGTGTGTTGTGCTGGCAGTTTAGTCACTCTACATACATCTACACGTCCACAGTGAATTGAGAGAAAGTTTTCACGTCAACACTATCGATTGCCATGAGTATTGCGATTGTACTGCGGTTGCGGATGCAGCTGAGGATGCTGATGCTCTCGAAGCGTCTCGAGCACATCCACGGACATGCGTAGCGAGGAGGTTGGCGATGCAATCGGTACGGCAAGTGTTCTCGCAAAGGCCCCACCACCGGACGAAACACCGAACACCTGGGGCGGTATCGGTTCGGCTCGTTCCATTCGCACTACTCCACCAGGACCGCCACCTGCCGTCGCATACTCTACGAAATGTGAGCCGGGCGACCGTGCCCAAACGTTCGTGCTGGCGGACTGCGAACGCCTCGGGCTGAACGGCTGTGAGAAGATGGCCTTCGCGCAAACCCGTCGCCCACCGTGCCATTTACGGACGAGATACTTCATCCGTTCGATAGCCACGATCACCGTTACGACCGAACGGAACGATTTGCGCCGCGGATGCGAGGAAGATTCGAGAGAGCGTGGTCCACTCGCCAGGGCAAGCACTTCCAGCTGACCGGCCGGAAGCTGGGCGTTGAGTAGGGCAAGCGCTTTCGCTTCATTTTCCTCGTACGTGGTCAGTACGATCTGTAGGTAGCGCTTCTGGTGAACCAGTGCCTTCCGGTGGCTTTCCGAGCGTAGATACTTCCCGAACAGGTGATTCGCTCGCTCCTCCAAGTCCTCTCGCTGATGATGGGCTCCACCGCTGCTGTGCACGTTGTACCGTTCCAGCTCCTGGATTCGGAGCTGCAATGCGCGTCGTTCCTCCATCATGAAGCGTACCGTTTCGGCCTGCTGCTGATTTTCGCGCGCATTCGCCTCCAACATACGATTCAGATCTTTCAGCTTGTTCAGGAACTCCTCCGGAACGATCTGCTGCTGGCTTTGGTGCTGTGCATTAAGTGAATTTTCTCGGGAAAGTGCTTCCGTAAGATGCGCTTCGCGAGTGCGTCGCCGATCCACCTCGGAGCGAAGACTCTGCACCGTATCGCGCAGTTGATTTCGCTCAAATTCAACACTTTCCAGACGAAGCTTCAGTTCCTGATATTCGAGCGAGTTCTGGCCGGAAGTACGTTCGCGACGTGCCGATCGAAGTGCTTCTGCTTCCTGCAATGCACCGATTCGTTTTTCCAAGCTTTCGATCTCTTTGTGCGCTAGTTCCAATTTCTCCTGCTCGTGATCTAATTCCAGCTCGAGTGATTCCTTCTCCTTGAGCACACGGTTCAACTCCTTCTTGACGTGTTCGCCGTGTTCGGTGCGCTCGGTGATTTCTCTTTCAAAACGCTCCCGTTCACGCTCGAGCACTCGCTGCAGATCGGCAGTCCTTTCGCGTTCACGAGCGTTCTGTGCCGTCAAGAACTTCAGCTCGCTTTCATAACGAGAAACCATTTCGGTTTCGAACTCGTTACTACGGTTAAGGCGCCGCTGTGGAGATCCATCCTGGGGAGAACCTTTACCCTTCAGCAGGAGGTAATTATCGAACGATTTCGTCCTCTGCAATCCACCAACCATTCGCGACAGACGTTCGTTTTTGGTTCGCTCCTCCTCCAGCAATCGCTGCAGGGTACTCTCATTGCCCAAAGCTGCCTCCAGTCGAATGCGCATCGCTTCGATAATTTCCGCATCCTGCTGCTGTATGTCGGCCGAGTTTTGCTTCTCACCTTCGAGCAGTTCCTGCATCTTTTTCCCTTTATCGATCTCCAATTGCAATTTCTGTCTTAAATCGTCCAGCTCGGAAGGTTTGCGTGATGCCGCTTTTCTACCTACCGTGCCGGATGTACCCGGCCGTTCTTCATCCGTGTTCATTTCATCGCTCTCGATCGCTTTCAGTATGCTCGAATCTAGCTGGGCTGAATAGTTTAGCTCCTTTTCTAGCTGCTCGGCTATTTCTTCCACCGAGAACGGTTTAGGACTGGACGAATTTTCGCTGCGTTGCAGTTGCTGCTTTAATCGCTCCATCTCCGTCTGCAGTTGCGCATTCCGTTCTTGCTCCTCGCGCAGCTTACCGTTGAGCGTAACGTTCTTCTCCTGCATTTTCTCCTGAATGTTTGAAAGAGCCTCGTGAAGACTGTTGCCGTCATCACCGATCTGTTGTATGATCATTTCTTTTTCCTTTAGCATAGAGCGCAGATCTTCCATTTCATGCTGACAACCGCTCAGCTCTATCCTTACCCGTTCGAGCGCCAACATTTTCTCCGTCAGCAAAAGCTTCGTTTCCTGCAACTCCTCCTCGAGTTTGGTGCAGTTTTGCTTTAGTACTTGCACGAACGAAGAGTTCGAGCTGAGTGAGTTATTGCTGCGGGCGATTTCGTTCTTCAGCCGATTGATGTCCTCCGTCAGGAAGCGATTATCTTCGTTCAGAATCTCGATCTCGTGTAGCCGATCTTTGTAGTTGCCTTGCATTATTTTGAGTTCCGTCTCTTTCGCGTCTAGTGAGCGTAACTGTTCGAGATACTTTTCTTCATTTTTGCTATAATTTAGCAAATCCTTTTCCAGCTTCGACATCAGCTCATCCTTGTGTCCAATAGTTTTGTTCAGCGATTCAACCTGCTGTCGCAGTGTGTCCACCTCCAACTTTTGCCGTTGTTGTTCAGCCCGCAGAACATTGGCTTCCTTTGTAACGTCTTCCATTTCGGTGCGTACTTTCTCGTACTTGTTGTTTACCTCGCCCAGTTCGGCTTCTTTCTGACGAACCTCCTCTAGTGCCGCTCTTAACTCGGCATCCTTTCGCTGCATATCGTTAGTCTGCTGATCAAGCCTACAGAGCTCTTGCTTCACCTTTTCCACCTCGTCACGCAGCTCTTTCTTCTCTTGCATCAGATCTTCGTACAGCTTGTTCCGGGCTGCCAGCTCAACCTGCAGATCCTCCATCTGTTCCACCTTCTGCTGCAGCTCGACTTTCAACGCCTCTATCTGTTCGTTCTTTTCACTCACAGCCCTATCTAGGCTTAATTTTAAAGACTCTACCTCACTCTCCACGTTTGTCTTTGCCTCGTTGGATGCACTTGGTTGAGCATGGTGCACCACAATATCGTTGTTGCATTCTTCGTCCTCAGTAATCTCCTCAATGACGGCCGGTTCTCGAACCAGAGATCTTGGACTGATGCCCACTGTGTTGGCACCGAAAAACATCAACATTTGTGGTGCAGGAGGTGCTGACTGGCGATGGGTACCGAGCAGTGGCGATCCATCATCGACCAGCGAGAAGTCTATCTGCCGTGGCACACACTCCGGTGTCGGCACGCTGCTGCACGTTTGATCCGGTATACGCGGAACGGCCGAACAGACGTCGTGGAAAAAGTTTGAACGCAGCGGGATGGAGTTGAGCATCGTCGAATCGTGGCCACCACTCAGCATGTGTCCTGCCATCGGGACCGATGATTGTTTGGAATGGTTCGGAAGCAACGATAAGCCGGAATCCTATTGGCGAGGAGCAAATAAACAAACGAGTCGGCACAAAATATGCGAACGAAGCTATTAGTTTCACATTATGGAAAGTTATCAAATGGGTTAATCAATTAACTACATTAATCGGGGGAATGAGATGAAATTAATGTTGTACGACACATTCAACGCTATTACCATCCAACAAGTGATGCATTATTACTTATAGCTAACCTAGTAATACTCAATTTTAAGATGATTGTAATAAGTCTTATTGTAAACTGAAATACGTATGAATCGTGTGAATCAACATGTACCTGTATTAAAGAAATGTTAGAATTTGATAAATTACTAATTATTACCATTTTTCAAGTGAATACCACAACACTATATATTCATTTCTTCGCTATATTACAAGTTTAATCTACTGAGTCAAATATTTGCGTCCTCCTTAACAACGTATTTTATACCTGTGCAAATTTAAAAGCTTTTTTGCTTCTTTTTTTGGGAATTTTCCGAGTGCTTATTCCAATTCACAGAGGATGAGATTCAAAAAGCTCCACAAACTACTTAACTACGTTCTAATGGAGAAAATATCGAATTTCCCACAGAGCTAAATAACATTATGCACGATATCTATGGCAAACAACTGTTAACTGCGTAACCATAAATAGGAACCCTCGCCAGGTCGGATGGACAACGACTGCGCGTCAGTAGTGGCCGTGTCCGAGGGAAATGTGAAAAAAGCATAGCATAGCATCGCAATAAATATCGTCTCGCTCGGAAGCAATCGTAACCTTTATCGTCAGTATACAGAAGTCGGTCAGGAACATCTGCCACTTGGAGGAAGTCCGATACGGGATAATGGGAGGAAACAGACACAAAGATGTGGCTCACATTAATACAAACACACGCAATACCGGGGTGATAGGCGTGTTTTTTTTTACGGAATAACAAACAGAATTCAAAACAACTATAGGTTAGTATAAACAACAAACAATCCGCACAATTCGCACCGGACTCCAACTAGCGCGTATTATATTGCCATGCCGCGTGCTCGCTCTTACTCACCATTGGAATGCTGTGTACCGGCAGTATACCTCCCAGTGTGTGCTGTTCCGGCATCCTTCGCATCACCATGTCCGACTCGTCGCCATCGGTTATGGAAACGACATCGCTCAACGTTCGACCTCCATCATCATCTCTCGCCAGGGCCCCATCATGGCGCTGATTTGCATCCGGCTGATCCGTCGCCATTTGCTGGTACTGTGCCAACTTTTCTTTCAGCTGATCGATTTCCTCATTTTTGTCTGCCAGTATCGTCTCCATCAGGTCCGGCAGTGCCGCCTTATTGATCATCTCGTTCTTAATGCGATCCTTCAGAACGCGTATCTCTTCCTCCTTCGCTTTTAGCTCAGCCTCTAGCCGTTGCTCCTGTTGGCTTCGTTCGACACCGTCCTGATTCATGGCCAGTTCCTTCTCTTGCCGTGCAATCGCCTGTTGACTGTTCTCAAGAAACTGTTTCAGATTGGCAATCTGCTTGTCGCGCGTTTGGAGCGTTTCCTTCAGATTGTGCAGCTCGTTCTGCAGATCGTGAACCTTTACCGTAAGCTGCGATGTGCCTTGCCGGTGCAGTTCTTCGGCACGTAATCGCTGCTCGTCCAGTTTCGTCTGGAGGGATGAGATCTTCAAGGATTGTTCGGACATTTTTTCTTGCAGTACATCGCGCTCGTGCTGAAGCTCCTGCATTGAACGTAAATGGAAAGCAATGAAAAGAAAGGTATTAGTTAGAAAATTTAACTTAAGGTTTCAAATCCATCCAACTGCAAACAGTTGTATACCATTCCTGTAAAATCTTCTAACATTCTTCTACAAGTTTTACAGAAATCCAGTCTGGTCAATCAGTAATCCCCACCAGGCTTCACATTCACCAAAGAGTTATGTGTTATGGCTTTTTCCTCCCTTTTTGTAGTACATCACCGCCAAGAGTGAACAATCAGTTAACTCATATGAACCATGCGGCATAAACCAAATCCCAATACACAATGCACTGACGCCCTCGGGACCAAAAGGGAAACAAAAAAGGCGCGCACGTTCAGTGGCAAGTAGAACCATCGCCAGGAGCGTAGTCGCTGATATGGTTCATACATATCGTTTGATTATGAAATGGTGATACGTTGTTCCGCCCTGCTCTCTTACATTCAACGTTCTAGAATCCTTTGCGGGGTCAGATTTACATTCTACATTGTTGCGTCAACTAGATGCGGAAACGGGCTCTTTTACCGCCGGCACAAACATTTTGATCCGCAAATAACGAATGTAAACTGATCAGAAGCTTTCTACCGTTCCAGCGCGAAATGTCGTAGGCCATTGTTGTATGCACAAGTACTATATGGTAAAGCTTCGCTTTCAGAATTCGAATGGTAACACGTGAACTGCTGCTATGAGTAACAAACGATGGTGGATGCAACACATTGTCTACCACTAAAAAGAAGAAAAAAACGTTTCAGAAACGTTTCAGAAGATAAAATTCACAGTTTTAAACTTGTTACGAAAAGTGCTGCCGCTTCAGAAGAACTTGCAAAGAGAACGGAAATTTAAAGTGATTATGTTTATTTTTTTTCTAACTAACTAACTAACTATCTAACTAAAAAAAAATTAAATCATTTTTTATCAAAATGTTTGAGGTATGAAACTCAATTTAAGACAATTTTGTATTCAACTAATTTTTATCCCATACTGCTCAACGACAATCAGACGTTCTACCTTTGACCTATCGCTCAATTACGATAACGAAATTTCAATGCCCTAATCTTAATTACTCCAGTGCTTTCGGAGACGGTATCACTCATCCACAGGCACCCATTCATCACAACCGGCCAAAAATATTTCTAATCCATTTCGTATCAACCGCAAGCAAAAATCACCTGGTAAAATGGGCGCCAAAGTAAGATTGGCGTGATTTTAATCAGCAAAAAAGGTGTAGCGCTGCGTCGAGCTTCACAATCCACCATCCCTCAGTTGCTGGCATACTAATTGGATTGACTGAACCGGAGGAAAATGCGAAGATTTTTCGTCGTTATCATTAACTTTGCGTCCGCACCATCACCTCCAACTTCCTGTCTTCGCGTAATTTCGTGGACTGTAAGTGCTGTTATTCTTTTGATATTCCTAAAAACGAAGCGTTTCGCTGCTGTGTTTCCCGTTGCCGTAGGAGATACTTACTCCGAAAGGCTCCACCACCAAGCCAACCTTCTTAAAACCAGCTCCACCGTTCACCGTCGTCAGTATGCCACTGTCTCCGCTGCTGCTGTTATTGCCGCTGCTCCTATCCGGACTGACACTGCCGGTCGGAAACATCGGACCACCACACCACGCCAACCGATACGCGAAATAAGATACTCCAGCACCACCGAAGAGAGGGTGCTATTTTTAACACGGCAACAACACCCCACTGAACTGTACTGAATATCGTTATGTACATTCACCATGGAATCATGGAAGTTCGGGACCAAGTCTAGTCGCTTTCGTTCTTCGTTTCAGGGCCTCGGTATCCGTTCCACTGTTGGGTTCGCTTGTATGCTGTCCAGTACGCTCACACCATTTACACTATGGCAACATCCGTTTGCATTCAGCAAAAATTGTCTGGACCGAACAAAATATAACCCACGATGATGAGCAGCATCCTTTCCCGACAACTTGGAGCCTCAAAATGTTTCCAGCGACAGATTATTATTGCTTGCGCTTCGCTCGCTATACGCTGTGTGTGTTTTTTTTTCCTGTTATTGTTGCCTCCATTCATAAATCTGATTATACTTCTCTATTGAACCTATTTTAATTTCCATTGTTGAAGCTTTTTAGTCCCATTCCGACCCAACAATCGGTTTGCAACATTTATTTTACTAAAGCTTCACATTATCTTCGACCGTTTTTCTCCACCATTCGGAACTGTTTCGCATCTTGACAATTTATACATCAATACACGGATGCCAATATCATTATGTGCTTGTGCCCCTGGACGATAGCGAACCTTGAATAACCAACGCTGGAATGTGATTGAACACGTGATTTGCATTTCACATTTCAACAAAACCAGACCAAGCTTTACAAAAAATCCATAGCTCCTGGTTCAGTAAATGTCTTCACAAGTCAAAGGGCAGCAACCAGTTGGAACTTCCCAGACATACTTTGCTCTTGTAATGCGTAACGGATTACAGGACAATGCTGTCAACTTCAGGTGTTCTGAACAAGGACGACACAACATCAAATCTTCCTTCCTATGCCCAACCGCAGGTACATTTGCGCAAACTATTGATAAGTGTTTGCTAATCGCTTCTTGTTTATTTCGCCGTTATGGAAAATGGGACCAGGGATGAATACTTCTTTCAAATTGTTAAGTGTTGTAGACACTATTCCAATGTTTCCAATGTTGTTAAAAACAATGTCTACAATTCATTTTGGAAAAAATACTTCAATAATGAAGTTAAAATTTGTTAGTAGCTATTGGGGATTCTATTTTGAGAAATCCTTCACATCATATCTCTTATGTGGCAAGATTTCTTCTTGAAATTAGATACAGTGCTAAACATTATGCTTCTAGACTAAAAATAGAAACTTTAACCCATTATTAAAATTAAATTTTTAGTTCTTAGTGTAGAACTACTAACAAATCCTCTTCCAAGTCGAAGTAGATTCGACCAAGGCTTCAGAAATATTGGAACAGTAACGCCATCTTCATATCCAATATTTTTTTTTATGGATTTCGTGTTATAATCATGAAATGAAAAAAAAAATAAAAAGAAGTAAAGGCGTACAGGAAGAACTCTTTTTTCGCTTAATAGAATTACGATCGAATTATGATTAAAATTATATTTATGAAAACAATAGAACGTTTTTAATGACTAATTTTCTGGCGTTAATTGTCAAACTATTTCAACAAATATTGGAAGAAATATTCTAGAGATCTTTAAATATTGTATTCAAAGCTGAATCTCCGATTCTAAGCATCTTTCATGCAAGACACATGGATTGATTTCAAATAATGCATCCTCTGTTTTGCTCTGAGTTGCACAACTCATTCCAACAGCCACATCAGATCACTGCTTCTGCACTACCGGAAGGGAACAGTGCGTTCTTCGAAATTCAAATGCATTCCCCGATGAATAAAGAAATCTAACCATCAACGTCACGTCGCTGCAACCCTGCATGGATCGTTAACAGTTCTGGGTTGCTTCCCCCACAGAAAATTATAATTTAGGTTAGTTCCAGGCACAGGGCGAACCGCCTGGGTGCGATCAAAAAACACAATCAACAAACACACAGAGAGATAGAGAGAGAGAGAGCGCGTGGTGTAAACAGATGCAGCATAGCCGCTAATGCTGCAAGCGCTACAGTCGACGGTAACGGAATTATGTACCAACACCCGTCTTTAAACTGTGACACCAGTTTTGGGAAGCTAGAAAAGGATGGAACAAACGATATTCGTAGAGTAAATAATGCTGCTCGGGTGAGATGATCCGAGAGGTATTACGCAGGAAATGCTTGATCTTCCCGGGAAGAAGTTGGGAAGGAGAATGAAGATAGCTCCCCAACAGCATTTTATGTGCGAGCACTAATAAAAGTAAGTCTTCCAAATCCCCTTCCCCGACTGTAGACGACAAGATCTCGCCATAAATGCAATCCAAATTACCAACAACAACAACA
>STHB01000010.1:23467637-23494364 GCA_018908115.1 Anopheles rivulorum
AGTTTTGGGAAGCTAGAAAAGGATGGAACAAACGATATTCGTAGAGTAAATAATGCTGCTCGGGTGAGATGATCCGAGAGGTATTACGCAGGAAATGCTTGATCTTCCCGGGAAGAAGTTGGGAAGGAGAACGAAGATAGCTCCCCAACAGCATTTTATGTGCGAGCACTAATAAAAGTAAGTCTTCCAAATCCCCTTCCCCGACTGTAGACGACAAGATCTCGCCATAAATGCAATCCAAATTACCAACAACAACAACAGAAACACATTGCGCACGTCATCACTTCAAAATGGGATCTCGAATTTGAGCTCGACGTTAACGCAAAACAGCCAAATGCGCACGCGAGACGAGAAGGCACACTATAGGATGCTGTGCATGACACGGCGGTCGGAAATAATCGCTCATCATTTGCGTACACGTACATCATTCACCAGACCATCTATACACGGTCGAGTATATTGCACACTATTAATAAACCGCCAAAGGCCACCCAAAAGAGCAACAAGATCGGGACAACTGTTCACCGCGAACCAGACAGCTGGCAACACTGGAACGGATAGCGCCGCTGATCGCTAGCAAACAATTTATCATTAACAGATGCCTACAGCACACTACGCAGAAATGTGGCTGCTCGTTTTACTCCTCACTATGATTGATCGGGTAATTTTAAACTGGAAACACAAACGCACGCGTGACAGGAAAATATCGATACACGGTACGGTACGTGGTTTCGGTAAAGTCTTCCGGCGGCACCAATGCAATTCCGACTGAACGGACACTCCTGTCGGAGGTACTACAAAACTCACCAACGACCGGCGAACATTGGTTGGTCTCTTGCTTCCAATCGCGGGCGTAAACTGAGGGCGGCTGCGCAATGTAAAACTTAAATTAAATAAGAGAGAGGGAGCGTATGAGCGTAAAGTGGAGAGAACTACACCACAACACTGTTCTATGTTGCGCGATCACATAGAACCAGACGATTTTACTTTCTCTTTCACTACATTTCGAAGATCATAAAGACCTCCATGTCCGGACACACACTCGACAAATTAAGAGCACCAAGCGTAAGTGTGTGTTGGACGTTTCAATTCATTCGACCATGTTTGTGTGAATTTGTACAAATTAATTTTATCTGATCACCATATACACACACTGTAAGATTAACATACAATAATTTTCCATTAGAATGAGTTTTGTTTAATTGCCTATTGTTGCACCCTGATCCTTGTCAAGCCTGAGCGACGGATGTCACATGACATTGAACAAGGAAACAAACACACAAACGCAGAACATTTCGCAATGACCCACCCAACAACCAAGCGTTCCTTGTTAGTCTACTTGGTGCCATTGGTCTAAGTTTGGGTGATTACGGTGAGTGTGACATTGACCGGACTTTGTGTTGGTCGCACAGTAGGGAACGTTATTTCGTTGATGTCTGTCACCCAGCGGGACAGTGAAGTTTTACTCTTGACACTCAACCGTTGCCACCACTCGTACCCATGGGTGGGAGCGTTACACTTCCATGCATAAAACTCGCTTTAAAATGTTTATTTCCATACAGCCCAGACAGTACGGAGGATCCGTAAGCGAAGTGGATCGGTTCCTACGGAACGACTATAAATATCATCATTCAAGGTCCGGTTCCCTATCGAAATATACGCGTAGGTAGCCGTTGATACCCAATATCCTAGTTACTGCTTCGTTTTCGCGTGAATATTCAAAACAGAAGCAATAACGCGCGTCAGGCCGTAAGAAGTCAACACGATTTTTACTGGCGTGAGAATCATTTCATCGCTCATCACACACTGCTAGCACCATTATCGTTAGTGTCAGTGTAAGAGACAGAAGGAAATAATGTTTTTTTTTGCTTTCAAATGATTGATTTTTTGGCACGCAATATTGTACAATTTCATCACGATCGAGAAGTTGTTTTGTATACTTTTACATAAATTTCAAGACAAACTTAGATTAGACTTAGACAAACAAACCTCTGTACAAGTGGTGTGAGCACAAAAAACATCTCACGTATTACAATGTAAAGCGAAAACTCAATTTCTTCTATTGGTCCAAAAATTGCACCCGTTACAGGAATTTAAAAGCAAAGCTAAATCTGTCACTTACCGCATAACCACTCCTGATGTTGGTAATTTGCATCTCAAGATCGTTGATGCGCTTGATAGCCACATCCTCGACGCGCGAGTGCCGATGCAGCTTATCGAATATCCGTTGCACTTCATCGACCGGCAAGGGCGTTACTTTCGGTTTATCATCACCCGGCGAACCATCCTCCGCACCACCAGCCGATGCGCCCTTCCTCTGCCGGTGCAGTGGACTGTCCTGATTTACGGAAACATCTTCCGACGGGCTGCTGCATCCAAGCGATGCACCCGAGGTGGAATGAAGCGTTTCCAAGTTTTTCGTCTTGCGCTCGAGTGTTTCCTCGATGTCGCGTAGCTGGACGGTGAGTGCCTCCAGGACGATGCTCTGCTCTGCGGACGGTTGACGCTGCCGTAGTTCCTCCTCCAGCTTGGCAATCTTATCATCGTACCCGCGACCCGCCAAATCCGTCTTTACGCTTTCCATCTCTTGGTGGAGCGATTCATTTTGCTGGTTCTGCACGTCGATGTACTTCTCTAGCTCCTGAAATGAAAAGAAAACGTAATTGGTTATCATAGAGTATTGCATGCTTCTCTTCAGTTCTCCCCACTTACCTTAGCCTTAGTCTCCAGCACATGCTCATTGATTGTCTTGCTTTCGATCTGCGTTTCTAGCTCGGAGATAATTTCTCGCAACTCGAAACCCTTATCGATTGAATCCTTCAGGTCAGCTTCCATCTTGCGCAACCGATCGTCCCGGTCGGCGATCTGTGTCGTTAGTTCCTTCACCTGCTGTTCCATCGATTCCAGCTGTTGGCAATAATTGCAATGTACCCGCGCGCACAGGGCATGCACACGATGTGATTATTACTATTTCTGTGTTTTTTTTTGTCTCTCCACACTTTACTCTCTGGGATGGAAGTTATCTTCATTTACTCTTAGCTTCCGTTACTTTAAAACAAAAATAACAACTTTAAACGCCTCTTTACCGATGATAGACTCGCCGGCTCTTAACTAACTTCTAAGAAATTGTGGCACTACTGTTGGTGTTTTGTACATGAAATACATCGGAGGGAGCTAAGAAAACCCTATCAACTCTCAAGGTTTCGGTATACATTCTCAATGGCACTGTTACAATACGATGTGGCATAGCATTCGTCATGAGTATGCATCCTTCTATCTATAATCGATTAATCTTTCTACAATTGAACATAATTAAAATCCGTATCCTAATGCAAAAATGACGTCGAGCTCCAAACCATGCATAAATCCTATCAAAGTCAGTCGTGATACTACTGGAAATGAAAAAGAAGTTGGAAATGACGATAACGATGCAAGATGAGATGATGTATGAACTATGTATTATTAAAACAGGGAAACAATCTATTCGCTAGCGAGAATGAATAGTGTTTTTGTGATAAAGGTTAAGTGTAGCATGAGAAAGATAATGCGTTCCACGGTAAAGGCCCGGAAAAGCCTAACGAATTTAACAAAACTAACGTTAACATGATTTTCCCCATTGTACAATATTTGCGCAATAATCCCTCGAGTGCTTATTAAAAATGAAGGAATGATAGCATAGTTCTACAATGACACGAAAAAAAAAACATTGAAAGCAATATCCGCTTCGTAATTTACTGTTCATCTCCATCTCATTTCCGAATGCTTCACGGAGTTATTCAAAATAATACTCATACCTTTTATGTGCATTAAGCAGCGAATCGTTAAGTTAATTTTCTGTACACTAAAACATTAGTGTTTGTCGAACGGACGTAAACTTAAGTATGTTTCCCCTATCATCCTTAGTGTGTACGTTGACCACCATTGAGAATGTCACCATTTGCACATGATTTAAATATTGTAAAGGTAGTTAAGTTTTGTTTCTAGTGGCTTATGTTTCATTTACCCTCCTCAGTTCCAAACACAGTACCCGGTTTGTTAAGCAAAGTTTTTAACTTTCTAATCGTTTTGCTCCACATTGTTTGCAAAATCCAAACACCAAAGCAGATAAGACTAAAAATTAATACGCACCCAATGTCTAAATGTTTGGAAGCCTTTTGTGGTGCATTTAAGCCTATTCACTACATAACTACTATCTAAGGCGCACAAGAAAAACTAATAAATGTAACACTAAACTTTAATAACACTACACTTACGTTTGCAGCAATTGCCCGATTTTCTTTTGCATATCTACAGTCGCTCACGCATCCCTCCTAATTAAGGTGAAAGAGTGCATTCACGATACGATAACGTCGGTGAAGGGAAGAAATAATACGTATACGAAAATAAAATCAAAATTTAATACAATCAACCAGAGAACCAGATTGTAACGGAGTAGTTGCGGCATGTTACGGAAAGTTCAGTTTGGTTACATTTAATACAAAAAAAACATGTAGTAGTATTTGTTTAAAGGACAATTGAAATATCGATTAGCAAACAATTAGTCGTCGCAGCGCATATTTTACAATCAATTTTAAATCGATACCGCACCGGACGTTGTTCGTTCGTTGACAGTGGTTTTGACCGATGGTGTTTGGTGTGGTGCGAAACACGCGTGTGTAATGTGAGTGCGTTTACAGATGGTGGAAAGCATTGCATAAAAGAAAGCAGATAGAGAAGAAAATACAAGAAATGCGAAATACGATACGATTAGTAAAGGTACAGTCTACAGGTGATTTCCAATGGATGTTACGTGGCGTCGTTGTTGCGTACTACGATTTTATTAAACTGCAGCAGCAAGCGTGTTTCGCAAAAGAGGTGTGTTATATTGTGTATTCGCCGCTAGTCATTAGGATTATTCAACACCTTCAGCCAGCATTGATTCGTTTGCATTTCTTAGAGATACAATTTAAACATATGGTGTGTCTATCTCAAACACGCTAGGGTTCCCATATCCCGCAAAGCATAACATATGCTTCACGTGTCTGTGTGTGAACGGATGTAACGAACGCAACGAAAGTAGCCTTGTAATGTTTTGTCCCCCCCGACCACGTCCTTTTCGACGAAACGAAGGGACAAACACTTGATACGCACGCGAAAAAACACGCGACAAAGGATGTTGCAGCCCGCTCCAGCCCTCCCATGAAAGCGAAAGACACAGCCAAACAGGCAGCAAACAGCGATATGTGATGGCCGGCACCAGTGCACCCGTTCGGTTCATAAACACCCACGCACACATTCGCCCACATCCATACGATTCTCTTATACCTAAACTTACCTCCTTGCTGGCACGCTCGAAGTTCACCTTATCCTTTTCCTTCTCGCGCATCGTGCACTTGAGACGTTCGATTTCCTTTACGAACTCGTCACGTTCCTGCTCACGTTCAGCAGCCTGATCTTCGAGGAACTGTCGTGTTGCTTTAAGCTGTTTATCGGCCGCTTCAATCTGCACCGATGACAAGGAGAGGCAGGATTCGTAATACCCCAGGTCCAGTTTTGCACCGATGAAACAATCCAGTAGAGGAATCCACAGCAGCATCCAGCAGCATTTGATCGATTTTTCATTAAATTTTTGGCATTTCGTTCATGCAATGTTGAGTGGCCAGCGAGTACACAATATGGTATTACCGCCACATCACAAACGCAAGCCAGCCAGGCACAATGGGCGCAAGAAAACGAAATAAAAGAAGTACATATAAACGATTTGAGATCGAGACGCATCGAAACAATAATGACAATGTTGCAAGCAATAACAACGTAGGGCAATTCATGGAATTTCAGCACCAGCTACTACTGTGCCATCGCAATACCGTCCCAACCGCTAGGATAATAATAACAAGCCCTAGCAAAGTTGGACCTGCCACAATGATAAGCAATGTGGAACGGCAACAAAAAATAAATCCCTGTTTGCAGACACAAGGCGCCAAAAACTTGGAAACAGTGAACACGGAATCTACTACGCAAGAGGGAGTAGCACAAAATTCGGTGAACGGGTGTGAACGGAATCTCTGCGTTGGAATAAATTAAAGAAATTATCTTTCACTCCGTGTGAGGCGCAAAAAGAAATAGACAATGGAAGAAAAAAACATTTTTATGCACATCGTCATTAACATTGTTAATGGAGATTTTTCTCGCTCCAAGAGGAAACATTGATTGGTAAGTAAAAAGAGAGCAAAAAAGTAATGTATTTTTTCCTGCTTGATATGGCAGGTTTTTCAGTATCGTCCCACACGAACGATAACGACATAAGGTATACAAATTGCTTCTCATGTTAATCACAACTGCTGATGACAGTTTTCATTAAAGTTTGTAATCACAAGCGAAGTGTGATAGTGTGACTCACAGACCATAGGGAAACGTATATGAAGTATGTGGTTGCTTTAAACGAGAAGCGCATAATCGACCAGGTCTGACGTTTCTAGGGCACACCACCGAAAGGATAAATAATTTTACACATCTCGTTATGTATGTTTGTTTCCACTATGCCCTTTATGCTACCAAACGAACATGAAACATTTGGTGGTTATTGCGACACTTCCTGGCATGCGAGCATATTTTCTACTTTATGTTTTCCATCACACTACACCACCCTTCCGTGAATGTGTGAATAAGCACAAACAAGTTGTTTACATACAAAATCTTAACGCGAGCGTTGATGAAAGAACTGTTCAGCCCCTGTGTTCATGAAACCGATTTCATTCGTAACAAATCCTACCTGCGATTGCAAATCCATCCGGTCGCGCTTTTCCTCCTCAAGGTAGCGTTCTCCTTCGCGACAGAAATCTTCCACCAGTTGCAGCAACATTGAATTGTCCTCGATCGTTTGATCTGCACCCGCCGTCCCGGTACTGCCCAGCAGCACTTTCGCACGCTCTTGCAGCTCCACGAACGAATTGTTCACACGCTGAGCAGTCGGCAGTAATGCATTCGTGCCGTAACCCTCACTTATCTCCACCCGTTGACTGTTCAGTTCCAGCAGGTGTTGCTTCGTCTCGGACAGCTCGCTTACCAGACTGTTCTGCTTGCTGCGAGCTTCGGCCAGCTCCGTTTCGAGCAGCTTGCGCTCATCTTCCGACTTAAGCAGTCGGTTTTTAAGCTCGTGCAGCTGCATATTTAGCTCCCCGTTCAGCTGCAACCCTGCTAGATCGATCGGAAGACTACGGCAACTGTTGGCACCGTTCGCTTTACCGTCACGTTCCGGTGCAATCTCCCGTACAATGTTCTCATCGAACGATCGTGCACTTTCGAGACCTTTGTCAGCCGATTTACCGCGTCGCTTTAAACCATCCTCTTCCTCGCAACTATCATTCTTTTCAGACGCCTTGTCCGATTCGTCATCCTTCGGTGCGGTGGTTTTTTGCTTGATACGCTCGGACAGGGCAAGTAAGCTGTGTGCTTCCGCTTTCAACCGCTCCATGCATTCTTCCACGTTGAGCGATATGTTTTCCGGTTCCGAATCTCCATCTCGCGATTGTCCTTTCGCCGACACGTACTCTACTAGCGATGGATCCTCGATGATTGATATGATACCAGATACGTCTGGAGCGAACTTGAGCAGTTTGCATGACGCCAGGAAGGATACATCCGTGACGTTTAGGACACTCTCGGTGGCAGTGCAGTCAGCAGCTCCCACCAGCTGGCCCTCTTCACCGCTTACATCAGTCGTCAGCAACGATTCATTGCCCTGTTGTTGCAGCTGTTGACAGCGCTGCAATTCTTCCAGCACGGTGCTGTTGAGATCTTCCTCACATACCGAGAAATACTTCACCAACCCTCCGACCACGTTTCGCAGCGTCGATGATAGCTCCCGTAAGTTATCGCGCTCGCTAATGATTTTATCGAGACCACGACTAGAATCGAAGGTGGTGTGACGCTTCAGCTTGCGCTGCAACTGCTTCTCAAAGTCGTTCTTCATGCGAGCCATCTGGAAATGGAAAGGACGGTTGAAAAAGGCGAATTCCGAACCACTTTACAAACGTGCAAGACGTCCCACCACGCTACGGTTCTGCTCGAGAAACTGACCTCTTCTTCATGTTTGAGTTGCAGCTGAGCGATTTCCAGTTGGCTCTTGGCCGTAAACTTTTCCCGCAGCAACACCAACTCTGGTGGCCAGTGGCTATCCTCAAAAGAACTGTCCGTCAGAAGTGCCTGTAAAATTCAGAGAGAAATAAATGTGGTATTAACGGGTATACGGGACATAAATAAAACATTTTTAATAGTGTATCATTTCACATGTACAATTCAGTACAAAATATAAGTTCTAAACTAAACTTAACATTACTTCATCCATGTTTTTGGGGTCACGATCAAACAAAATATCGAACCGTATCATTCCTCGAGGTATTGTTTACCCACCAAACAATAACATTATTGGAAACGTTCATTTCAGTAACACAGTCTAAGTCACGCCAGCAATATTAAACCGTCCAACAGCCCTTCAAATGTGAACGTTACGACGTCCACGTGGCTCCAATAATATCCCCACAGCCGACGCCATGCAACTATTTGAACACAAAACATTCGTTTCCTCACATCCATTCTAGGCTTACGGGAAGGGTAACTGGATCGGTCGATAGTACACAGATTTAAAACAAACTCAAATACTCTCACAATTGCGAGAATGAGCATAACAAAACATTAGACGACCGACCACCCTCCGTACGAGGCATGGCTTGTATTTCAATGTTTTTCAAAATATTGTTTGTGAAAGAAGAGTGATTATTGCCGTTCGAACTATGTAAACACAGACATAAAGATTTCACTTTACCACGAACACAGCGAATTTCCTGCCGTTAATTCATTTCCATGATGAAGTGGACTATATTTAATAGACTCATTTGTTGTATTGTGTCACCATTTTTCGTGACAATGCAAACCAATTGACATTCAAAATTGATTAACAATCAACCGCAAACTGTTCTTGGAGATTCAACATCATTGGTTGGGATTGAAATTGATGGAAATTTGGAGCTATACATTAAGAACCATAGAACAATAACCTTCCTAAGCTACAGTGAAACATAACCAAGAAATGAACCTACACACACACACTCTTTCTCTCTCTCTCTGTCAGTAAGCAACCCAATGCCATTGATCTCTATCACATGTTATGTAGTATGCTGCCCAATCCCAACACAGCAGCAATTCCGGAGGAATTTTTGTGGGGTTTAATGTGGGGTGAAAAGTAAAAATAAAAACAACAACTGCAATGCGTTTCAGGCTTACAACGAACAACAACAACAACAAAAAGCAACTATCCCAGAAGCTTCAACGTTCAGAACGTTCTTTCGGTTATATTTAGCTGGTGCATAGGCGGTACGGTAGCGGTCGCTACGGAATAATCATCCTCATCATGCGAGAGCATCGTTGGTGAAGATCAGCAGTCCCAACCATTCGTGTCGACATTAGCAGCATTAAACACAGCATAAGTAGAGGCTCTCGGTAGAAGTGCATCGTGGAGTTTCGCGGCTGCAGAATGCATCTAGGGACATACATAAACACACACACACAAAGACACACTCTGCCGACTGCTTTCAAATGCCGGCATAAAGTAAACGTGCGGCATGTAAAGCGTCACTCATTCCACGAACCATGAATACGCAAAGAGACCACGAACATTTCAACCATGTCGCCTTAATGCATGCTGTACGATCGGCCTTATGCTGCCGTTCTTCATTTGATGACATTAAATCGTGCTGGTGTTTCGTTCTTGCTAACATAATAATACGCTGAGCACCCGGAACGGAACCAAAACCACACACAAACGCGTGAGGAAACGGATCGTCTCGCTTGTCGGATATTTAGTCTATCCTGTTCAAAAATCAGGCATCTTTAATAATCCTTACGCTTTGATCGTCGCTACACGCCGTAATAAACAACAAACCAACTTAAATCCAACCCGTCCAAACACTGGTGCCATTCGTCGTCTGTCGTCGTGAAAGTAAATAAATTATGCGTAAATAAATAATTAAAAACTACCACCCAAAAACACGTCCATTCCATCATCTGCTCTACCGGACATGCTTTCTACCGCAACTCGTCAAGAAACGCATTGGTTTGTTTCGTGAAAAATACAAACACAAAACAGCACAGCCGTCATCGCAACACAACAAGCGAAAATATTTTAATTACAATTTTGACGACGTGATTTTGAGCTCTAGGGCTTTGCGCGGAGTCGTGCTACTATTAATGGAAAACCATTATATGTTCAAGTGGATCGAGCTAAGCGATCGATAAACACTGGAAGAAACGCAATTTAAATTCCTTTCGCTTAAAAACATTGTTGTGCTGCAGCATTCAAGTGACCTATTTTAGCGAATTTTATACCATTTTATCAAAGACCGGGTACAACTGTCCGATACGAAGAAGCGTTTGATAGTAATTATCTGGATATTTATAGCAAGGTGCAAACCGGATACCAATTCCAAGCTCCGTTAGATCCAGCAGTGTTCGTTGTTGTTCGAAAGTATACGGAACCGCTTATACTCCGGTACAACCATTAATACTAATTTAATTTTGGGCGACATCAAGGGTGTTGACGGATTTGGGCCAAATCTATTTCCCGCCGCGGAGAGGGCAACAAAACACCGTAACAACGGTACGAAAAACAAAAGATATGTGTCAGCTTAAAGGGAGCTTCCGGAAAAAGGGAAACAAACGTTAAGGATACAATTACTCGGTGAAATGTTCCCACTAGCTGTGAAACGCGTGTACCAGGCAAACTGAAAATGGTGATTTATTTTTGGCATAAACGAAACCCGAGGAGGGTTTTGTCAAGGGAGAAGTGTAGTAGTTCAACGTGTCCGGAAATGTTTACATTTAAATTTAGCTTCCATCGTGCTACGGGCGCACACTGGAGACCGGAAACGTTACCTTTGACATAGGGTGGATGATCTTGAAATTAAAATTAAATGACGGTAGCATTATGAATGGTTGATTCATGTAAACTGAGCTCCTTGTTTGACATGCAATGACAGGAAAATTGTGTCAATCATGAATCACATTAAATCATTAATACTAATTATGTAAATCATAAGTTCGTAGGCTATTGGAATAGTTATTGCTTGTGCCGAAAACTCGCACAAAACTCCAATTACAAGAGAGGATCTTTGTAATGTGAGACTGAAAACATGGTCATTCAGAACTAGAACTCCGTCGGGGGCTGATTTCGTACCACAAACCCGAAAATTCTCAAAAAAACACAAAATGGCACCGAATGACTGAATACATGTGATAATAAGACAACAATCTACTCTTTGCCACTTGATAAGCGTTATAGCGTGTTACCAAAACATTTGTCAAGCACGTGTTGCACGGCCCCACATGTACAGTACGCTTTAACAACAGCAGCAACAACCAAAAAGCAACAAAATCCCAATAACTTTGTTTCGTATCACCGCTGATTCTGTGTCGCATCTCCCAAACTACCATCCTTTGCTCACTTAATCTACGCTGATCATCATTACCTCCTTCCCAGCACAGCTTTCGAGCGCGCGTACCGTCACTTCCTCCAAGCGAAGGGATTTTATTTGCAAACACGCCACAAATTCTATTAATATCGGCCCACAATATCAATGCGTACCGGACACCGCAAAACGATGACTCTCTGTTTTTTTGACACCGTTCTTTTCCCTTTGGGTTGGGGCAGATCTTCGCAGCGTTTTTTACCCCACCGTGTACGAAACAGACCAGCAAGATAGGAGACACTTGGTCGCCTTCCACTCCTTCGACAATATGTTGCTCACTTGCAACCCACTACACTATTATTATCATTATTTTGGGCTTCACTTTTCTGTATCTCACTTGATATTTTAGGTATGTTTCTGTTTTGTCACCGTTGTCACTTCCAAACATCCAATAAAAACATTTACACTTCCGTAAACTTCATCATCATCATCAAAAGTATTGAGATTGTAGCACACACATTTTGGCGCGTAAGCTGTCCAAAATTAATGCACTCCAATGGAAACAAATCAACGCAAAGCAATACTGTGTTCACTGATTGAGCTTAACTACGCCATTGCGTGACACACTCGATTCCCATCCATGCTGATTAGAATTTGAAATTCAACTGACGTACGCACTGCAACGGTTCTCTCATTCGAGCAGCCAATGGTCTATAAATACGAACGATCCTCTTCCGTTTTATGCTCACTCTCAATTTAAAGTTCTTTGCGCGTGCGTGCCGGCTCTTGAGTGACCGGACTTACAGTATACGACACTAGTACAAACAGTTTGAACATCCCCTCTCGGTGATTGTTATCATGCGGGGAGTGTACAACTTTCCCAATATGAAAAGACACTCAAATTGAGCATAAATGCAAACGTAGGGGGAAGTTTAGGAAGACAGTCACCACTCATTTGAAAAATTTGAAACACCCAGCAATATGGGACTATGTAGAGCTAACATTGTCTAGACAGACAAGCTCAATGAAATATAAAAAACAAGATATTTCTTAAAATAAAATGGATTTATACTAACAGCTCTTCAATTACTTTAACATACACAGAAGGATATTTAACCAACACAGCACGATCAGCATGCATGACCTAAAGTGACTGAGGAGCGTTCAAAATGAAACCTAACGAACTATAAGTTTATCTCAAGATGTTAGATTTAAAGTATAGATAAACGATATCTCCAGTATCACCCTGGCATATTCCCAAACTTTCGTTTGCGTTCTACAATTTTTTTCACAACACTCTATCCCATCATAACTCGTGTTACCCTTCATGACACACCAAATCGCTTATCGGTTATCAGAATTGAGCTGACTGCGTTCTACCCGTATCACAATGAATCATCGCCAACTCTCTTCTTCGTAAGGTCAACAATGCAAAACAGACTTTAGCAAGTCATATATAACGAATAATATAAGTTAAAATAAACTATAATTAAAATTTGTGAATGTTTATAACATTGTGAAAGACGTACGCCTTACATTTACGGAGTTAATTTGAGTGAGAATTCCCATCCAAACTGCGAACAAACGTCCGTCAATGTATTTCGCTATCGACCAACAGGTGGCGCTGTTGGACAAACTCGCAAATGACGTTAGTTGCACACAATGAACAACACCTCATGCTTGCATGCAACCGTTTTAAAGCGGTCGATTCAACCGTTTCCGACCGTGCGCTTACCTGTATCTGTACTTCCAGCTCCTTCAGTACATCTTGCCGGGCGAGTGCAACCTGCTCTTGTAGGCGCCTCTCATACCCGGCAATGATGTCCTGCAGATCGGTATCCGATCCCGACTCTCCCACAAACGTAGGCGTTTGCAGTCGGATCGATCCGACTTGTTGCTGCAACTGCTGCCGCTGCTCCTGCTTGATGTTGTTAGTATCGGATGAGCTGAGGTTAGTTAGCAGTGCGTCACCGGCATGAGTGTTTGCGACGTCTGCCGTGTCGGTGGGTGATGAAGATCGAGCGGCCGAAGGCATAGGTGGTGGTGGTGGTGGTTCATTTGTTAGCATTATTGGTGAGCAGTGATCCTTCACAACGGAAGTGGTGGTGGATGCCGTTTGATTAGACTGAAGAATGATGAAGAAGGATTCAACACACAATGAGAAACTACGTGAACTGGCCGGTTATATCATGGCACGGATCGCACACAGAATCGATGCCATGAGGTAGACACTATAGGTGCTTGCAATTTAATAACTCGGTACTAGTATGAGTAGGAGGTTAACAGCAACATGCGTACGACATTTATGATTTCAGCATGCAAATGGAATGTAATTTCTCTAACAACACTTACCAACATATGCTTTTCCTGTTCTTTGGCTTCGTGCACCTTCAATTTCTCTCGGAGATTTGTAAACACTCGTTCATGCTGTGCATTTAGCTCCTTGATTTTGGTTTGGTAGAACTCGCGAAGCTCATCAGCTGTTAGATGACGATGCTGCAACGAAATACGAACAGAATCAACACAATAAACTCATGTTGTCTTATAGAAGAGAGTTTTTTTTTTTGTAACACAATCCTCCTACGTACCTCCTTTTCCTCAATGATTTCCACAACCAGAACCTCATCTGCACTCGCGTCCGTTGCATCGATCGTAGTCGGTGTAATTTTTCGGTGGGTTGGACTCAGATAGATACCCTCTTTATGCTTCCTTCGCGGACTGGTATGCTTCGACTGGTAGCCTCCGTTCTCCTCCGGGAACTCTTCCGCACCCGATATTTCCGATGCCGTGTCATCGTTCGACACACGACGGCTTTGCTGTGAAAACACCTCCTCCGAGTACTGTTTCTCCAGCTCGACCACCTTCTTCTCAAAGTACGTACGCAGATCGGCCATCTCTTGCGTGTGGCGCGCTTCCAACTCGGTTCGCAATGCTGCGATCTCGATCGAACCGGCCTTCACGCTACCGAGCATCTGCCGCAATCGGTTTACTTCCTGCTCTTTGTCCGCTCGTTCGACTTGTAGCTGCTCACGCAGCAACCGATTTTCCGCCTCACCTCCATCGCGCACCATATCCAGCTCCTGCGTGAGGAAATCATCAAACTTTCCCTGTACCATGTTAAACAGGCGGACTTCTTCGGGCGAAAGGTATCGTCGGAACTGTTCCAGTTGTTTCGATATTTTTAAAGGAATGTGCAGGGGATTTAGCTCGGAAAGATCACTACATCCGGGAGGATGCAACGTGTGCTCGAGAGCTCTCTCCGATGATCCTAACGGTGGCTCGTCATAGATGTCAGGAAAATCGGACAATCCTCCATCCTCTGTTTCGCTCACCAGATCGATCGATATTTCCGATATCCGTTGTCCGCCGCCGCTTGTGCTTTCCTGATCCGGTGGTCTCACACCTGGCCAGCTACTTTGTGCCTTCAACCTCATACTCTCCACCGTTTCGGCTAACTGCTTCTTGAGCTGTATCACTTCGGCAGCCAATTTCTCACCTTCCGACTGTAGCTCATTGCGATTCTGCAGAGCTTCCTTCAGCTTATCCGACAACAATTCTATCCACTGATTGCGTTCCATTATCTTCCCTTGTAGATCTTTCTCCGCACCACTCGTACCGGGCATTTCCGTCAGATCACCAACCGGACGATACTCGGTCGAGTTGGTGGCCAGGCTGAACGAATCGCTGTTATGTGACCGGCATAACTGCTGTTCGCGCAACGATTCCGCTCGACTACCACCGGCGCTAGCTTCCCTTCCCGGTATGCCACCTTCCTTCCGACCGTACGCATTCAGCAGCACATCTTTGGTAGCGATGATTTCATGCAATTTCCTTATCTCGTTCTCCATCGTTTGGAACATCTTCAAACTAATCACGCTGTCGAACTCTGGCGTTACTTTCAACGAACCGCCTTCGGGGATATTTTCCTTATTATCCTCATAAATCGTACCACCCACACTGAGCCGCTTCTGAACAAGCTTCTCCTCGAGAATTGTACGCATTTCCTTGCCCCGTTCGATAAGATTTCCGGACTGGTTTGCATCCTGTCGGCTGCTCGCTGCTGCTTTCTTTCCCGCTGCCCGCTGCTGTTCGTCGTCCGTGTTTGACGAGTTACCACCACCGATCGTATGCTCCGATTCCTCGGAAATGTCTTCCAATGCTTCTTTCTGGTCGGCCGGCACACGCTCCATCGGTTTGACCGGTTCCCCACCCGGTCGTTCTATCTTATCGTCCACCATTTCTATCGCAGCGACACCTTGTGCTTTGACTTCTTCGAACGATTTACTAGTGGACAGTATCCGTTCGCGCAAGTCTTCCGATATGCCGCTCCCACCGGAAGATGAACTGCCCTGCTCTTCGGTAGGTTGTGCACCCACAACGTCTGACATCTTCATAGGCCCTAAACTGGTGAAGCCAACCCCAGACGGACCACCGCCTTTAACGGCACCAATCGCATCCGGCACACTACGACTTCTGTACTCGGCCGATAGTTTCATCTTCCGCATCGAACCACTGGGAGGGTCAAGTTCAACACTTCCTACCCGTTCACTTTCGGTATCGGGCGCCAGGTCCGAGATGTCGTTCGTCGTATTCAAACTATTATCCTGACTGTTGTTATTACTCTCTTCCGCCATGATGTTGATGTTGAGTTTCACGTTACGATGTTTTTCCTCTAACTTGACACCTCCTTTCTGAACCACAATCTGATTGCGTTGCTTCAGCGCGTTCAGGTTCACCTTGCTATCGTTTATCAACACATCGTCCTCGTTAAGGGGTGATAATTCTTTCGTTTGGTGCACTTTCACTAGATCCACCGATTTTATGCTTTCCTCTTTACGACCAGCTGAACCAACGTCCGACTTTTCAAACTCACCAGCCGCCTGTCCGAAAGAATCGTCGTATTCTTCCTGTTCCGATAATCTCGGACGGGTGCCGAATGAATATTCTTCCCTTTCACTTCGATCACTCCCGGCGGTCGCTTGGAAATGTTGAGCAATTTCGTCCCCGGACAGATTCAATCGATCTATATCAAACAAACCACCACTAGCGGGACGTTCGGCACTCCGCGGCAACAAATCCTCGTCTTCACCAATGTCGAACAACTGCCTCTTACGATCGGCCACCGTAGCACTACTCCTCGCGTTCGGATTCTTCGATCGATTTAACGCTTCCACGCTCCGGGAACTGCTGTCGTCACTGTTACCGTCTGTCGGCACACTGGCACTACTGATACCACCAACGTTCTCTTGCTCATCGTCATCATCGTCGTCGTTGTCTTCATCGCCGTCGGCCGGAACTAAAATTTCTTCCATAATCTCTAAACTATCGTCGTCATGATTGTCGTTCGTGCTGAAGCTTTCGGATATGCTCGCACTTGCACTACCACTGAGCTCGCTGCCACTGCCAAGCAGTTCGTCCTCGAGCCGAAACCGTACGGACGATTCCTTGCGGCTACCGTAGCTGGACGTAGATTTACTGGCACTGGCACTCCCAACCGAAGCAGCACTACACCCGCCGGTGACACCGGCGAAAGCTTTTTGCGCCGCGCGCCCTTGTCGGTCGTTCGTCCGGTCCTGAATGTCGCCGGTCCCGGAAAAGAAATGGATGAAAACAAAGTGTTAGCAAAGGTTATTTAGCAGGTTCAACGTGTCGCAACGGAAAAGGTCACATACGGTTGTCGTAAATTTTTGCGAAACGTACCACTAGCTGATATTTTTGGTACTTTTGGTAAAACACTGACTTGTTAAGAGAATTATCACAACAAATCTTACAACAAACGATTCGACCTTTTACATTTTATTTTAAAAGCTTTATTAAAAGCTTAAAAAATTTATTTGATTTATTTTCCATTATTAGTCTCTGTACCAAACCCATAAACCCAGTTCTATCATCCAAATAACAGATCACATCAATTAAACTTAATTATTTTACATTCTTTGGCATACGCAAAGTTCAACCTTAAACTTAAAGCGAGTGTATCGTCTAACTTTGCATTTGGGTCACTGGAACTACGTCAGAGTTGCTTACCAATATCAGATACATTTGCAAAAGGAACCAACCAACACGCAAGCTAGAATCCTTTCCAATATCTACAATAAAGCGTTGGAACGGATCGCCCTGGGACATGCGATTCCGTACCGAATATACTCATCATCTTCCTTTCGCTTGCCTGTGAACCATGTTTACTTCTTCGCGTAGCGATATTGCCACGGTTCACGGTCCTCGCGACAATGCTCCCTAACCATCGGCACCCATTTAAGGGGCCAAAAGTTGCAATTTTTCATCAGGTTTGCGTTTTATGTGCTCAACTTTAACTATCTTTAGCCACTTCTATTCACTACCCACAAAGACGGGAGCTTGTTTGATCGATACAATCCATGAAACAAAGGCACGATAGGCAGTGTGAGTTCTCATCCAGTGCGGTTGTGTATTGGGAGATGTGCATTATCATAGGAACAGTGATCAAGGAATAGCAGGACAACATAGTTAACAAACGAACAACTATGTAAGTTATTTATTTCACGTTTCATCTTTCAGACAGTTACGATCATCGGAGGTACCTTTACGAAAAATTACGATCGTTTTGATTTGAAAACATTGGTACACACACTTTGCTTTTGCTGTTGTTTTTTTTAAACACCTTTATGTGAATACCAACAAACATCTTACAACATCTTTCAAACTTTCGTATCCATTCCCAACAACGCATTCCGAGAAACACCAAAAACAAAACAACCAACGCACCAAGAAAAACACCGCAAGCGAAAGCGACTGCAGAGCGATTACAGTGAGGTTTGCTTAATTTTAGAACTGCATCTAAATCATGCACTGGGCACTAAAACGTCGAGGGCATTGTACAATGCTGTTATTGGAGGGGGGGGGGGCGCCTTTCCGTAATTACCGGGTGAATTTATTAAAAGGCTTCATCGATCATACGCACGCCAAACATTTACTTCATTTGCAGCTAAATTCCTGTTTCACACACATTAAATTACATATTATGTTAAAGCATATCTAATTCACAATTCTTCACCTGTTGGTGTCTGTTGCGTAAGAAAAGACGAACGATCGTCAAGCGCATTAATGCTCTTTACACGATCGCTACTGGTAGGTAGCGTAAAATATTTCAAATTTACACTAATTTATCACCACCAACGGCAGCGTCAGTTGTGCTTGTTTTTTGAACCTTTAGAATAGAAAGGAAACACACACGATAACACACGCCAGCACAAAAACATTCTAAACGCCCACGTAAGCAAAGCGCTTTTTTCGTAGAACCACGATGCCTCTTCATCCGGAAGCAATTAATCGCCATTTCTCGACTTCCGATACACGCTAGACGAGATGGACATCTCCCTACGGTTGAATATTTTACACTTTACGCAGATAATCCGTACCTCCGGCAGACTGTCTTATAATCGCTCTTAGTCAACGCGAAAATTCGAAACACTGGTTTAAGGTCGTCGTATGGCTGTGACACGCCGTCTTCGACCCTTTCGTGACAAAGTACACGAACGCACTGAGTAGTCGCGGTCCGTGTGTCGATGGCAAATCTAATCCAAACGAGCACGCAAACGAACGAAATTTCCGAATCGAATCGATGTTTGCGCCTGGTGTTTGTTCGCGCCCATAGCGATATCGGTGTGTGTTCGGGCTGGCCACATTGTTCAAACGTCTTTGGCAAACACTAGAGCGTGCAAATGGGCAAAAAAAACAACCATAAATTCCAGTCGCATTAATAACAACGATTTGCTTCTGTATGCCACCGTCTGAACACGAAAAAACATGGGTGGCATAATTCGTCGTAAACAGCTTACATTATAAGATCATAACTAAAGTATCTGCGTAATTTGTCTCCAGGTGGTGTTAATTAAATCTGATTGCATCAAACAACCGCACATTTGAGGGATTATAATTTAAAGAAAACGTATGTTTATGGCCCGTGTCAATTATATACTTGGATGCATTATTTAATTCTAATTTAAATTTTTATTTGTTTATCACAAAAATGTTCCAAATATTTTGGAATTCTCGAATGTCGTCATAATAAAAAGAGAACGCAGCCTAGAATTATAACAAACACGAACAGATCATCTATGAAATCGATCGTCTGCGTTGATTTTTGTTTGCTGTTACGATCATACTTCGATGAATGAATACGATCTACTTGCAGTAAAGATTGGATCATTTATTTTTATCGCCACTTCATAAATCCAATCCCACTTGAGACATCATCTGCAACTCGGAAGTAGACTTCTGCTACTCAGATCATCCCAGTCTAGCATGCCACCGCGTACCGCGCAGCATAAAACCTGCCCGCCGTCGTAACATAAAATCAACCGGGCTATTAATCTTCCATTACGAATTCCACCGAACCAATACGGACGCGGTCGCTTGTCTGGGCGGAAAGTTGGGAGCGCATCGTGTACGGTACGACATTGGCACAGCATCTTCACTTGTGACCGACTGCATGGAACATTGTACTGCCGCTCGATCGATCTTATGTTTTGAGGGAGTTTTTTTGTGTGTATATTTTTAGGTCACATCTGAGCCGAAGTCGTACCAAATAGGCTGGCTGGTGTAAGGTTTCCAGCGTAGTTTTTAATTATTTTGTCACCATGTGTCAAATAAATTGAGCTAACTAACACAAAAAAAAATCTAATCTTGATATTAAAAAGCACGCTAGGTAATTAATCAATTTTTAATCCATTTTTTCATACCTGCGTTCATTTCGGTGTATAATGCAACCAAATGTGTTAATGTGAAACAATTAAAACAGCATACACAAAACATTCCAACTCCAACTAATGAAAGTAAAAGCGTCATTCCATTAGCGTTTGAGCAATATTTTCTTTATTTTTTATTAAAATTAAAACACCAAAAATTTGGAATGGATTTTTTTTACATGACTAACAAGTATTCCTTCATTTGCTGGGGTAGCGTGTATCATCATGATTTCTAGTGATCTTTCGCTACTCTTGAAGCTACTAGCTAGCCAGCAGGACGTTTTACGCCATGCCCTGCAAGACTAATGCAACATTGTTTATTTACTTGTAAAACAGCATCCACTTGAAGTAGCTTTTGAAAATAAAATAAAAATCTGCTCCATTCAGAGTGTAGAAGGTGTAACCCGCGTTGGAAGCACTAACGACGTTTAGGGTTTAGGGGAAATACGACTGGAACCACGGACGGACGGACGGACGGGATGGATGGATGATGGGTGCGTTTTGGTTCCGGTAGAACGAGCTGTAACATTCTGTAACCCACATCGTTCCATCTCTCTCAGAGAAATGAGGAAAAAAACAACTTCTGGTGAATATTTAAACACACGATCGCTTTCCTTTTCTCAACGGACCGTGAGCGTGTTCTGCTCAAACCGCAGACTCACATCATCACGAAGCACGCGGAGTTGGTGTAAAGAAATATTACCCCAGCATGGGTTTTTCAAACTGGCGCTAGGGAATTTCTTTCATCAAAGGAGGCGAAGGGAAAAACAAAATACGCATACCCCAAACAAGTAGCATACTTTTTGTGCAGGGGTTGGACAAGCATTTCAGGAAAGCATAGTTTAGTTACTTTCTGTTATGTTGCCTTTTTTTCGTACTCAAATGATGCTCCATGTGTCCACAATATACCATTGTAGAATACTGTGTTTTTCACTAGGCTCTTTTTTTCTTATTTCCCCGAAATACTCAACCAAATCCGACCAAAATTGAACGCACTTAGTCGAACCCTGCCGTACCGAATGTGCGGTGCGTGTTGAAACCGTAACACCACAAACATGATCGCCATCGGCTTCACGATGGAAACGAAAAGTTGGTTCCTCTTTTTTTTCACAAACATACCTAGTGGACGACGTTTGACACCTCGACATAATTAGTGTAATCCGAACGCGATCTATATCGTGTTGGTCGATACGGCTTGAAGCAACGAAAAATGGTCCACGGTTTGTAGACTTGTTGTTTGTGCTTGTCAGATGTTTGTGCTGTTTGTTTCTTCCTTCCTTCCTTTTACACAAACCCCTCTGGACGTCCAGTTTTAACGACCAACGGAAGCAATGAAAACAATTAAATGCACCATCTAGTGGGACAACATTCTTGGCATACGTGTGAAGGGACGGGCCAGCAAAGCGTATGTACCATTGCGACACTCCGTCAATCGACAGTTGTGGGTCATATTTGTCGGCACTAAGTAGCGATCATCGATCAGCTTCTTAACTTAGCAGACGGACCGTTCCGTTGTGGCGTTGCGATTCCAATTATTTCCACCCAATCCTGTTGTTGATAATTGCTGCTTTAATCGAGTGCGTGTTCAGGTGCGAACCAACCGATTTTCCCATCTCATACTTCCTTTTCCTGTGATAGTTTTTCTTCTGAACCCGCAAGTCGGATGCAAGTGACGGTTGCTTTTTGATGTTATCACAACGATCGGACGAAAACCATTAGTGCATGGACACATTTTCCGATACGCTACGAGTGCTGACTAACCGTTGCAGCGGTTCGCTCATCGCAACCGGCCAGCAAAAATGTCCACCGAACCATAACCACTTTCTATCGATCGTCGTATGTTGGCAAGGCGGACGATTACTCTGGGCTCCCCTGTCGCACAGAGATGTTTCGCTGTTGATGTTCCGTTTCCTAGGAAACCCGGTGCAACGACAACGACAAAAGTAGTACACATCGCACGGGAGACCGTGCGGTGGCTGCCTTATGCAAAATTCATCGCCAAACACGTCCGCCACCAGGGCAGATGTACAGTGGCGGTACCTCCGCCACTACGCACTATTCCGAAATGCTCTTAAAATAGAACCCGTGTTCTACATTTGCCGCAATCCGTCTGAACACGGTCATACCACCCATTGCAACCGATTCGATTCTGCACCATCACGGGTTACTGCGAGCGAAGGTACTTCCACTTTGCGAAGGTAATTGCAACTTCATCTCAGCGTATTTGCCTACGGACGGAAAAGTTCACCTTTCCTAGCTATATTATCCCCACACTGGGGATTTACCTCTTCAGACTGTAGGCTGGTCGTTTGGTCCGCTTCGCGTGGAAGCTTGAGCGGTTTCAGCTTCAGTCGACTCATTTTACGGCACTGTTTAACGCTCACTGCACACGGTGCACCACAAAACACATGATTTTCACACGCACAACACACCCGTTCAACACAAAACACCGATCAAGCAAATGGAAACTGCAACGTTTGGTAAAATTTGGATCAGAATTTCAAAAAGAAGCCGAGCGACCTGGCCGAACGAGCATCATTCTGGATTTGCTTTTGTGTTTATGTTGTGCACGCTGTCAAACATTCGCAGCAAACGGTTTAACGAAGGTTTTTAACGAAAGCGTCAGATTTGACGTTTGACGAATCTTTTTCATCGCCAAACAAAACAACAAACGCGACCTAGGCGGAATCACATTTTTACAGGTGAAAAACACTATTTTCTATTGTTTGTTTAGATCCTCCACTTATCGACTACTACTACTACTACCACTACGTCGGCGGTCGTGCATCGGTAACCTTCTCCGGATGACTCGTACAGGCGAAAATGGGTAAGTCGAAATCAGGCCAAACGAACGCTAGGAAGCCGGCCAGCTATTGATTTTCCTCTCTCACACACACGCGCGCGCACACATAATCACAGAAAGGATCGGCGTCGATCACGAAGTAAATCAACCTCCCCGGAACGCAAAAAGAAACGTTCTCGGAGCCACGAGCGGAGCAAAGGTAGCAGTTCCCGTTCGTCCGTCAATAATGGCAGTACCAATGCAGCCGGTTTGTCATCTGTTTTCGGTGGCAGTAGTAGCAGCAGCAGCAGCAGTAGTTCCACTCGTCGAGAACGCCACCGAGAAGCGGAGCACCGGGAACGGGAGCGTGAACTCTGGGAGCGCGAGAAGGAACGCGACCGGGAGCTGGAAAAGGAACGCGAAAAGGAAGCTGCCCGCAAACGGGAACGGGAGAAGGAGCGGGAAAAGCTACGTGAACAGGCAACCAAGTAGTAAGTAAAGAAATGGTTTATAGCAAACACCTTGCGTTGCTGTGCACCTCTTGAATTAAGAATTTGCTCTTTTTACAAAAAAAAAAACAGTGCTCAAAGCGTAAGCAGCAGTGGAAAACAGTCCAAGTTCGATCAGATGCCTCCGGGGATGATGGCTCCCCCGCCCCTACTGCCACCTACGGTTGTGGTGGTGGAAAAGTTGGCTGAAGAAAAGAAGTCAATATTTCGGGAACGTCCCAAAGAGGAGGTATACGAGGTTCCGGTAGCTCCCATTGACAAGGAAGAGGAACAGCGCCGCCTTGAGCAGGAAATGACGAAACGCCGAGAGCGTATCGAGCGCTGGCGCGCGGAACGTAATAAGAAGGAACAGGAAATCAAGAAACCACTCCCAACGATCGTTCCGATGTCATCGTCCGGTGCAAAAAAGTGGAGTCTCGAGGACGACGAGGAAGACGACGAGACGGAAGACTCGAAAGACAAAGCGGAGGAGGCCGTTGAAGAGGAAGAAGAAATCGATCCGTTGGATGCCTTTATGAAGGAGGTGAACGAGGAGGTACGCAAAGTAAACAAGATGTCCAATTCACTACCGAAAACGGATGGCAAAGCATCCAGCAGCGGTGTCACGATCATCACCGGGGTGGCAAAGCAAAAATCAGAAACGAAAAAGGGTGAACTGATCGAACAGAACCAGGACGGGTTGGAGTATTCATCGGAGGAAGAACAGGAAGACATTAAGGATACGGCAGCGAATCTCGCTAACAAGCAAAAGAAAGAGCTGGCTAAAATTGACCATTCCGGCATTAATTATATGCCTTTCAGGAAGTCGTTCTACGTGGAGGTGCCGGAAATTGCTCGCATGACCCAGACGGAAATTGATGCATACAAGAAAGAACTGGAAGGTATTGCTGTCAAAGGCAAGGGATGCCCGAAACCGATCAAAACCTGGGCCCACTGTGGCGTGTCGAAGAAGGAGTTTGAGGCGCTGCGTAAACTTGGCTTCGATAAGCCGACACCGATCCAATGTCAGGCCATACCGGCCATCATGTCGGGAAGGGATCTGATAGGCATCGCTAAAACTGGCAGCGGCAAAACGCTTGCCTTCATTTTGCCAATGTTCCGACACATTCTCGATCAGCCTCCGTTGGACGATGGTGATGGACCGATCGCGATCATAATGACACCAACGCGCGAGCTGTGCATGCAGATCGGGAAGGATATAAAGAAGTTTTCGAAATCGTTGAACCTTCGAACGGCTTGCGTTTACGGTGGAACGGGCATATCGGAACAGATAGCCGAGTTAAAACGAGGGGCAGAAATTATTGTCTGTACGCCCGGGCGTATGATCGACATGCTGGCGGCTAACTCGGGTCGCGTGACAAACCTTCGACGTGTAACGTACGTCGTGCTGGATGAAGCCGATCGTATGTTCGATATGGGCTTCGAACCGCAGGTAATGCGTATCATCGACAATGTACGTCCCGATCGCCAAACCGTCATGTTTAGTGCAACCTTCCCACGGCAGATGGAGGCACTGGCACGAAGGATCCTAAAGAAACCGATCGAGGTGCAGGTAGGTGGACGATCGGTCGTTTGTAAGGATGTCGAACAGCACGTGGTCGTACTGGACGATGAGGCAAAATTTTTCAAACTGCTCGAGCTGCTCGGCATTTACCAGGAGCAGGGTAGTATTATTGTGTTTGTCGATAAACAAGAAAACGCTGACAGTCTGTTGAAAGATTTGATGAAGGCATCTTATCCGTGCATGAGTCTGCACGGTGGTATCGATCAGTTCGATCGCGACTCAACCATGGTGGACTTCAAGCAGGGCCGTGTAAAGTTGCTGATTGCCACCTCGGTTGCTGCTCGCGGATTGGACGTGAAGCAACTAATTCTCGTCGTAAACTATGACTGCCCGAACCATTATGAAGATTATGTGCATCGCTGTGGACGGACCGGGCGCGCTGGAGCAAAGGGTTTTGCATGGACGTTCCTCACGCCGGAACAGGGACGCTACGCGGGTGACATTATTCGTGCACTCGAACTGTCGGGTGGAACTGTGCCCGACGATTTGCGCAACCTCTGGGACACGTACAAAGCGGCCCAGGAAGCCGAAGGCAAGAAGGTGCACACTGGTGGTGGATTTAGCGGCAAAGGGTTCAAATTCGATGCGCAAGAGGCGGCCGCCGTAAATGAGCGAAAGAAAATGCAAAAGGCGGCCCTTGGGTTGCAAGATTCTGATGACGAGGAAGATCTCGAACAGGACATTGATCAGCAGATCGAAAACATGTTCGCTACGAAGCGTATCGTTAAGGAGGTGGAAGCACCTGCGACGAATAATCGCGAGCAACAGAATAATCCACCACCGGTACCTACGCCGCCAGTTCCGAACGTGACGCACTCGGATAAACTCGAACTGGCCAAACGATTGGCATCGAAGATAAACCTTCAGAAGACGCTTGGCACAGATTCGAAGGGAGCCACACAGCAGGCAGCGGAAGCAATACTGAAGGGTGCCAATACGCAGCAGCTGATTGCAGCAAAGACAGTCGCAGAACAATTGGCGGCCAAGCTTAACAACAAGCTCAATTATCAACCGAAAGACGAGGAAGAACCCGTGGTGGAAACAAACGAACAGGTGTTCCGGAAGTATGAGGAAGAGCTGGAGATTAACGATTTCCCGCAGCAGGCTCGTTGGAAGGTAACATCAAAGGTACGTATCTCATGTCCCATAAGATATAGGATCTAATTCAACAGAAACTAATATCCCAAATCGTTTCTTGTATTCTTGTCTATTCTCTCATTGCAGGAAGCTTTAGCGCAAATATCCGAATACTCCGAGGCAGGACTTACCGTGCGTGGTACGTACGTGCCACCTGGTAAAAATCCACCCGACGGTGAGCGTAAGTTGTATCTTGCCATCGAAAGTTGCAACGAGCTCGCAGTGACGAAGGCGAAGCGTGAAATTACGCGCCTCATTAAGGAAGAGTTGTTGAAACTGCAGGCATCGTCTCATCATGTCATCAATAAGGCTCGATACAAGGTGGTGTAAGTGCAATCTTAGCATAACTATAACCGGGTACTCTCCCACTGCGCACAGCATGATGCGTACATGCAAAAAAAAAATAATTGAGCAAACTATTGCTTTCATAATAAAGATATTAAGTTCTACCCATAGCATCAGAATGGCGATCCGTCTAAGATTTAACGATGATAATGAGGGTGATTTATCACAAAATTAGTTCCGAATGCATACGTTATCTAGGGACGCTAACACATCAGGTTTGTGT
>STHB01000010.1:23496714-23501714 GCA_018908115.1 Anopheles rivulorum
CTAATTAGTAGTGTGCTGTTTGTCGGTGTGTTTTATTACGTTAAAGTTAGCTACGCCGTTCGCTTCGGATGGGGATAATACGCTGCTTTCCCGCGTGACACCGACCGGTGTTGGTCGAGGGTTTGGTTGTTGCCGTATGTAAAACCGGGGAGGGACGAGCTTTCCTTCTCGAACAACGATCGCAAACACGACTAGCCTGGATTGGATGTCACATCGGCCCATCCGGCACACTGCGCGAGCACAAATTAATTATCCACCACGATGAAGACGTTTGTGTGGGTACGATTCTCTTCTCGCCCAGGGTGCAAGTATAAGTTTTGCCCATAAAAATAGCTTTTCGACTGGGTTGTGGTAATTTTTTTTGGTGTGTGTAACACTGTTTAAATGGGCGAGACAGTGGCACCGATTCACGTACACGTTGCACCGTGGTGCGTAACGAAGTGACACACAGTGGCCGGCGGGAAATTAAAACTCCAACGTGCGGGCCCTGGTCGCCCGATCGAAATGCTCCCACACACACACACGCACACACTTGAAGGTTTTCCACCCGATGACTTCCCATGTGCCGGGGCTGCAAATGGTGAATTTTATGTGGCGAAGGAACCGAAAATACTTTCCGCTTCGACACGATGATCCGCATCTATCCTAACTGAGCCTATTCACCGCACGGCTTCGCACCGTGGTTGGTTGGGTGTTTGCGGGTTCATTGGGAAGAATGGATCGGTACCCACTATTCATGCCACTCGGTGGAACAAAAACACCCACCAGGGGTGGAACATTTCCACCAGCGTCGGAAAAGACACCGTCGCCGTGTCGTTCGGTGTGGTGTTCTAAATTCTTCCTTATGGCGTTTCGGGCAGGTTCACCCGCGCCCAAAAACGATTACCGACGTTCCAGGCGTGTTAGACACGATTTTCCCACAACGCTTTTGGCTGGTTGATGGCACACCCACACACAAGCCACTCATCACACTGTCATAAGGAGTCGGGCGGCGGTGGTTGTGAGGTCGCGAAAAGTAATTAACTTTTTATGTAACACCACCCCCCTACTCTTGCGTCGGAAAAATCCGCTCACCCCGCCCCCATCGGAACGGATGGATGCTTTTCAACTACTTTGGAGGGTGGCTCGGGGTGAACTGTAGTGGAGTGAAAGTTTTACACGTGAAAAAAAAAATGAAGTGAAACTAATAAAAAAAAGGAACCTTCAACCTGTTATATTACCCACCGGTACGTGGTTTCGCTGTGCCGGCACACCAGCGGATTGTTCTCCCGCCGGCAATACCCGGGACTAATGTTAGTTACATGTGCGGGCATCGTTGGAAATAATCCGCTTGACAGCCGTGCCGGATGAGCACGGTCTGGCCCTGTCTGTGGAGGTGCGTTTGTGTGTGTGTGTGTGTGTGAATGTACCCCATTTGTACTTCCTTTCTACCTTCGTTCCTTCCGTGATCCGTGCCATTTTTGTGGCCTCCATTGTCAGGAGAAATGGAAACCAAAGCAAAAAAAAAAGGAACTGAATTCAACCAACTAAAAACTCAAACCTCAACGCCACCAACAGTGGGAATGGTTGTGGCAGACAGTGCACGGTGGCAGAACCGCCGTAGCGCAACACCCATTAGGACAGATTTGACTTGTGTCAATGCACCCACATAATAATCGGTCCAATAAAACCATTATTTGCCAAACCAAATGGGCAGATGGGTGGGAATGTGGCGGTGGCGTTAGTTTCCCATCTCGCTTTCGTGTGCACATTTTCTGTTTTGTTCGTTTTGCGTATTAAATGGCATAATCGATTGTAGATCCTTGTACGCGATAGGTGACATGGTTTTTGGTAATTTGGTGCATTTTATTGGATTAAATCGGTGCACGGCGGCGGACGTGTGTGGATAGGCGGTTCAAGCGGAGTGCCAAAAAACCTCCAATAATGTGAACCCGAACCGCCGATGTTTGTGTTGGGAAAATTTGTTAAAATGCTTTCCATTATTACAAACCTCCAGCGTTCGCTTTTCGCCCTGTTGCGTTCTTCCTCCGGAACAGCTTGATTTGAATTGTTTAATTTTGATTAGATTCGTATTACACACCCTCGCGCACAGCTGTGCAGATGAAAGGCCATGATTTTTTTGTTGTTGTTGCTAGAGAATAATGTTATTGTAGGCCGTTAGACATGGTTGTTGATTATTTATCCCGCGTGGTTTAATTGAACATGGTTTTGTATGGAATTTGGACAATGAGTTGTTTTATAAGGGATTAAATTAATTTTAACAAAGAAAACTAAATTTCAGGTAAACTATGCTGAATCGAATGATTTGTATAAGGTTTCACTTTTATTTTGGCGTTGAAACATAAAAAAACATAATAGAAAAGAAGAAAGTCATTGTTTCAGCACATTGTTCGCTACAATGGGAGTAAACAATGCGGCGGAAAACTACAAATATTCAATTTCAAAACATCAAAGCTCGTAAAAACATTAATTTAAAATGAATGAAGCCTTAATTTTTTAATCATTACAGGCGTATATTGCTAAAACCTATTCGAAAGGAAAATAATTTATAGTAATTATTAGGTGATCTACCATGTGTATTAATATTTTATGAATCAATTCAAAAAGGATTTAAATCAATCAAAACTAAAGACTTTTTGTACTTGTATATTAGTTTGTTGTTTTATATTTGTTACGGTTATGTTGTATAGTACACGTTGGTCACACTAGACTTATTTACAGCAATCTGTTCCGTCCGATGGAGACGCCCAGTCCTTGTGAGAAACAATCCTTACGCTCTTACGGACACAGACACATCCATACACGCAAACGCAATATAATGGCTATTCAAACGGTTATTGTACGGAAGGGCATTAGAAGAAAATCTAGTTTAATCCATTTCTGCAAAATAATTAGTAAACCATTGTTCCTGCATACGCTTCATTAGTGTTCGTACGCTTCATTGTTGGTGCTGGTTGTTGAAACACCAATTGTATGGTTCTTTTGCGGGCGAGCTGGGTTTGGTGCTCGAAACCACAGTCATGCTACATTTGACATACCTCATAGCCAGTTGACCTGTTAGCAAAACCGGGCCAGACTACTGCTGCTGCTGTTCCCTGAAGCCACGCCTGACCGGACCGCAAAGATTCGTCATTTAATCGGATAAAATGTCAATGCAAATATCAACCTATTCATAGTTAAACCCTGCTTAAATTATTGATTCCAATTGATTCCCCATACAAAACCGGCGGGCCAACCAAAAACACAGCTTAACCCCGTACCGTGGCCTGGTCCGCCACGATCGCCCGATCGCTCCTTGCGCTTCCCGGGTTGGGTTGCTTTCACCCGTTTGGTAATGCCACCACACGGCATACGTGTGAAGTGAGGCGAAATGATTATTATCGGTCACTCGGATCGAATCGATGCACAAACAATCGAACCACCAGGAGTCAACGGTTGCAATATTGAGCAGGCGTGCCGGGCCTGCCAAATGTACTCGGGCTAATGCTAACCGCAACCCTGGTGGCCAGGGTGCGGCCAGTGCATCCCGCATGGATAGGCCGGACAGGATCCGTCTAGCCCACCGGACACCAAATCCCGGTGTCAAACGTCATGCCACTCGTTGAGCGTGCTATTTTTTTGTTTTGTTCTGCCTAAAACCATGATTCGCCTGTATGCCTGTGTGTGTGTGTGGGTGTGTGTGTGTGGGTGGGGCCGGAATGTTCATCTAATTATGATTAGATTTCTATCATCCCATCGAACGCGCAGCGCCACCGGTAGCTCGGATGATAGCCGATCGGAAGCGAAATTCGATAACATTTCGTGGCAACTTGGCTGACGGCTTCGGCCACCGGTCCTTGCGTGGAGACCGGAGATGGGAAAAGTGAAGCCACTGCTTCAGTATGAATTATGCAAATCATGAATTAAATCTACCACACACACACACACGCGCGCGGAAACCCCAGCTCGATTGCTTTGGATTTGTGGGAATCGAAACGAGCGAATCGCTTAAAATGCTCATTCAACATTAAAGTGCGTTCGCTAAAGAGTGACCACCACCGGTAGAGTGGGAATCGCCCAACCCCGGGGGGAGATCGTGTCCTAACGCGCGAATCGCGTCCCTAGAACGTGCAGCTAGAAGTGACCTTTTGGAATGGGAAGAGAGAGGAACAGGGGGATGGGAGAGAGGGGGTAGTATGTTTTTTTTTATGCTTTGTACCCAACCCCATAATTCCCATCGACATTCGGTGGCGTGACCTAGAATACCGGCAATCATCGAGAGGTTAAAATAACCGACATAAATTGATAAAACTGTTCTCCACACCCAAAGGGCATGGGCGGGCTGGGTTGCGATATCGTGCTGCAACAATTACTATCCGAATCAATTACTAAACACCGTCCGAGGTTGAGGGCGGACCGGAACCTGTCCAAGCACCATTCCGGTGAGGTTTGCCGCACCAGCCAGCCAGCCAGCCAGCCAGCCAGCCAGAGCACATGGGGGAGTTTGTTAAATCGTTTCATATGGACATCGCAAACGCAGGTCAAACGCGCGAATGAAAATGGGGTTTTTCTGTTCAGCAAAAACGCACGTGCAGGGCACAGTTGTTGAGTGATTCCTGCGAATGCAATGATTAATGGAGATTGAACGTGTGGGAATGGTGAGTGCATCATGTGTAAATCAATTTGCTCATCTATGCACATGATCAACAACACTATTAAAAACAAGGATGCGATACCGTAGTGTCGATGATGAAATATACCTCCATTCTGGCAGCAGGAATGGAAAATCTATCCTTTTTTTGTTCGCTTTTTAGTCTTTTTTTTCACGAAACTACCTTTATTTGACCTATAAATCGTGCTAGAAGTACTCAGAATTTGGATTTTATTGCAAATAATTGTATACTTTTGATGCAAAACTACGTTGCCTGAGACTGGAAGTCTCTTTAGACAATTGAAACACTTGGAAAAAGGATTTCGATTCGAGCATCAAACACTCGAGCATCATTGGATACAAATGAAAC
>STHB01000010.1:23506714-23516198 GCA_018908115.1 Anopheles rivulorum
CAGACATTCTAAATTCTAAGGAGAAAGTCTATACAGTCCTTATATAATAATTATTTATTTTATTTATTATTTGTTGAACCATCTTAATGGTTTAAGTATCCAGTAATTAAACATTACGAAAATTATGACGGATGCAGACAATTAAAAAAAAGGTTTAGCCTTATTAATACCTTATTAATTTACGGCATGATAAACTCACTACCAATGTATGCAGGTTGATCATGTCAATCAAATGAACCATTCCGTAAAGTATCATTAGGTCAGAAATGAAGTGATGGTAAAATTCGGTAGGTCAGGTCAGAAATGAAGTAAGTAAAGTAATTTTGCTTACATTTAAAGGATTTATGTTCATTGAATGCTTTTTTAGAGGTTTATTTACATTAGTTTTGAATTATGTTTCATTATTTTAACACATAACCGACGATTACTTAAACTGTAAAAGCTTAAACAGTTATATTTCCTAGTCGCACCTAGTGCGTCCCGTTCGTTAGATTTCCATCAACATGGTACACCAACACATCGCTGAAAAGCATATTTTTCGTCGCGAAATTGCTAAAGTTAATCTCACGATCGAAGGGAAATCCGAACGGCAATGCATCGATGTACTTCGCGCCGGACCCGGTGCCACACGTGTACGTTGAATCAAAGTTGGAAAATTGCGCCATCTTCGGTGGATAGAAGGGCGTCACGATGAAGAAGAAGCTCAGCGGGAAACCATCCGGGTGGCCCTTNCTAGTGCGTCCCGTTCGTTAGATTTCCATCAACATGGTACACCAACACATCGCTGAAAAGCATATTTTTCGTCGCGAAATTGCTAAAGTTAATCTCACGATCGAAGGGAAATCCGAACGGCAATGCATCGATGTACTTCGCGCCGGACCCGGTGCCACACGTGTACGTTGAATCAAAGTTGGAAAATTGCGCCATCTTCGGTGGATAGAAGGGCGTCACGATGAAGAAGAAGCTCAGCGGGAAACCATCCGGGTGGCCCTTTGGCAGCAGCAGACGATCTGGCCAACCGCAATGTACCTCGGACATGTCGAGCACAAATTGTTCCTCGCCCTTGTACGCTCGCATGATACGTTGGTACAGCTCGGTGTACGTCGTCCGATCGCGAATATCGTAGTAGAACTCGCGCGTATTTCGCTTGATCTGATTGTCACCCACCACCAGATCCACCGTGTATTGATCCATTTCGACGAAAAACTTCTTCATGTACTGCAGCTGGCTGAGCTGGAACATTTTCGGTCCCATGTACATGCGCACTACTCCCTTGCCAGCAAATTGGGAGCTAATGTTTAGCACGTAGGTGAACGGTTTATGGTTCAGGCGCTGCTTGCGCGCATACACGCTGAAATTCCACGTCGATTGCTCTGCACCATAGTTGAACCCTAGCCCATTGCTAATGTCCACATCGAACGGTTCAAAGTACGTGATCAGCTTCTCCACCGTAGCTCCCTTGATCTCGACACCCTCGAACTTCAGCTGCTCGACGGTGTACGGTGGCAGATAGCTTTTGAAATCCCAGTAGAAACTTAACAGCCGCTGGTAGAACTGATAGAACACCGGATCGCGCATCGATGTTTCGTAGTGCATCAGCACACCCGGCCAAACCTCGCTGGCCGACCCGTAGTAGTCGCCCTGGGCCAGTATCATGCGTGCCGTCGTTTCGATCATCTTGTAGTAGTCCACATTCACACTGTCAACGGTGCCGCTCACAAGATTGCCCACGATATCGATGGCTTCCGGTTGCCGCAAGCTGATCTGCTGACCATCGCGCGTCACCACATAACCCAGATCGATTGCCTGTCGAACGCGCTCCTCGTACGCCTTCAAGCCACTTAGCTTAATGGGATCGTACGGTCGCCACAGGAAGTTGCTCTCACGCGATCGGAACGGAACACCGTTCCAGTAGCGTAGCATGGAATAGTACCCGGTTGCAATCGGTGACTCCCAGGTAAGTTCCTGAATCGGTCCCAAACCGTTGGAGCTACGCTCGAGATAGTAGCGCGCGAGAAGCTGCTGATGCATGAACAGATACAGCTCACCTCTGCGGTCGTTCTTTAAGCCGAGCTTATCACCGCCAAGGAATGGTGCATAATCCATCATGAAGTAGTAGTAATACGAGTTCAAGCCGACATCCTCCGTAAAGTACGAGAGCGAACCTTCACCGTAAAACTGTGTCGCAAACGTGGCGGTGTAGTTGGAAAGTGCCAAATTGTGCCGCTTGTTCGTGTGGAAACCATACTTCGGGTCCATGGCGCGGCGATTCGCTGCATCGTGAAACACATCACCGTCGAAGAAGTAGTGCGGATAAAGTTCGTAGATGGCCGGCAAAATAATGCCCTGCAGATCTTTCCGATGCAGCACGGAGAGCGTCAGTGCGCTGAGAAACATTCCCTCGTTGATGTTATGGCGTGCCCAGATGACGTTCTTGTAGTACGTATCCCAATCGATCGCATTGTCGAAGAACCGGTACAGCTGTAGCGTCTGTTTAGCGTACCAGTAGTTGTAGATGGTAAATATTTGTCCCTTTTTCAGCAATCCCTGCTGGTAGGTTTGCACAAACTCGTTCACTTCGGTGTAGTTCTGGAAGGTAGAGAAAGTGTCACAGTTAAGGCATCTCCAGGCAAACAAAATTGGTTTCAGTTATAACGTACCGCATATTTGCTCGGATCCGTAACCCAACGGCCAGTAAATGGGAGATACTCTTCAAACTCGATCGGCTGATGAAGATGGCGTAGAATTTCGAAGAAGAATTTCTGCTTCACAAGGAACTCCTTGTCCGCTGCAAAGGGAAAGTGGATTGTTAAAGAAAATGAACACAATTTCACCATCCCTTTATTCCAGATACGCACCATATTTGATCGATACACCATCCACTGTAGCCTGGGATATTGGTACGTAGGTGCCGTAGCAGATCGACAACACCGTACCAAGGATCACCAACAACAGAACCGGTAGCTGCATCTCGTGCACGATCGCACTTGAACGACAAAACTGCTAAAACTGTGCTCGCAACGTTCGCGTGCCTCCGGTTTTATAGATTCATCTGTCCGTCCGCCGATAACGATGGCTTATAACGGTGACGACATTTCGGTCCTTTTTCGTGCATCAAACAGAATTGCATAATACACTAATCAAGCGCGAGAAGCGTGCAAAGATGGGTGCATCTGCGCTGATAAGCGGATTTGTGTTTTGCGTAAGATTAATATAAGCTCTTTTGCTTTGATGATTCTAGTGTGTGTTAGCATAGGGCAGTGATTTACAGTGATTTAGCGTGTGCTGCATGTAACTAGGATCGGAAGATACCGCTTCTAACATTCTTACTCGAAGTCATCAGGGCCATCAAACAGATGCTGACATGTATAAAGTCAGCTGACATCATCGATGGACTGATGGTAGAATGAGATTTACCGCTATTATACATCGAGATTTGTGGTCAAGAAAGACATATACTAAACTGGACGGGTTATAGCTGAGAGTGTAATTTGTGTAATTTGTGTAACGATGCGTACGTAACTACAGAAAACAACTTAAGGAGCAACTTAAACATAAACTCCATAATTCTCTATAATCCAGAAGACTCCATCAAGATATTGGAAGCATAACGACGATATCATAGATTGGACTGAGCAGCAGCAATACCGATTCCTAGGGACAAGACAAGATGAAGGTATGTCCCACTTGTTATTTAATATAACCCCGGACATGTTGCTTCGATATTTGGAGGACGATTTTCAACCGATCTTTTCATTTCCATGAACTTGAGAAGATGTGCATTCGACAAAAACGCGAGGCCTTAAGAAATGGATTGAGGATCACTGCGACCAAGACAAAGTCAGATACTCCTACCATGATAGGGCGTCGACTTCAGAGTTGTTTCGTGGAGCACTAACTCCAAAGGCAAAGTCCGGAAGGATACGATGGTTGGGACAGGTGATGTTGATGCCGTACTCATGCACTACCAAGAACTACGCACTGGATGTTACCTTCGATGGACGACCACAGCTTCCTGGAAATAAACTGAAGATGTGGGTCACATATGCATGCAGAATCCAAGCGTTAGCGGTCGAAGAATAAGAACAAGATTTAATGTTTATTCAGGTGCTATTAAGGTTCCACTAACTGCACGCTTTTGTTGTACCTATTTACCCACCAGTTATTGATCTGTTGCTTCTTTTACTTTGCTTAAGAACGGAGATAAAACATCCTAAGACTTATAGTTTTGCAAATGTATTGTACAGTTTTTTTTATTGCAGGTGCGTGTAAGAAAAATCTAAATGCCAGTGTTTAATCTGATGAAAGAGCGTACACTACTGGCAAAAATCTTAGTAAACACCGCAGGCTTCGTTCTATCACAGCGTGTGCTGCCCCAAGACACAATACCATACAAACGGTCCTCACAAGCCAGAGGACCTCCACTGTCACCGGCACACGTGTCAGCAGATTCACCTCGCGCACAGATCATGCTATGAACAAGTGCAAAGAAAAGTGTTGCAATGATCATTCATGTTTTTTTATCGATATAGCAATCTATCACCTACCTGGCGGTAATAACCGTGGGATGCCATTGCAGGCGACAGGTTTTGGGTGTGATGAGCTGAAGCGATCCAACTTGCAGTGTGTTAGATACGGCGTTCGTTCTGCTGTTGACTATACCCCAACCAGTAATGTTACAAACGACAGACTGGGACGAAGACATGTACGGTTCTGTGTTCTGCAGCGCTATAGGTGCCACATTCTGATGTCCTCTAAACTCGCTGCTGATCTCAATGATGGCTATATCGTTATCGTTGCTACTAGCGGAGTACTTTGGATGTATCGCAACACGTTCCGCGCTGAACATCACACTCGTACCCGTTTGTGTTGTACTACCACCATGTAAAGAAAGCTGATCTTCAACAAACATTAATCAAACAGCTCCAGTACTACTACCTCCATGCGCATGCGCATTACCGTTTTTAGATCCGACACAGAGTCCACACAGTGGGCAGCAGTAAGAGCATACTTAAGTCCTATCACTACTGCACTACAAACAGCGTAACCATCGTAGCGCAAAAGCAACATATGCGGATGATCTTTTATGTCCGCATTGCGGCCTCCTACAATCCGACCAGATCTTTGCTCTTCGGCACTAAGCCCACCGGCGAAGAGTAAGACCATGCACACGGAAAAACTGAAGCAACCATCACTGCCGTACATTATCGCTCTACTAATCGTTAATAACTAAACAGCGCATCTAGCATTCTGATTCACATGTGCCAGTTCGCTAATACGAACCCCACGTTATTGATACAGGTGCGAGAAAATGATTTAAAAACGTGTTCAAACTTTCTGCCAAGCCTCTCCTTTTGAATGAGGACACTCGCGCAAACTGTTCCCGGTTTTATATTTTAGTTCCGCTTGCGCTATTTAAACCAATTCACCCCAATACTTACTGTCCGCTCTAGTGGAAAAGCAATTTATATCATCAAACATTTTCAGACCAGTTGCCACTATTTTGCACTGGTCTTGGGTATAGTACGCTTATGCCAGAAGACTTTATTTTGTTCAAAAGAAACTTCCCTAATGTTTGTTTCTTGTCTCTCATAACGTATATCTTTACGGTACATGGTTAGCATTCGTTAATCTACGAGATAAAATGAGGATCAAATTCTGTAGCAGCTGTGTAATTAAAGCATTGTTGTGAAGTGAATTAGATTCGCCAGCCTTAATACGGCTTAATGTGATGTGATGAAGTTATAAATTAAATTATGAAAATGGCAGCTTTTACATTTCTTCACGTATCTTCAGAGATTCAAAATTTCACATTTTTATGCTTAATAAGATTTCTGATCGCAGCGCATTCGTGTTAAACTGATCGTTCGAATAAAAACGACCAACATCGGGAAACGTGAGAAGCAACGTGAAAGATTGCAAAGTTAGAGCGAGATGCGTATAGCAATCTAAGCAACAATGCCACTTGGGTACAGCGCTATCATCGCACACTTTGACAGCTGGCTACCGTCAGTAGAGAATTGAATTCAGCACTATTCAGCATTGCTTTGTTTGTAAACAAAGCCGGCAAAACGTTTTTTTTTGTTTTTTTTAACCTTTTCAGTGAAATCAGTGAATCGAAACGCAAAGTGCTACAACCGAAACTATGTCCACGTTAAAAGATGCAGCCGAAGTATGTCCTTGTCTTTCGATGTAAAAACACACCAGCAGCATTCAGTTATATTCGCCTTTCATTGTAGCACCACATGCAAGCGCAAAACATCATCGTAATCCATCCCGGGTCACATTACCTTCGCATCGGTCGTGCATCGGATGTGAATCCGGTTAGAATCTTGCACGCAATCGCACGACGCCGCAAACCGGATGGTGCCGTCCACCGGGACTGTGTGCTACCACCGGTGGTTGAGAAAAGCAAAGAATTGCTGCAGGAACTAGAAGATTGCCGGTTGCAGATAACGCACACCCTACAATCCTGTGTACAATCGAATGGTCAGTGCCGGTACGCTACTCCACCGCAACAAATTGCCGCGTTCAATAGACGTTCGTTGCCGGAAGTTGTACCAGACAGTGAAACCGACTGGCACGACAAGGATGCAAGCGACGTTGTGATAGGAGAGGATGTACTGCTGCTAAATCCCGGCGGGGATTTCAATGTACATTTTCCCATCCGACGAGGCGAGCTAAATCTGCACACTGGTGTTGGTGGGTCACTGTTTGCGATCATGTCCGATCTGCAAACAATATGGGAGCATGTTCTTCAAACACGGCTCCACATCAAACCCAGCGAGATGCGCCAGTACAGGGCCGTGCTGGTAATACCGGACATTTACAATCGAGCGCACTTGAGGGAGTTTGTGAACCTTCTGTTAAATCAAATCGGTTTCGGGTGTTGTTTTCTGGTGCAGGATCATGTAGCGGCCACGTTCGGAGCCGGTCTGGGGTATGCGTGTGTCGTCGATGTTGGTGATGAAAAAACGTCCGTCTCGTGTGTAGAGGATGGCATTTCTCATCCAAACACACGCGTACGCTTTGATTATGGTGGAGCGGACGTAACGCAGGTTTTTTACTGGTTGCTGCAAAAGTGTGCTTTTCCCTACCGGGAATGCAACGAACAAACGCCACTGGATGGTGTGTTGCTGCGGCGCCTTAAAGAAGACTTTGGACACGTAAACTTGGACGTTTGTGGTTCGGTGGAAAAATCATTCTCGGTTCAGCATCCCGGAATGACGAAGCGAAACTACACGCTGCAAGTAGGCGATGAGGCATTGGTTGCTCCGTTAAGCATTTTTTTCACCGAGCTGCTCGCTATTACGGGGGCAAACCGTACTGCTCCAAAGACGCAAAAATGGTGCTCTTCCCAGCCACATCCGGAGGATTGCTTCGATGCAGAATATCTTAGAGAAACTGGGGTAAGTACCGGGTAGATGCAGGAATAGCATGGCCATTAGTTTTCTTCTCGATCAATTTCAGCGCCGCAACAAAGAAAACTTGGAACAATCGGCCATTGACAGCGGTGCACTGCCAAACACGGAAGCACCCGATGAAGATCTCGTGGTGGACGGGTTGGAACAGGAGCGTGAGACAAAAGCGAACGATCGTGACTATCTACTACCCGGTGGACAGTTGGTAGGACTGGATCAGGCCGTTATTCAAAGCATCGAGCGTTGTTGTGAGTATTGCGTGGCACTCTTTTACACCTTTAGCGCGAAACATAACTCACCCAAACCCGTTTATCGGGATTTTTGATTGTAGCAAGCGATGAACTGAAACGCAAGATGTATGGCTGCATTTTGATCGTTGGCGGTGGGATCAAATTTCCCGGCATTGGCAGCTGGCTACAGAGCCAGCTAGCACGCAAAATACCCGCCGGTTATCGTTCGGAGCAGAACATTGTATCTAGCCCGAAAGATATGGATCCGGAGATTACCAGCTGGAAGGGAGCCGCCGTAATGTCGTGTCTGGAAAGTGTGATTGAACTGTGGCTTACCGAATCCGAATGGACAAGATATGGGTTACGTATTTTGCGCGAAAAAGCCGTTTTTATGTGGTAGTAAGCGGAATACAGATTTTTTTTGTGTACAGCATNTTGGCAGCTGGCTACAGAGCCAGCTAGCACGCAAAATACCCGCCGGTTATCGTTCGGAGCAGAACATTGTATCTAGCCCGAAAGATATGGATCCGGAGATTACCAGCTGGAAGGGAGCCGCCGTAATGTCGTGTCTGGAAAGTGTGATTGAACTGTGGCTTACCGAATCCGAATGGACAAGATATGGGTTACGTATTTTGCGCGAAAAAGCCGTTTTTATGTGGTAGTAAGCGGAATACAGATTTTTTTTGTGTACAGCATCCTGAAATTAATAAACAAAGGTTCAAAGTGTACGTTGCGTATAAGCGCATTCGATTATCGTATCGTAACGATCGTAGGACACACTGCGATTAAAAGTTTTCTCGCGTTTGTAACAACCTCCGTGTTCCTTGGTAATATGGATTTGGTCCCAATATACACGTTTCATAGAATATTTTCACTGGGAAGAAATATTTCAATTCAACCAGAAATAATGAAACATTCATACGTTTACAAAGTAACAAACTTCACACACCGATTCAGAGAGAAAATTTATACAGATTGATTGATTCTTTATTTTACACTTTACTTAAACTATTGTTCAATGTTTTACATTTGAAATTTTATATTCATTTAGAAAAAAAATCAAATCGTGCTGACAATTGAAAACCCTACGCAACCTCTGCTGAGCATCTGTTTGACATCTGTCAAATCTTGCACAACAGCAATAGACGATTCTGTTTTTCTTGTTTAGGAAAACACACAACACTATTTCTTTTCCTCCGAACGTTTCGCGTTCATAGTGACGAGTTTTCTTTCGTCTTTTCCCTCAAATAACTCGACCACAACAGCACCGTTATGGCTGCTTCGCTGCTGCTGAGGTAAGCACGAGAACGTGGAAAATGGATCCCCTCCAGTTCGCGGATTCATAACTACCTTGGCCTGCTGCTACCCTATTAACTGGTGAAATTACATAATGTTGTAATGTGTGTCCGTGTGTTGTGCGTTTTTTTTTCTTGTTTTAGGAACGCTTGCCGTCGTTCGTTGCTGCAGGGTTACGGAAGTAATGTTACCCTGCCCCTGGTAGCAGCACGTACGATCGTCCTGAAGCCGGTACAATCGGACGTCCGTCCCGGAGAGTCGCACGACGACCGAAATGCACGTCTGAAGCGACCGCAGTCGCCACATCTGACCATCTACAGCTTCCAGCTGACCAGCATGCTATCGATTACGCACCGTTTCACCGGGCTGGCACTAACCGGATATATCACCGCCCTCGGTCTCGGTGCGCTTGCTATGCCGCACGACGCCACACACTACCTGACGATGCTGGAAGGACTCAGCGCACCGACCCTGATTGCGCTTAAGTTCACGCTCGCTTACCCGTTCGCGTACCACACGGTTAATGGGGTGCGCCAT
>STHB01000010.1:23516222-23550709 GCA_018908115.1 Anopheles rivulorum
CGCACGACGACCGAAATGCACGTCTGAAGCGACCGCAGTCGCCACATCTGACCATCTACAGCTTCCAGCTGACCAGCATGCTATCGATTACGCACCGTTTCACCGGGCTGGCACTAACCGGATACATTACCGCCCTCGGTCTCGGTGCGCTTGCTATGCCACACGACGCCACACACTACCTGACGATGCTGGAAGGACTCAGCGCACCGACCCTGATTGCGCTTAAGTTCACGCTCGCTTACCCGTTCGCGTACCACACGGTTAATGGGGTGCGCCATCTGTTCTGGGATTTGGGCAAGTTCCTCACCATCAAGGAGGTGTACACTACCGGTTACACGATGCTCGGTGTTTCCGGTGTACTGGCCGGTTTGTTGACAGCGCTGTAGAGTGGGAATCCCACACTCTGCTCTGGCGCGCATGTAACATAACACGAATATTGAAAGGTAACGAAACGGTGCACACTTTCGAAATCCTGCTAATTTATTGAAAAACCTTGCAAAGTAGTGGAGGCTAAATTGTCGAAACCAATAAACCAATGTGACCCAAATCAAACGGTGTCGTTAAACAAAATACTTGCACATTACTTTACATTTTAGCAAACCATCCAGCATTGTTAACTGTATATTTCCATCACGTAGCTTAGACAAATTCTTAAACTCAATTCATTCAGTGATACAACGGAATAAAACAAAAATCCAATGCTTAAATCACTTTTTTCTTGCATTACTCACAACGCAATGGTTAAGTTTCATTCGCATTAGGTGAGTTAAGGTGAAACCCATTTCACCATACACTTGCGTTACTTATCAGGAATTATAAGTAAGCTCGGCCAATCGGCCTGGCACAATGCCACCAAAACTCTTTTATCCAGCGATTCCAAATACACTGAGCATTAGAGAGATTATTGGACTTCATGGACATCATCCTTGTAGCGAATCCTTTTATCGATTTAGCCTTTGCCATCGTATTTTCTCATCGAAGGTTCTAGTCACTTGGAACACTGCAAAATAGTCCTTGAGTCCTCATCTTTCGCGTGACGGATGGCACTCTCTCCAGTTCCTCTTAGTAAACAACAACGTTACTAAGTTAATCGAACCGAAAAACGCCTGACTATTGGTTGAGTGTTCCGAATATCCTTCAACTGTAGCCACCTCTTCGAGTAGGTAGAAAATCTTGAAGCCGATGTTTTAAACTCAATTATCATTTTCACTATCACTACACTTCAGTATCAATTCTTTAGCATTTTATAAATCAGTGGATATTTCGTAGATTTCGGATTAACACGGAACTGTTTCTTGTGTACACAAAAAACGAACAACAGTCGCCGCGCAACAGATGTGTATATATATTACGTTTACTTCACTTTTTCACTTTTTTTATTAATCGCAATATGTTTTTTTTTTTGTTGTTCTTGTTTGTTAATTTTATAAAATTTGTAGGTTATCTATAATAATGTGTATGCCGTGTCCCGTAGTCTATGTCCTTTTTTTCTGTATTTCTGTGTATTTCAAGTGTTTTGCTGCTGCGCGTCATTCTCTTTTCCTTCTCCTTCTTTTTGCCAAAACATCGCGATTATACACAGTTGTTTGTTGTGTAGTTGTTTTGTTGTCTACTCTTTTGCTGCTTGCTTGTGTGTGTGTGTGTATTTTGTGTGTTTGTGTTCTGTTCGCTTCATTTCTGCCGCCTTGAAACACTACTTCCATAACTGTGTTGTTGTTTCTTGTTTGTATTGTTTAATTAATCTCTATCGTCCATCGTCAATCAAACCCACACTACTACGCAACACCACCGGCAAACGAAAGGACCAGTCCATATGTCCATCCATTCTCGCCTATTGTACCGCCTATATACTTTCGTTTGAATCACTCGTATTGGTTACGGTCCTTTGCCAACATTCACGGTCTCTCCTTAGCTCTTTTATCGTTCACCTACTAATCGCGGCCCGCCAAATCCTTTCAATTAATTTCTCCTAGTATTAGCTTTTGTTTATTTGTATCCTTTTCACTTTTCGTACTCCAGTTACCACGCACCCGCCACTCACTTTCATCATCTCTTGGCGAATAATAAGATAAATGTATATGTATGTGTGTCTGTATATATATATATATCAATAATCGCATTCTGCACGTCTTATCTTTAAAGGTAAATAAAAGTAATACTACAAAATTATAGTTAACATAAAATCACAAATCATCTAATATAGTAGCATACAGATGCATATCCATCCAATAGCTTCGTCCTGTATGCATGTATAATGCGTATGGTGTCGTGCCTATTTGTGTCGTGGTTGCACACCATTGATCGGTCACATCTTTCGCTGCTAAAATGACCTAACGGCTATAACCTTTGCACCATATATCATTGTTGTCCTGCACTAGTTCTGCAACCATCTACAACCTCAACCTATACATCCCTCTAACCAGTGTGTGTGTTTGACTGTCTGTACTCTCTGACAAGAAGTGATCGAAAAAACGGTTAAAAATCGATTCCTTGTTTTCTTTGTTTAGCACGTAGAAAGCAGAAGAAGCATCTTGTACCACCACGTACAACCACACACACACACACACCACGCCCTATCTCTCGCCATCGTGACACAAAACGATCACAGTTCAAAATGAGGAGTTTTGTTGAACGTGTGCCAATAATCTATCCTTCATTCCCTCAGCCCTTGTTTCCGATCACGTTTCATGAATATTCCAGCCTAAAATCCTAGCGTCTACCGCACATAAGTAGCGAAAACGAAGCAGAGAAAATGCGTCATTTTTAAAAAGCATTTACAAGCAAAGCGTGCGCTTCACAATTTAAACCAAATTAAAGCAGGTCGCTCTCTCGTTCTTTTACAAAATGAAACCAACTCCTAACATGTGACGATGAATAAAAAAAAAACATAAAACAAAATAAGCACTCGTGCTACAAACGGACCAAACTAATTTAATCTGCACGCACAGGTTAAGAAAACAATATTCGTGTGCTATATTCGTATCCTGCCAAACTTCTTCCGTTTTATACACTAGCTGACCATCCGCTCCACAAACCGGAAACTCGTATCTTTCCATTACTGGTGCCCATTTGTGATTTAATACTGCTTATTACGTTTGACAATTTCCATGCCTTTATGCGGTTCCGTTATAGAACAGGGAGGAAGAAATGTACCCATATGATGGAAGTCGAAATGTGTCCGTTAAGAAGGAACTCTCAAACTGAATCTTTCCTTGGTGAAGACTATTCGTTTAATACACGATTAAACACGTTTAATCGGCGCTAATTTGCTCACTCGCTTTCACTAGCTGTTTCATCGTTACCTTTCGCCTTTTCATATGTCCTTTACAATTTAAATTACCATTACCATTCACCGATATTTTGCAGCAAACAGTTCAACATTATTTCCTTTACTATATGGTTCTGTTTTGTGTGGTCTGTGCGTGTATGTGTGTATTTTTATAGTTTGGAAAGACTTTATACAAATGGTAGATGTTTTGGCCAAAACTTTAATAAGAAAATTTAAATTTATCTATTCTTTTCTAAATAATGCCATATTTAATTTAAACATTATTTTAAATCGTTGAAAAACAACATGAAAATGGTACCGTATAAAGAATGCACAAATTTCGTAAACTCGTGAAACGAAACATAACCGAAAAGTTGCTAACATCTTTCGTATGTACAAAGTCTTTACACATTATAACCGCTGTGTTGTTGTGCCTTAATTGTTTCCTCTGTGTTGTGTTGTGATTTGTCTCTTTCGTGTTTTGCATGTTCGCGAGTCTTGCATTCTTAATTTGCTTTTCTTTTGTTACTGTTTGTTCTTTGAACGGAAATCTTTTTCTTTTTCTGTGTGTGTGTGTGGTTTTCTGTTTGTTTTGTTATTGATTTTTGTTATCTGGTATGGGATTTTTTTTTCGTAAGCCAAATGCCATAAGATGCTTTTGCTGATACACGTTTCTTCATCTCTGTCTTCTATTGTATGCTTTTAGCTGCGATTATTCGTAACACTGCGTGATAGTAGTAGCGTTCCTGTTAACAACACCGCTTCCGAAAACATTTCATTTCCATTTCGCCGCTTTCTGTTGCATAAGTAGATAGATATTGTATTGTATAGTGTTCGGTTTGACTCGTGGTGAATTGTTTTAACATGTTTTTTTTTTCCTCATCGTTCCCTTATCGTTTGCATTTCGTTTTTAAAAGCGTTATCTTTATCAGTATGTACGCAACCGGTTGCAATCGCACAATTTAAAAGAGAGCATATCTACGCATTTTGTCGGATACGGCACCGCAGTGTACGCGCGTAGTGCAAGAAGATCATTCTAAGAATACGTACACACACACGCACCTTCCTCTTTCAAGCTTCGTCGTACTTGTTTGTTTGCGCTACAATTGTTTCACCCGCCGCTTGTGTGTAGACGATCGATTTACGGACAGGATAGACCCTCACACATGTTTTGTTTGTTTTGTCAGTTCAGTTCCGAGGGAAAATTTAATTTATTATGCGCTGCTTCAACTACCACACGGTGTGATTCATTCCATCTGCGCTACAGAACAACCGATGCCCACCGGTACACACACGCCGGTACAGGAAAGCGTTTTGCGGTTCAGTTTCGTATTAACATGTATGCTGCTGCTTGCTTGCTTGCTTGCTTGCTAATGTATCAACTGTCTCGTCCTTTCATTCTTCATTTTGCTTATACTACTACCATCGACATGACTATTAATGAAAGTTACGCGTTTTACATTCTATTCGTTCCACACGTTCGTCGCATTTCTGTTCCTTCGGTCGATTAGTCGATTCATCACACTTTCTTCGCACTCCGTTTAGTCTTTCGCTTTATGTACAAAAAAATTCGATTGTGTAGTCCATATCCGGGCGTCCATGCGCGGTCGCACACCATCGTATTCATCCGCCCGCCGCTCAATAGCGTTTATGCGCGCACCCTAAAATTAAGTGTGTTTCCTTTACATTCCAACGCACTAGCACTGTTTCGCAAACTTTATGTCAATCGCATCCCGGTACGATTTCGATCCACCGGTCCATCGGTCCAGAAGTGTTCACTAAATTTATACTACATTTTGATTTAATCAGCTTAGTTTGCTTCGGTGTGCAGTTTTTGCTTCGTTCTGCGACGTTTAATTCGAGTGTTGCTTCCCCTACTCTCTACTCTCATTTCACTATGTTTGCGCTTTTTGACCAAAACTAGCAGTGACAAATAAAACGGAACAAAGCATTCGATTCGGTTGACATTGGGTTCACCATTTCGCTTTATTCTACCCCTTCGTCCGTCGCGCACTTAAGTATTTAGGTTTAGTTTAATTTAATTCATGTGTTCCCGATGATTTAGTTATGTTTCAAAGTTTAGCGAATTGGAATTTTATGCTTGTTTCGTTCTTCTCCAAAGAGTTAATAATAATAAGACAGATAATATGGCTGACACATAGAGACACATGGATAGACATTCGATTGAAAGAGCTGTTTTGCTTCCGCACACTTCTTCACCTGCCGGTTTCGGTTTTGAAATGGTCTTCCTAGCAATGACCGCATCAAGACTAATCCCGAACGCCTTTCCATCTCCTTTCGGTTAGTTTACAATTGCAAGAGCATACGATACGATGATGACACTATTACTACAACGCGATACAGCGGAAGATGGGACAGAAACATATCAACGGAGGGTACCGTACCGCACGGATCAAAAACGGGTAACCACAACAACAATGGCGCACAAAAATTGATATCAAATTCCACATGGGAACGTGTTTTCACATCTTTTCGTCGATACGTATGCCCTTCGATCATCGCTCGCCGTGCCTCCACTATGTATATTATACTAATTCATTAGTTCCGCTTAGTTCGAGTTTTCACGATATATGTATAAACGTTTTTGGAGTCTTGTAGTTCAGTTTCCTTCGCGCAAGTGAATGGTGTATTTGTATTGTTGATTTGTTGCTTTAGATAAAGTCCACAAATTATGTCGCTTGGTGGGTGGTGAACTTGCCCTACAACTGCTTCCAGATGCATTGTCACAATCATACAGTAACTCAAACAAAATCAATAACACACGCTTTTGGGAACACCATTCCAACCTACTGCAGGACTTTAAAATAACAAAAAAACAAATACGAATCACGGTGTGTAACAGCTAATGATGTTGCGTGCGCCTTACAGTTTTGCTAACGTTTAGCATCAAAATTCATTGTTTCTGGCTACGTCATCTTCACGCACGCACACACACACACGAACACGGCAATAATTGATTCGCTGTGTCCCGCCGTCGCTATACTTTCATACAGGCTCCAACAGTCAACATCGTTAACCTGTCTTCAACAATTTGCATCGAATCTGTAGTTGCTTTGCGACATTTTTTCGCTCGATCGGCTTCAAACACAAACACCTTTCCCCTTTTTCTCACCCCGTCTCGCTCGCTCGCTATGGCCATAAATAAAACAGATAGCATAAATAAATGTAAGCCGCGCGCAAAAGCCTCACAATTTAGAAATCGAAACGTTCGTGGTAAATGTTATACATTGAAAATGTATTTCAAAATTATATTCCCAAAAATATACATACGAAAAAAAAAATACATAAATTACGCGCAAAATAACTCATGTAGCATAAAGGGAAATGATAGACATACGTTCCAGAGTCGTAATACACTATTGCTGAACGTAAAATTAAATTTGCAATCGTAAACAATATCTGTAGTTGTGTAGAAATAAAGGAATCCATCAATTGAAGTAAAATCTGCACCCTGCAGCGAACCAGTGTCCACCAGTGTCACGACCGAATGTCCACCCCCCGTTGTAGTCAAATCGTTGCCTGTTTTGCCTGTGGTTCTAATGTTACCATTTCGATGCTTCTCATCTTGACTGTATGTTGTCGTACCATTTTTTTGTTTATCTGCTTGTTATTACAGTAGTTAATGATAGTTGTAGTGGTAGTAATTTGCGGTAATAGAAATGGTGTGCACGTGGGTGTGTGTTTGTTTCGCGCTCGTTTCTAGCGCCTAAAATGGAGGCTAACAAAGCAGAGTTGCGTTTACCTGCGGTTGAATTCGGATTTGATAGCTTCTATAATTTCTTGCTTTGCTTTCGCAAGCTCGCTGCGCATTTCACGCAATATTTCCTCCTTCAGATTGTCGAGCTCGAGAGCCGGAAGGGAGAAACTGTCACCACCATTGATCTGCTGTTGTGTTCGTATAATGTTAAAGTGTCATGAAAAATGAGTGGAAAAAAAACAAATCAATATTTAGTTACATTTTATCTGCAAACTACAACCTTTTAACGCAAGACTACCAACCTTCAGTATCGTTTCCTCGCTGGCACTGCCAAAACGTTTTCTCGACGGTTTCGGTGATTCCGAACCGCTCAGACTTGCACCACCCGTGCCGGAATTGGTGCCTCCTCCTCCACTGGCATTGTTGCTGCCCAGTTTGTGCGGTAGCGTGCTTGATTTTTCCCAGGCCCGCTGGCGTCCACCGGATCCTGCTGCTCCGCCATCGTCGTTGGAGTCCGGCTAGAAAAAGGCGAGCGCATATAATGTCAAACGTATGATAAGAAATCTAGGCTAATAGAGGGTTAATGATGGTTGCTTTACCTCCTTCTTTTCGGCCTGCGCCCGGCGCCTAGCAAGAGTCTTTGCCATCTCATCCATCATCGATGCCATACCGGATGACGATCGTCCTGTTTTTTTTTCGCACGAATCAGCACACAAGAGAGCACAAAAACACAACAAATTAGTTGGAAAATAATTAGTAGAAAATTATAAATAAAGAAAAACATTAAAAAAACAATTTTTAAACCATCTTTCAGATTACCTAGCACGAAATCCTAGAGTGATTATACTATTGCATACCATTATTAGTCAGAAACGCTTTAAAGTTTCCTACTTTGTTAACTGATTCCTGAGACAATGGCATATTTTATATACATATAATTATTATATTCGCCTACATCATTCATTCTAGTTGTAAATAACTCCAGAAGCCCTGTACTACATTAGGAAAATCCGAATTGTGATAGTAAAATCAACCAAGCAAAACGTAAAATAATTCTGTTATGGAAGCCAGACAGCTCGTTTTTTTTTTGACAACATGTCTAATGTGAAAATGTCTACCATAAGGAGGCAAAACAAAACAAAAAAAAAAAACAAATCCTACCAGACGAATCCTATTAGTGGCTTTCCACGCTTGGTTCACTCGGTCACGTTACAATTGCAATGATTGTTTCGTTAACAGCTGGAACAAAATCACACAACCGGTAGATCACACGTAAACAATCCACTTCCTTGCCCTAATATAGAGGTTTTGCTTTGGATTTTACATTTCATTATTCCTAATTTGAATCGTGACATTTAGATTAATTGTATCCGCATAAAACCGTCGTGCAAATAATCGTATAAACTCTAATATTCTCTACAACATCCTTATTCTAGATGAGAAAGTGCTTGAAAGTGAGTATGTAGACTTGCGATCGCTTTGTGATGTCACACGCGAAGGAGCAGACGAGCGATATTTCTTTTGCATGCGAAATGGAAATGCACATAAATTGCAGAAAAGAAACAGAAATAGCCACATAGCACACGTGAGTGCGGTGCTTAACCGCGATGATACAATGATGGCCAGTGATTAGTACAAGCAGAGAGAATGTTAGTATGAGGTGTAAGTGCTAACCTATGGTTCCATAATTACCACTACCTCCGCTCGATGTACTGCTGCCGCTGTTTTCCGTCACGGTGGACGATACGGCACCGTTGCCGCTGGTCGAGGACGCTAGCACGGAGTTCGATGACACACCAACATTGCCCCCTACCGAGGAGGTACTCTTCGGTGGTTGGCTGCGTTTCAGTTTGGCACTGGCCAGCTGGAGGGCCAAGGAATTGATTTCGCCCGGCCTCGACGAAAGCATACCGGGCGGGGGTGGCGGTGGTGGAGGAGCAGCCGCATTACTCAGATTTGGTGGCATCGGCGGTGCTGGAGGCTGCGGAAGAGACAATATCGTTGGCATGAAATAAAAAAAAATGTCTCCAAAAACTGAGTAGAAAATCGATATGTATCGATCGTGCATTAACCTGGGGTACATTCGATGGTGCCGACATGGGAAACATCGGCGGCATCATTGGCGGTGGTGGAGGAGCGTTCGTCTGTTGCATCTGTGATGGGGGTTGCTGCTGCAGTGGCTGCATTGGCATCTGAGGAACCTAAAACAAACAGATAAAAAGAAAAGGACAGTTTAGCACTCTAACACGCTCCGTGCTGGAATGGTATAATATCCCGCGCCGCTGCCGATTCTTACCGGTGGAATACCGTACTGCGGTTGTCCGGCACCGTACGGGCCACCGATACCATTCGGAGGCCCGTAACCGTTCGGTGGCATCATCATCGGTGGTGGCGGTGGCTGTGGCTGCGACTGCTGCTGTTGCTGCGACACTAGCTGCTGCTGACCGGCGTAGATCGGGTTCGACGGATTGGTGTTGGTCGCGCTCGGGGAGCACGTGGCCGTCGCGTAAATCGAACCGTTCGACAGGTTCGACGGTATCGGCTGCGGTTGCTGTGGGGGTGGTGGCTGTTGCGGCGGTTGCGGTGGCAACACCGACTGATTCAGCATTTGATGGTTTTGATTCGATGCTACGTAGATTGGCTGCGGATACTGTTGCTGGAAGGGAAATGAAGAATGAAGCAACACATGTTTAAAAACAATATTATTTCAAATTTTCTTTCCAACTTTGGCAAAGCTGGAAAAATCTGTCAAACTAAACCAGCGATGTTGTTCCACAACCTTGAAGACATATTGTGGAAACGGTTAAACCTCGTCAATACTGTTCCACACACACCGTGCGTTTTTTGAAGAAATACATACATACACTAAAGCACGAGTCACGTGGGTATGTCACTGTACACCCGCCGACATACACACAAACACACACACTTTATCCTAGCACTGGGAGGCACGGACGTCAAACAGCTCCAAAAATATTCCATTATCATTCACTCCCCCCACTACTACTGGCACTCGGACCGCTAACGACCAATCTTTGCGTCTATCGAACCTGACAGGTTGCTTTTGATGGAAAATCGAATTTTCGACAAGGGAACATGTTCAAGGTCATGCTTCTCACTTCCGTTCCACACCGGAAACAACACCAACCCGAAGCACAATAACAAACACGGGCCACCTTTGGGATTGCACAAGTCTTCTGTCCAGTTTAGCCGATTTTGCATGGTACGATGCTGCAATTGGTTGGAAATAGGACCGTTCTCCATGCTGCAAAAACAAAGCACAAAATCTATCTCTCCACTTACCGAATTGCTTCCATAGGTAATACTGTTGGTACTGCCGTTGCTCTGCTGTGATGCATAGATCGGTTTCTGCTGTTGCTGCTGCTGTGCCGCTTGCTGCGATGCCTGCTGCTGCTGCTGCTGCTGCTGCTGTGTCGACGGTAACGCTGGCGGGACCGGTGGTGCACTGTTTGTTTTCACGTTAAAAAAGCATACAGATGAAACACAATCGGGTGAGTGGTTGATTGCAATGGCGTAAACACAATGACAACAACGGTCGTGTGAGATGTGCAATTATGTGTTTTCAGTTGTTTTATGGTCGACGCTAACTCTAAATTGTCCTGATGCGGATGCTGCTCTGGATGCTACTAGTGGACTGCACACCACAACTATAACGCCACTGCTCGCGGTCCAATGTTATGCGGGACTCTACTCCGGGACTCTAGCTGTGTTGCTGTAACATCAATTCGCAATATGAAACGACACCCCGTTGCAAAACTCGTACGCCATTCTCTAGATTGTACTACTCTCCCGCATTTGTCCTCTCGCCGCTGCTGGGCGCTGTGGACTATCTTCTCACATTCAAATAATCATCGCACCAAACTGCTCTGTGTCGCGTGCCAGCCTGACATCGCGCACTACTGTCAAACGATGTGCCCGGAAGGCAAGTCTATTTGACAATGGCAAACAAACGCACGCACCCCGCCTCTGTATGTATATGTTTGTCCGTAATTGTCTTTGCTATTATTTTGTTCCATTTGCTACACAAAAATGCGCGAGCTGCAATACATAATACAGCCCTAACCCTTTCGACACCAGCTTCTTGGCGAATTTTCCCGCCAACACCCAATGTTGTTTAAGGGTGTGCCGCCTTTGTTGCTCATTTTATTCTCTTTCTGCGAATAAACCTCTTCCACTCTCACCAGTTCAACCCCCCTTCCCCTCCCCATCATCAGCATACCTTTTTAGGATATTCCGTCTCTCCGATTCCCCCAAATATCCTTAACGTCCGCATAGGAGATCCTGCCAACANATACATAATACAGCCCTAACCCTTTCGACACCAGCTTCTTGGCGAATTTTCCCGCCAACACCCAATGTTGTTTAAGGGTGTGCCGCCTTTGTTGCTCATTTTATTCTCTTTCTGCGAATAAACCTCTTCCACTCTCACCAGTTCAACCCCCCTTCCCCTCCCCATCATCAGCATACCTTTTTAGGATATTCCGTCTCTCCGATTCCCCCAAATATCCTTAACGTCCGCATAGGAGATCCTGCCAACAAGCGAATGGGAGCGTAACGCTCTCGAGACTCTTACAAGAGATGCTACGCCAAAGAGCAAATACAACACGAACGTGACTGCATCGGCATGCCGAGAGACACGAAAACAGAGAATTTTCCTAAAAACGATGCTTCTTCTCTCATCTTCCTGCCAGTCTCGTTGGGGCGCTGGTATGTTATGATCTGAGGATATTTGCAAACACACGCAACGACTAGTGTTGACCGAATTCTGTACCATCCGGATCGAATCCATTGCGCATATCCGCGTTCGGCAGAGAATGGAACTGTAGTGGGGAGTTCACCAAACCGAAGAGGAATTTTACGGCATCTTGCCAACACAACACACACTCCGAAAAGAAAAACTGCAATCGTCCACCGTTTCCATTTCGGTTCGGTACAAAAGTGTAACGTCCTTTTTGCCAGATTCCTTTGTTTCTATACCTACGGTCATTAGTGATAAATGGGGAATGGGATTTATGGGATAGATTACACTTTCAAAATATAGTACGAATCAATAAAACTATAAATTAAAATTTTTAATATTTAACTTAAACAATGTGTAGTAAACAGTAGGAAAATTAGCAACTACAGAACAGCTATGAAGTAATTTGTGATCATGGTATAATTATACTAGCTCATCTATAATTATGCTATAAAATACTAATCGCTATTCACATTTGACATCTGTCCGACACATCGAAACCAACAACTAAAATGAAAATTCAGAACGTAGCAGTAAACGATTCTGGTCCAATAATACCATTATTTCTCTTTACTCTATATTACTCTTTTGTTGACACTGAACTATTGATGGAAATAAATCCAATTATGTACGTTTTACAATGTGCTCCAGATCTGTATTATCATAAAACTTTTTCCTTAGAAAGAAAGAGTCATTTTGAATTTTCTCTTCTTATTCGGTTTTAAACCCCTATTGTTTTATTAGATTTGGCATACGTTATTGATTGGTTATCTATCGGCGACTTGAAGCTAAAGAATCGTATTTACTCATGGGGAAATATGTCCAACACTCATCAACATTTTAAGCATACTAAAGCAAAGAGTTACACAAACGCTTTTAAATTATGCTCGACTAGGACTGGCAACAAGACGAGACACCTATATCACTACTGACAAACAACTATAAACAATTATCATAGGTTTTTGAATATCAATAAAAATCGTCAATCATGTGACCCACTATGTCAACATAACGCTGAGCAGAATATGCTTCATCCACAACGTTTTCGGTCCGGTCGTGTATGTGTGCGTTTTGATCGGAAGAACCACCGCCTATACAAACAAATAAACATCCGCAATCAAGACTCAACCGGTCGCACTGAACCCCTTCTTTTTCCCCTTTGCTTACCATAACCAGACTAAACGTCCATTGTTTCTCAAACGACGCCTCCATTATGGAAGGGATCACGGAAAGTTGTTCTGCGCGCCAAATAAAGTAGTGCTAGGCGGTGCGGATAAAATTATCTACCCATAACACCTTTCCATCCAGGTGGGGTAGAAGAGCAAACCGGAAGTAACATTTAAGGTACCAAAACAGAACAGGTTACTTCCCCTGCCTTACGTGCCACGAGACGAGTCACACACGGTGGGTGAACGAAATTTGAAAGAAGACGAGAACAGACCCGTCTGTGTGTACCATTTGGCGACAAAGTCTTTATTGCTTTCGCTGTCATCAAGCATACACACACACACAAACATCGTAACGGAAAGCACGAAGAAATCGATGCACATTTCACTATTCCGGGCCCTGACACCGGACGTTAATTAGATGACAATCGATTCATCGTTTCCGGTGGATTACGCCCTTTTCCTTTCTACCACCATGTCTCATCCACCAAAGCCGTAAAGCTTCGATATGGCGGCGTAGAACACCGGCGTGGAGTGACATTAATGTTAGATTCTGTTGAAATCGAAAGGATCCAATCCATGGACGCCATCGGTGAATATAGCGCGAAATCTAATGACACGATTTACCGGTTCGGGTGTTTGACAGTCGGGTCCTCAGGTCCTCTTCCTAGGTTGCAGAAACGCTACGGAGAACTATATTTAACTCGAATGGAAAATAGCTACAGCACTTTGGATGCTATTCGGCTCCAAACCGTCATCAGTTCCAATTGCGCGGTGATTTTTTGTGGAACATTCGAAAATCGATGACAGTTTGAAATTTCGTTTACGTTGCTGCGTAACAAGCGCCCCCAAACGCTTAAGAAGACCCATTGCGAAATGGGACACCAAGCAGTCGCAAAAGCACATTAAGTACGGGCTTTATATTCATAGTTAAACGCTTCACAATTGAATTGAAAAGTTGGGCGAAGCACAAGTTTCTGGAGCGCATAGAAATTGCACCTCTCGCATAACAACAATACCTACTACCATCGGAGGCATCGGGGACAAGTTTCGCGCGTGGGAACTGAAAGGCGACACGAAATGGAAGATACTTGCTAAGGAATTAGTGCTTGCAGCTTCAGTAAGAACTGCAAAGAAGAAAAAAATAGCTTCGCCGTTCATCTCTTCTTCCATTTCCCCGAGAGCAAGATGAGAGCAGCATCTTCGGTCTGTCTGACCGAATGTTTGCTGAGTAACCATTCTTTTTTTTTTTTGCTCAGACAGACATCATATATCTCGTGAGATTCTGTATTTACTAAGCTGTTTGAAGTTATTTTTGACCCAACGAGCGGGTACCCATTTTACGAGTGCAGTTGCACTGAGAAACATGAAGTTATTATCCGCAAACTTGTTGAAATAGAACTCAGATAAAGCAGAAGGCTTTGTTTAAACAACGACAATAAGTAAATTCTTACATCGGAATAATAAGCTCATGGCTTGGTGATACTACTACAACAGACCAATCATCATTCTCGTCACAACAAAAACAGTTGCACAAAATCACTCAGCCGAAAAACAGACGGAAAATATCCATCCGTCATCGAAAGCGGTTGGCTTTCGGCTTTCTTGATGTTTAATTTCCGCTAACGATTTTTGCTTTGTTTGGGCATGATTTTTCAATTTCCCATTTCGAGCGCTAATGACAACAAGCTGTTAACTATCGGATTTCAACACGAACGCTACTGCGGAGCGCAAAACCCCTTTTTCGGCCAACCGAAGTATTTGCAGCAAGTTGGGAAATGAAAATGACATTACAGTTTTCGATGGAAAACAGTTTACGATCAAAGAGGAAAAAGCTTGAAGATTGTAAGTGAGAGATAATATTGAGATTTTGTAACCTCATCAAGAAAAGACAAATACAAACACATCGCATTTCCTAATGCTATTTCCGATTCCGCAGGCAAAACACCCCACATTACGGTGAGACGAGGGTGACTTACTCAATTTCCCGCACATTTTCTTAATATTTCTTTTAAACATATTACAACACATGACCTCTGTGTTGGTTCCAATGCCTGTGTACATTGCTTCAGGCGTGTGTGAGATGTGTGAAATTGTATGAGGCGTATGGTACACGCAACATGCTACAAGTCTCCCTCCTTATTGATTTGCCAAACCAGTACCCACATTGTTTACACTTCAATGAATCATGCCCAAGCATTTTCTTTTCTGCCCACCATCTTCCGAAGACCACTGGGTAAAGCTGGATCACACATAGGAGTTGCCGTTTTCCTGTGTTTTGCATGTGGCCTTTAAAGAAAGTCTTTCTTCCCTCCTCACATGCGATCTCATCTCGAAGCTAATACCCGGCTAGATTAACACTACCAATGATTCTTAGATTACAAACCAGCGAAAGACTAGATAGTTGGGGATATAAAGGTTTGCGCTGTTGGTTTAACCCCCATTCCTAATTTCCTCACACATCTGTTGGGAAGGGAGAAGAAAACTGAGAAGGCACTCTGTGTTTATTAGGTTAGAAAAACAATCGTGGCAAAAGCGAGTCGGGACGACGGCACGAGAATAGTTCTTTAATGTTCTTGCATCTATTGGAAAGAAAGTCGACGAACCCGAACCCGGTCTTTACGGGAGTTCTACGAAAACCCCAGCCGCCTATTGAGTCACACATGCCAGACGAGTAAAAGACAGATTCAGAACATTATGTAGCATCAATGGAATATTGATGCTTCAATGATGGAGAATGGGGACTTTGGCTGAAAAAGGGGATCCATAACCTCTGAAGAAGTTTTTTTCTTTTTGGTTTTCTTCATCCACACACTAAGGGTTAATGCTACTGAGATACACGTTCGCATTTTCTTCTCACTACTCACAAAACATCATCTCGACTCCAAAAACCACTCCACAAATGGAAATCCCCCCATCATTTCAAAGCAATAAAAAGCTGGAAAAATAGTGTAAAAAGTGTGATTCTTTTAGAAAAATAACGCCACAGACAGGAAACAACACACCGCACGGAAAGGCGCACGGAAAATATGGGACAACTTCGGTTCTGGAGAGGTGACATAGAAACAGCACACAATGCACCATAGAGAAGTTAATGGAAGTAAGTTGAAATGTACTCGACAACGAGTACTCACAACGAGTAGACACAAGCTGGGTGTGCCCTCCTTCGAAGCGCACGCAAATCCGAAAAAAAGTGTACTGGAGAAGTAATGTTCCACACTGTAGGAATTTCAACACGCCCGGGGGAACCAGAGTGAATTTACACCGTGCGGGAGTGGTTTTAGTAGTAGTTTTGTGCTTTCTTCGTTCGTGTGGCTAGAACGCGACCCACTTTTCCTCATCTTTAGGAAATTACAATCGCACCCTCTCGAAGTGTGCACGGCGCAGGGGCGGAAAACAAACGCAGGCACGGATTGGACAGGAAGCGGTCGACGTTCTGGATGATGATATGCACGTTTCCTCGACTTTCCTACCACAAAAAGAGAGCGCGAAAGAGCCCGTAGAATGAGGAAGAAGTTGTGTGTTCATTTTCACTGCCTATTCTATGTCTCGTTGCGGAAAGATTTACTCGAACGGTGATTTATAGCACAGTGCAATATACGATAACACGGCTTTTCATAGTCAAGCCATGTTTAGTTGTTCATTTATCATAATCACAAATAGTAAATGATTTCCGAGCGCGCAAGAGCGCAATGCGGTTGAGTTTAAAATAAAATGCCACACAAACGCGGCTAGCTCGTAATAAAGTTGGCAAACAGTCAGGATGGAAAATTATTCACAAGACGAAACTGATTAACATACTATGTCAACGGCGATAACTGTGGCATAATGTGAATAGTAATATTTTTGTAATTATACTTACAACATTTGTAAGCATCAGATGGAAAGAACTTTTCGCTTGAAGTTTGTGCTATAAACTCATTGAGCTGACAATTGGGATGATGCTGATTGTACATGCTCAGCTGTTATACAGCAGCATATATTGAGAATGACACCGAACAATCTAGTGTATTATGGAATTCTCGATATTGTGCTAGATAATTAAGGGCTCATTCAGCTTGTTATTAAATTCTACGGATGATGGCGTTGACATATTCAACAAAACATTTGAATAACAGTCGACAATAGATATTATTCAACAATCGTTCATGAAACTGAAGAGCATGCCAGACTGAGGCTTATAATAAGAGTATTTACAATTTGAGTAAGCATTCGTATGCATGACTTGCTTTGATGAAACCCTATTTTCAGGCAAATTATAAAAACTTGGGTCAAACTCGATCGACCAATATGACGTAGTAGATGATCTCCCAAAGGCGAAGAATTACATATGGTAGATTAATGAATAAATTAATTTACGAGCAATATTGCAGGATTTGTGTTTATACCAAATTTTGCCTGATGTTGAGAAAATATGGCAAATCATCATTTTATTTATTTCTAAATATCCTTCCAACATTCAATTGATGAATTATCATTTTAACTTCTGTTCAGAACATGTGAATGTATGTCCGCAAACTGTCCGAAATCCCAAACCACATCACAGACCATTTGAGAACTGCTTGGTGACCCCCAAGAGTAGATATCATAATTATGACCTGATTGTATAGCATCGCGCAGCGTTTGGGTTTGTAATGACGTATGATCTTTTCCGACCCTCCATTACACAACAATCAAGCGCACAACAGACACTCGGCACAGAACGCTTTTTAATGCTGCATGGTTTGGCGGTTGCTTCTCACTTGCTTTCGGAGGTGCCCTTTCTTGTGTGTTTCGTTTGTTTCTAGTTCGTAACAACAAGACCACAGTGATACTACTATTGCGGTACTCTCTTGCACACACCAGTCAAGTACCCCTTCATTAGAGGGAAGGAGATTGTCTTCCCCTTTTCATTTTTCCAGCTCATTGCCTGCATTCGTTCCAGTGGCGCATAAAAAAACGATTAGGAATGAAATAATCGGGAGGGGCATGGAAATTGGTCGGAAATGAAACATAACTACACTTCCAACATGCAGTGTGATTGTGTTTACTCTTCGATTAACGACGGTCTCATAATTAACCCGCTAAACGAGATGGTGTTTTAAGACATTACCATGTTGTTTGTAGGTCAGATTATTACTCCAGAACACAAATTGGATAATTTACTTTGGATATCCACAAGAAAGACATTTTGCCCGAAATTCGAATTCATTTTTATGTACAGTTGTAAGAGATAAATAAAGAAAATATTGCAAACCTCGGACAGCGTATGGTAGAGGTATACTAAAAGCGATATCTTATCGGAAGCATTTATGATAGAATGTGCCAACATCGCAATCACACAACACGTCACCATCAACTCTCGCTCTATTCGTACTTTATTCTACGGATTGAACACACCAAGGAGAACGTGATTAATTCCTATGGTATACACATACGACTGATAAGGCTGAGCAGATCAAGAGTTGCCTTTCATTATGCGACGATTTGTTTTGCTCGCATTCTCAACAAAGCTTCCGCGCACTACGTCACGAAATAAAGTGAGGTGAGTAAGATTGCAATTGCTGACAGTACGCGTTGATTAGCGAGAAAATTACTAAGTATGATGACAACGGGCACAACGGATGTTCTGTTGCCTTGCAAAACCCTCAGCAGATTGCATGTGGTGCGCTGCGATGAGGTGTCACAGGTGTAAAGAGCAGTACATTCAAATGAATGTGATGACTAGTTACTTGCGATGACTAGTAACTTGTACGATAAGTTGATATTAACGGCTGACATATTTTAATATTTAACTCATAATTTAAATAAACCACCACTTTAACATCAGATTCTCAAGAACAGCGGATTTAAGCATAATCATTTCCAGTCATAGTTCGCAAAGAACAACTAGAAAAGGATTATTATAATCAACACCGCTGCACATCATGCTTAACATGTCTTAACGATTTGTCAAAACTATGCAACACCGCCACCAAAGCCCAACTGAAAGCCACAGGATGCTTTATTTCGGGCGTAAACTATTTCGCTGCACTATGTTTCACAGCCGAGATTTTATGGAAATTAAACGCGATTCAACAAAACTGACGTTTGCTTCAACTTTGCAACTGCACTTTTCACTGTACGGGGTTAGTTGATGTTGTAAAGCAACAAAGCAAACTATCCGTACAAACTGTGACGCCTTTACATTTTGCAACTGGTGCACCCCAGTGCAGATGTGACGATGAATGCGAAGAAGCGGCACATGGGTTAAATGTCCGGAAGACACACGCTGCTAGCCGTACATAGGATACCGGCAATCAACGCCTTTCCCATCCGAGAATGGTTGCAATGGAAAAAGTGAAAGAGCAAGAGTGCAACAAATGCATCGCCGCCCCTGTGTGCCGCTGCGCGATGTTCATTACCCTCTACATAAGTGATGCACTTCCGGTGTCGCTCAAGAAGTTTGGCGTGGACGAGTACCAAACTCAAACAACGGACAACGGTTGGGCACGGACACAGTTAGGAAGTGTTGGGTATTTTATTTTACATTTGATATCAGTCGGACACTGGAGTTCAGAACCCAACGAGAGGACTGTTAAGCTTTACTAATGTAAAAAAAAATACGTTTATGTAAAATATTGAACCCAATACCTAACCAATTAACAGAATAAACAAAAATACATACAATTGGGTACAGCATACAATTAATGAAACGTTAAAAAATAAGGGTGAGAAAACACTATCGTTCACAATAATAAATTAAAGCAACGGTTATAACTAAAATGTAAACGATAACATTAAAATAGTAAAGAAACACACAAAACTAACATAAAAATGATAAGAAAAGTGGATGCCAACAGAGAAGCATAAATAGCTGAAAAGATTCAGCTTAACATTCATCCAATGTAAAAGCAAAACAGATACAAAGAAATGGCGAACTTTCGTCCGAGTAATGAATGCACCAGTAGTATATCTTTTCCAACGGAACTAACCAAAAAAAAANTTCAACAAAACTGACGTTTGCTTCAACTTTGCAACTGCACTTTTCACTGTACGGGGTTAGTTGATGTTGTAAAGCAACAAAGCAAACTATCCGTACAAACTGTGACGCCTTTACATTTTGCAACTGGTGCACCCCAGTGCAGATGTGACGATGAATGCGAAGAAGCGGCACATGGGTTAAATGTCCGGAAGACACACGCTGCTAGCCGTACATAGGATACCGGCAATCAACGCCTTTCCCATCCGAGAATGGTTGCAATGGAAAAAGTGAAAGAGCAAGAGTGCAACAAATGCATCGCCGCCCCTGTGTGCCGCTGCGCGATGTTCATTACCCTCTACATAAGTGATGCACTTCCGGTGTCGCTCAAGAAGTTTGGCGTGGACGAGTACCAAACTCAAACAACGGACAACGGTTGGGCACGGACACAGTTAGGAAGTGTTGGGTATTTTATTTTACATTTGATATCAGTCGGACACTGGAGTTCAGAACCCAACGAGAGGACTGTCAAGCTTTTTTTTTTTTTTTATTTATGTTAGAACGGAACAGGCCGTATTAGACTAATTTTACCACGTAGCAGGCTAGTCAGACCATGCTACGGGGGGACGGTCCGAATGGGATTTGAACCCGGTCCGGTCGTGTTAGGGACCTAGCGCCGTTGTCAAATGCACCACCGGCCCGCCCCAACTGTCAAGCTTTACTAATGTAAAAAAAATACGTTTATGTAAAATATTGAACTCAATACCTAACCAATTAACAGAATAAACAAAAATACATACAATTGGGTACACCATACAATTAATGAAACGTTAAAAAATAAGGGTGAGAAAACACTATCGTTCACAATAATAAATCAAAGCAACGGTTATAACTAAAATGTAAACGATAACATTAAAATAGTAAAGAAACACACAAAACTAACATAAAAAATGATAAGAAAAGTGGATGCCAACAGAGAAGCATAAATAGCTGAAAAGATTCAGCTTAACATTCATCCAATGTAAAAGCAAAACAGATACAAAGAAATGGCGAACTTTCGTCCGAGTAATGAATGCACCAGTAGTATATCTTTTCCAACGGAACTAACCAAAAAAAAAGCAAACACACAGAACACGAGCCCGTCGTCTTGGTTCCGGTATATCTGTGTCATCGTGATTGTTTTTCGGGTTCCGTTCTGCTTGCTTTTTTACTTTGCTGACCTCTTCATTTCAACGCTCGCCGCTTAAACGTTTTTAATTGTGGCAACCGAGGTTTTTTTTTGTGCTGTTATTGTTGCGTGTGGTTTGGGACACACCGCAAACTGCCACTATGAGTTGCAGAGTGGTTGAAACAGCTCTACCCACGGTATTCAACATGCGGAAGAGATGAGTGCTGGTGCCCGCGCTTATGCGGTTGGACGAAAGATAAATCATTTCTTAGGACCGGAGCGTACTTAAAGCTTACGCTTGAGATTGTCTGCTGTACTCGACCAAAGCAAAAGAAAAAAAAACCAACAGAGAAAAGCGCAGAGTACTTCCCGTTTAAGTTACGACCACCACCACGCGGGTACAATTATATTGTGCCGAGAGAAGAAAACCAAACTTCAAAGAGCCATTCAACAGGACGCCCTCGCAAAGGAAAACTAGACCATAATTAAATCACAAAAAGGTTTCCCTAATTATTCTAGGAAAAAAGCATAGCCCCTTCGGTACTATTTGACGCAACCTCAAACAACAACGACAACGATAGCTTATAGGTCGCCTCTGTTCGTCATGGGAAACTATGTATACCAGAGTTCTGAATGTATAACAACTAGTACAAAAGAACATCAATCTTTTTATTTTTCGCTCTCTCTCCAATTTATGATGTAGTGCTGTAGAAAACAGAAAAGAAGTGTCCAACATAAAACCTACAGTAGTGTCCATTCCTTGTTGTAATCCAATATCCGTTTGCTTACCGAAAGGAAGTCAACATGACCTTCGGATGCATTGCATAATGTGCACAAGAGCAATGTCTAATGGTCCCCAGTTACTTCAGTAACCTCAGTTTAAAAATTGAAGTCTCCAGTTCCTCAGCTAAACTCTACCGGTCAGTTATTTCAAATCTTTCACGCCGACAAAATATAAAATGGGTCACATTTAAATACTTCACAGCTACTTTCTAGTCTAAAACTAGAATTTCCTTAAGATCGCCAAAATACGATGCTTGACTTTCGCGACCAGGCACTGAAAGTTAAGAATAATCTCGATAAACTGATCCAAATTACTTCTTAATTGCATCTTTTTAAACGAATAATGCACAATGATATGAATGATAATTTTTTTTTTCGACGTCTAACTATCTTGCCACCAACATACTCCAAGAGGATTTACCGACATGTTTGGCAAAACAAAACAATTATGGCATACCACTGTTTCGCTCTATTTCTATATCTACTGCCAATCTCGCCATTCTAACCTTCCCGGCGCACATATCTTATCGTCATCGGTTTTCCCACAGAAAGCTGTGTAGCGCTCCGTAGCATTATTATTGGTGGCCATTTTTAGCATCGCTCGCATAACATCGCAATCCGGAGTATCACAACACAGCAGAGTGTTTGTATCGCGCATATCAGTCCAATCATAATCGTGACTTCTTTACTCCACACCACACAACAACAATGGAAGACCGCGGCGCCCGTGGCTGCATGATGCAAAACCTTAAAAAGATCGAGCTGCATCGGACCCACACTGGATTGCAGGCATACGAGAGTGCGACCGCATCGCGTACAGATTTTTCCCGCCCAAATTACTTCCCTGAGAGAGAGAGAGAGAGAACTCGCGCAAAAGTAAAATGTTTCAAATTTCACTCCAAAAGCATATCCAACACACGTCGTTGATGATGGATCCATCAATTATTGCTTCCCATTTTTCCCTTGGCGCCAAGAGTAGTACGGAGTCTTGAGTGTAAGAGGTTGGGCTGTCTGCAACTATTAAGATGCCATACATTACTTGCGTGCCTGCTGTCTTCGTTGGTACTTTAGTAACTTCCTGCAATAACATCGGGGTTGGCATGTTTTACCACACACTCGCGTAACATGCGCAAAGTATGTACGCGTGTTATGCGATTAATCGTTAGTCAGTGCTACGGGAGGCTGTTATTTCAGTGGGTAGAGAGAAAAAAATGGTATTAACGAAACAAATTGTTATTACCTTTTTTAACGCAGTTTTTCTACACGGGAAATTTTTTTTTCCACAATGTTAAAAATTTCGTTACATGCGCCCCCGTTAATGCAGTAAGCACCTTTCTAAGAAAATAAATTGCCAAGTACCGTCATTACTTCATCACGCCTCCAATTACCCGATGCGTCAACCAACAAAGGCACAGTGTGTTCCTTTACTTTCTGACATATCGGAAACAAAAAATCAACTCACTTTTCAGCATCGCTGGGACAGAAGAGAGTGATAATAGCGATACGGCATGATGCGTTGATAAGACAATGCCAACTTTACACACCTTCTACCACGCTCTGCCCGGTCACTATGAACTGGCCTTGCCGGGGAGTGAAGTAAACGTCATCACAACGACAGCAGAGAATCTCCATCGGTCGAATCGGGCTACTCGGGCAACAAAGCACCACCAACAGCATATCCATTGGCGTGGATGCGCGTGAAGGGCTAATTTTTCAATCAACACACAAGACCATTACACACCCCAACCGTTGGAGTTGGAATGCCAGAGGGGGAGGGGGGGGGGGGAGGTTATTCCATTGTGAATGGGAAAGAAGAAGCCCAACCACGTACCACGGGAGGTTAGCGTATTGCTGTAATGATGTGACGACGGAACAGCGGAAAAATAAGATAAATTATCTAGCGTGAAAGTAAAGCTAATTCGCGGAAGTATGCTTTTGCCTTTGCCTTGTTCGGGAGCACAATTTCGTTCCCGTGTTGCTTCAATTGATGCGTTGTGTTTCCAGCAGTAACATTTCCGCAAACAAGAACCATCGCATTAAGTTTGTGCCTAAGACACACAAAGAGCGTTCGTCTAATGCATAAAAGGTCGGACAATCATAAACTATGCATCCCTCCTTCTTCAGCATGTTGAGTGATACAATTGGAACACACTAAACCTGTACAAACAGCACAAATTAACCTCACAACCATCAAGTGGGCACCATAAACTTAACCACCAATCGTTCGATTGTGTCACAGAAAATTGTTCCGGAATGCAACTGACCTAAAGCGAAAGCATTTCCTGTGCTACCATTCGATGTAAAGCAACCGAACCCTTACCCGCTTAATCGATCGATATATCGACGCTTGGTGACAAAATGTGGTGCCCTTAATTGGGGTATAATTGAGTGTGATTCAATTTCGGCATATTTACCAAACAGACGAGAAGCGATTTTTTAGGGGGAGGCCGAAAAGATGGCAGGCTTGTGCAATAAACGATGAAACCAAATGTGTGAGAAAAAGTCACGTTCTGGAGCTTAAGAGAACAGATACAACGTTTAATACAGATAGAACGTATAACGATAAATTTATTCTAAGTGAAGAGGATTTTTTAAGATTTTTAAGAACTTACTTGACTGTTTTAAATTAATAGTTTGCTTGATTTCTAACAATTCATTCATTATTTTTGTGTAAAATATAACCCCTCAATTGGATCAATGGTAACACCGCCTATTTTTTGCTATCCTTCACATGAAATACAATACCTAACACCATTCGGACCAACAAAAATAAAACATAAACCGGAAGAAAGTATTGAACAAACTACCCTCTGACCGTGCAGAAAACGAATATGCAAAACCACACACTCACGAGTTTTACTATCAGTGAGGCCAATTAGCGCGGTTAGCGGACAAATCCCTACGAGACGCAAAAAAAAAACACTGTAACAAAACAAGTCAGAAACTAGTTCAGCAACTGCCATTAACAGATGATAATAGTGTGAGAAGCAGTGTTTCAGTACTAGAAACACGTGGGGTGTGTATTGCATTCCATTTATGGTTTGCAATATCAGAAGGGGAAAATGCAAATAAAAATGTTCGTGGCGGGAAACACACACGTGTCCCAACGCAAACCCGCATTCTTCGTATCAAGAGATTGATCGTATCAAAATGCTTCACTTATCATATAGTTTGTTAGTTGAATAGAAAAACACAACACAATATTGTGACTCAAATATTCCATCATTCTTTACGATGTTTTGCATCCAATTTCATTATGTTAACTTTTCAGTAATATTAGTACTAAGAAACATAGACCAGTGCAATTAGAAATTGTGATTTTCAAATACCACCAGGTAGTATGGAAAATTTTAATATCATATCATATGAGCTTTGTTGGTTTCGGTAAACCATTAAAAGATACCTCAAAAATAGCGTTGTGCATATTTGCGAACCCAAAGCACAACACAGTGAGTTGTCGTCGCAGTAAGAATAGCACGCTTGTACGCCGAAACCTGAGCTAAACACAACTTGGGGCAGCCCAACACCTGTAAATTTATTACATTAATCTAATGACGTTCGAACAGTTACGTAAGTCTGCTGCGTGTGCTTAACACTTAAGCCCATCCAATGCTCCAAAGGAGGCCAGAGCCCGTGTTAATGCTCTTTAACACGCTATTTTTTGCACACCCGGGAATGGAAGATAGTGTCCAATTTCCTAACCACCGCTATTGTACGCGTGCGTCCTTCGAGAATAGCCATTTGCATATTATACACCTATAAGTCCGAATTCAAGGCCACACAGACACACGCACACATGCACACACAAAGATGTCAAATGGAGCAATGAATTCATTGAAAAATTATGAATCCTTCACCCCGATATGGTTGGCGGACCCAGTTCTAGACGACATAATATCCCTTTTTACACATTTTACGCATCCACATAACGAGGCCACTGTGCCAAAGACGCACCGGACCGTGAAAGACGCGTGCTGATTGTATGCTGATTAGATTGGTGGCCAAGCATAGCTGATATGCGCGTACGCATTAAACATCAGCGCGAAGACGTAAAGAGTGCGAACGATCGCACAGCGTGGTGGGTGCGCTGTGTGCCGCCACACTGATTGAGGAAGATCGAGAGTGTGAAATGGTAAATTGAATTTATGGTTCGCTCTTCGCTATTTCTGTACAGCTGGAAAGTTCGACAGTAGCGAACCAGTGGAAATAATTCACATGCGCTTGTTTTGTTGTTTATCGTTTAATATGTTGCGCATGTGCCATACACGCGAAGTCTGGGCGCGTATCTGGCGTATTAACAGATACACCTATAATATGGTGCGTATGCGCCCACACTGCGGAGAAACAAAAATGATAATGCTGACTTCTTTAATAACACCAAGAATTCACACCAATAACATTTGTAGTCCAAATTATTGGCGAAATCATCTGAATAAAAAAGATTAAGATACCAGGTAGGATACCCGTTCAATATGATAAAGTCATTAACTCATCTCTTGTGTGTCTGTTATTCGATTCTTTTATAAGGCTATATCATACCATTAAAAAAATCTGCTGACATGTTCATCACAACCAGACATACATATCTCACGAAGAACGAATAAAATGCTCATAATTAACGATCGATTAATGGTAATGAACCATATATAAAGGGTCATGCGCCCAAAAGCCAAAAGACGAAAAACATATGTCTAGCAGAAAAACAAAAAAACCAAACCATAATTGCATGGAAGGCAGCAGTTAGATAATCCCGATAAACGATGAAAGAGACGTAGTACAAAACCCGAATAAATTCCACTCGATAACACAGCAGCACGGATCATATCTCTCCCCAAACATGCACGCTTTGCTCTAATTTCTTCAATCAATCTTCGATCTCTTACAGCGCTTAGAGTGTTCATCTTCCCCTTGAGAAATCAACCAAAAGCCAACTGCAGTCTGCAGGATGGTGTGTCTTCTGTACCTTAAAAAATCTATAGGAAAAAGGGGCGAGGGAGAGCGTATCAACGATCCATTTACGAAACTGGAAGGGCTACTGGAGTGAGCAGAAAGGAAGAACACGTCTGCCTATACCATTAAGCATAGATGTCTTTGCCTACTCGTGCTACTGGGTACAGCGCAGCCTTCGTCTCAAGAGTGATAAGTGAAAGTTCAACGATCCTATATTCTACTACTACTCAAGAGACGAGCCTCGATTGGAAGCATTTTTTTGTTCAACAGCAAGAAAATGTGTGTTACAGGCAAGATGTGATAAGGGCTAGTCGTATAGTAGCGGAACTCAAGAACCAAAGATACAACATAACAGAACTAGCTCCCAATACAAATTTCCAAGAGGCATCTCTGTCGGACAAAGCCGTCTAAAGGGACCGCTGAATATACAATCTGTGCATCCGTCATAATCAGAACCCAGCGTAAACGACAAGTACAAGACTAGGGGATAAAACAGGAAAAAAAGCCACGATAGAACTGCATCATTGCATCAGGCTGACGATTCACCAAAAAAAAAGACGTGATTTGACGGGAACAACAACAAGCCACGAAGGGAAACCTGCAAACACTAGAGACCACTTTTCCAAATTCTCAATTTATTTCTCTTGTTTCGCTGACCACACACAATAGTCCTGATTTTGGTAAGGAGCAAATGCATAGCAGGAGAGTTATAATTTTTTTTTATTGTAAATGATTTCAGAACGTTTTTAGAGAGAAAAGTCGCTACCAGTAGAAATAAAATCTTCCCTTAATTGCAGGAACCAAACTGCATTTTACTAAGTGCATCACATACAACGTTCGGAAAACAAATCGCTACTGGACAATATTTCTGACCATGATTCATCGTGGCAATCATCCACACGTTTATGCGCAATGTTATCTCGCGACGCTGAACCTTGTTGATTTTTTTATTTCCCAGCTGCACTAAAACAAAATGCAAAACCATCCACACAAATTGCCGTATCAAATCAAACGAATCTGTTCCTTGCCAGTTGTCGACGCCAGACGGCACCTCCACATTAAAGGTCGTCACCTTGGGCGCCTTCTGATACCGGTTGCACGGATCATTTCCAGAATGATCCGGATAGTATCATCGTACAAGCGAATACCGTAGGTTTTGATACCGTGCCAGAAACCGTGCAACTCAACGTACATCTCATCTCATGAGAGTAATGGCAGAGAGAGCAAAAACCGTACCAGACGTACCCACGGGAGGAGTGTGTGGACAACGGGCAAGTGGAGGGAGGAAAAATGCTTTTCCCCTTCACCGTTCAATCATAATTGAGGACTATGCGCTGGCCGGTAAACACTACCCATCTGCATCGTTGGACACCCATCGCTGGAGTGATGAGCAAAACCCGGCTGCCGCCATCACTCTACTCTTGCTGTCCGGCGGTAGTGTTTGCCGAAAGGTTTGCTGGCCATAGCCGCTTTCTTCTGCCGCCCAATGGGAAACAAATAACACTAATAAAACGATTACACGTACGTTCTTTTGCCGCGTCCGCTCAAACCCCAGCCAGCAGTAGGCGGGCAGACGATACCCGTGTGCCTTACTGGTGTTGTGTTCCGGTTCCGGTTGAGATGATGCTCACACAATCTTTTATGGAGGCATCCGGATTGATGGCATGCAGTAAGCTCCAGTATGTAGGCCTGCACATTGATGCTCTTTCTCTCTCGGTACAGCAACAAACGTACTCGGCACTAAATCGGAAAGTGTAATCATTCCCCGAATACTTTCACGTAAGGTGTGCATGTTACAGTTGCGATTAAGTTATTCTCAGCTGGTGTTATGACTGCTGGGGTGCTATAAAACAATGTGTATTTTTATTTGTAATAAAACACACCAAAATAATGTTCCAAAAGGATGGTGTTAAAAATCATTAATTCTTCATATTAAATCTTGGCACTTGCACACTTTTTCGCTTCCTGACGAACACACACACTTCCATCAACGCTATAGCTCCCACATGACCGGCAGCGTGCCGTCACGAACAGCGAAGAGAAAAAAAAATGCATCTGTACCAATGGAATGCACCGTATCCGGCGAAAGATAGCAATTAAACATGTGTGCGGAGTAGGCGCACGATGCATTACTCGCATCCCAAAGTAAGTGGAACCACAAGCAACAACAACACCCGGGCGGATTATTTATTTCGTTTTGCGGGTGGATAACGTACCTTTTGCAACAGCTCATAAACGCTCCAATGGATAATAGGACTGCCGCTGTTTGAAAACCGATCCCGGGGTGTGAAAAAGCTTGGTATTGCTAATGGTCAGATATGATATGCATACCTTTCTCAATTTGCACACACCGGATTCATCAGCGTATACCATCGGTATAGTGAGCAGCTTGAACTATATTTTATGGAGATACCACATCCGACGACACAAGTATGGCCGTGGCACCACGTCGGTATGGTGCCGCTACCATCCTTCCGGTCGCACCGAAACCTGCAACGAACGTGCTTTGGATGCGATGGATGCCACGCCCGCGAGTACACAAGCACAAAGTATGGTTAGCAATTCCTGGAGCAATTCTTAAGAACGTCCAAAGGAACACCGATGAGAAAATTGGAATGTGTTTCTTGGTGCACATGGGACCCTGGGTAGCTAATTAAGGAAGTTGTCAACACTACGACAGGACACGTTTCTGGCACACGATTGCAAAAAGACGAACTCGAGCGGCGAATAACAAAAGGTCCGAAACGATCATTGACACACAAAACTGTGCAAAGAGTGCGGTATCTTCAATTAGACATTCTGTACGCGAAACTGACAAGTCAAGTTAGACTGTGAGTTTAAGTTTAGATTGTTTTCCTAATACAAGTTTCGATCAGATGCTCACCAGATATCCCTAACCATATAAAAATGTAGCTCAATTCAATAGTCGCTCAAATGTTTAACAGAAACATGGACAGTAAAGCTTTAGAGCTCAGGATTCGAAACATCTAAAAAAATCGTCAAATCTGTGTTCAATTCTCGACAGATTAATGCACATCTGCATATGCCGGAATGTGCGCCATAGTTTAGGCTCAGGAGTCCGAAATCAATAAAGTTTTTTAAAGATAAAGCGAAAAATGAAAGTATCCGTCGAATTCTAGATCAAACTCATAGACAATTTTCCGTCTGCAACAGAATGCTGCATGAGCCGCCCAGACAACGGTAATACCCACGACTGAGATTTTTTGTCTCGAGTCTTGAGCTTTTCAACTCCACCAGCAACTCCACGGCGTTACTTCACGGTCTCTCTTACAATGCGAGTCATTTTCGCAACAGCAACCCGCTTGAGTGGATCCACTCATTGATGTTGAAATTCACTAGCATCATCGACCGTCGAGAGTGGCCATAGCAGAAATGCATCCGATACACAACAATTTGGAGTTGAAGAGGCCCCACACTATCGAGAAGGCCATCCCTACCTGTTTGTACGATGATGGGTCTGTTGCTGCTGCTGCTGCTGTGTGGCTTGCGATGGCAGCGTTTGAGATGTGGGTGTCTGGGGGGACAGTATGCCACCGCCCGGACCCGGTATGGAGTTGGGCGGTTGCTGTGGCGGTCCCACACCCGGCGGTTGACTAGTCATCTGCTGCTGCTGCTGCATGATGGCCGCATCTTCGCGGGTCATCGTACGATAGCCCATGTCCTCCTCGTACGCCGCAACCATCTGGCCCGGGTTCGGATTGGTCGTTTGCAGCGTCGACGAGGGTGGCACTCGTCCACTCAAAACCTGGAACAGATAGATTGAACCAAAATTAATATACATTCGGGCAGAGCTTCTTTTTTCAAATCTGCACCCAAACAACTTACATCGAGGGCGTGCATCATGGCACGGGCAAACGCTTCCGCGTCCATCGGGCTCGAAAAGTTCAAACCGTACACGAACTTCGAATCACGCCACTGGTGAAACGTGGCGGTGGCCTGATTATACTTGAGGCCCTTGATGATCGAGCAGTTAATGACGACCTCGTGATCCTGCAGCTTCCGGCCAACGACGCGGAACGTGTTGTTTTGCTGATGGTGGAAAATTTGCACCTTGCTGAGACCGGACGAGCTGCCGGACGGTATCCACTTCCGCTGCACATCGTCGTACACCATGACCGAGGCCCGAGCACCAATAATACTTTGTTCGCTGTTGAGGAAATTAAAGTGAGCATAGATAAGTCGAAGTTGCGTTGTTCAATACATCATACAAAGCAATTGTGTGACCAATGGTAACAAAAACTAATCTTTCCTTCTAGTTTTAATACCCTCTTAAGGATTTAACGGCTACAAATTAGAGAAATTGACATAAAGTTTTTTATGAGCAAAACATGCAATGCTGCGTTATCATTTTCCCAAAGACATATTTATGCGTCGCAGCAGTGTAAGCCGGTAAACTTTAATTTCTACAACCAATTCAATTTTTGTCTAAACCCCACAAAACCCCTCATTCGAACACGACCCTTCAACCTTGTGCACTTTACTAAGTTACACAAACCACCTTCCTGCAAACCAATCGATTTCCTCCTCCCTCTCTCGTTTAGCGGTAATTGCATTTTATTGTCAAGGCCAACTGTGAGATGGTTGGACGGTGAAACAGAAAATGTTCTGTCCGTAGGGTGAAAATTGGTGTGTTCCTACAATTCGTTTAGGGTGTGCAATTTTTGCGTTTCTATGTTCTTTTCCTTTTTGCAAAGGGTGACCAAAGTACCGGCTTCGACAGCAAACAGTCAAGAGCTCGTATTAATGTAGGGAAAGCGGATAGGAAAAAAAAAAATGGTTGCAAAAATACAATCTGCTGTAATTGGTGACACACAACACAACGGGAGATTTGGGTATGATTCATACAAATAAAATAAAAGTTACCGAATAAAAAAAGGAATCCTTTATGTGAAAATTTAATTTATGAGGAAAAATTTGTTTGAATCCTTCATATTATAAAGCATTTCTAATGCATTTAATTAGATTAATTCAAACGCGAATAGCGCTTATCATTAGCCTGTGTCAATAAAAGTAGCATCCGAGTGGGTCAAAATAATCATAAATTTAACACCACGCTTTATCCGCACTCAGCTTTCAATGGATTTACGCTACATTGTATCCGCTTAATTGCATCTTGTCAGAACCATTCGTGCGCAGGTTAAGAATTATTTCAAAAATGAATAATGCAACAACACCCGTAAATTCTGAATGAACTACCGCAAATCATTCCATCGTTACCAAGAGATAAGCAGAAATATCGTGACTCCCTTTCGGTCTTTTCGACTGCTTTTATAAGGCCCCGCCGCGGGCAGGGATGGGATGGGGTTAGAAAAATCATAAAAAGCACACCCAGGCTATGATGCAGCGTAACCACCACCATTCGGTTCGTAACCGGTCAACCAAGCCACTAATTGGGATGCCCTATTTTCTTTTTCAGCCGATTCATTTCCCGACAATACACAATCGAGTGGCGCGAGAAGGAAACCTAGAACCGTCGCATTACCCCCGGTGGCGAGCAAATGAATGAACGTCCCGGAAAATGAAACTGCAGCAAAGCAGAAGTGCATTGGCAGACTGAATGGGAAAATTATTAAAAATATTGCTACAGCAATCTTTTCCAACCCGCTGTACAGATGTACAGAAACTTACCTCATGTTGGAAATGTGCGTTTTGTGTCGTTTATTTTCCTTCCCGTGGCAGGTTTTTTTTTATCGATGTTGCAGTAGATGAGAGTTCACTTTTTTCGCACGGCTTGCTTGGAAAAGGAAGAACGACGAATTCATACAACAGCTGACGGTGAGAAGAGCTTTGCTTGCTCTAGTAGGCTGCAGCACTGTTTGCTTCCGGTAAAGATATTTTCCCTTCCGTTTGAAAGTGTGATAGTGCACAATATGTGTGTATGGGTGTGATGCATCCACCAACCAAGTATTGCCGGCGCAATTGTGTGTGCTTTCTGCTTCTGCAGCGCTGCGCTCCTTCGTAGTGGTGGTGCGTTGGTGTGCGAATCAAACGATCCTTGCAAGCGACCGCAGAACACACAACGAGCAGAAAAACAATGGGATTTTCACAAAGTATACTACCAATATTCACTGTCTGTGTAGGAAAATTTGGGAAGGAAAGTTCTTCCACCTATAGCTCTCCCGTAAGGATAATTTATTTCCTTCCTTACTTGCGTTCTACTTCACCCTCTCACCCTCTCTCTCTCTCTCTCACACACACACACACACACACAAACACACATATAAACTGCACCCACTTTTTTGTTACTTCTTGTATTCTCACACTGCACTACACTGTTATTCGATTTCTATTCCTATTGAAGACAGTAAAAAAAAACATTGCAATAACTCCGCAAAGCTACGACTTGTGTATCGTTGATACGTTAACACCAGTGCTAATCCATGGTGTTCCAGAAACAGTAAAAAAAACATCACCATAAAAGAAAATTAATGCTTCATCAATTTACAACAGTAAAACCCCAGGATATCCCGTGGAACGAACAAACCCTCGCACACGCACACAAACATACTGATCTCCACAATTTAACACACAATCGCACACTGCACACCCTTCGTTTCAGCAAAGCACCACACACACACACACTCGCGCACTCACACTGCTCATACGGTTCGTTTACACGTATCCTTTTAACAGTGCACGTGATTTGCTCGCTATGTTTCCCGCATCCTCGAAAGGGCGAGCACGCACACACCGAACACGTACACTTCGAAATATCTAGCTCACACTGTGCCACACCAACACCAACCAGGGCAGACACATCCAGTGCCAGGGACAGTGCCAGGCGGCAGCCAAGTAGTACGCCCTCTTTTCTTGTTGAACCGGAAACAAAACGGACCCAACTTGGGCGAACTTGTGTTACGGCAATGTTATGTGGACGAAAGGCGCGTGCATAATACTTTATCACGCCCGTGTTGTTTGTGTTACGCACTGTGGCAGCACAGCATTTTTAGGTTGTAACATTAACATTAATCAACAGTGATGTTAGTCCTTGTTTTCCATCCAAATAAACATTCTCACAAGGCTTCTCACATCACACCTTTCATCACTCGCTTAGCTCACTACTTCTCACACACTCATTTTACCTTCGATATGCGTAATTCGCTATTGGGTTTTTTTTTTACTTATTTCCAACTTTTGCAGGGAACTTTATGTTTCACATTAATTTCACTTATTCTCCAAACTTTCCAACACGCGTTTCTGCAGCTCACTACTTCAAAGATTTGCTTCTCATCATACCGCACCCATATTAATGCTTTGTTTTTGTCGCATAAAGCTGTACCGAAGTTTGCAAAACATCTTTACGAATTTTTCCACCCATAATATTGAAAAATATACTGAGAAAATTAGGTTTTTGAATGTTTTTCAACGCAAATAAACGAGAAAAAAAATAAACGAACAGCTCAGGGATAGAATTTTATTTTCTCCCCCACAGGCAGCAAAGTGCTCCCTTACACAAGAGACCCTTTCCAGACTGCTGCTGCTGGCTGGCTGGCACTCCCGCATAGATGCACACGCACAGGAAAACTAATAAAACACACAAACGCACCCAATCTATACACATACACATAAGCGTCAGTGTGCTACACACAGGAAGGAGGAAATTATTGTTTTCCATTTAAAAATTCGTTGATTCCTTACACGAAAAAGGCAAAGCTTTTATTTTGTGCATTAGAAAACGAATTCTTTAAACTGCTTGTTCTGATTTGTTTTTTTT
>STHB01000010.1:23619321-23641063 GCA_018908115.1 Anopheles rivulorum
TTATCCAGCGTTTGCGAGAACCCTTTCAGTCCGTTGCGCGATCGCCGCTCGCGGTCCAGATCTTGGCGGATGAGCTGCAGCAGCTTCACCAGCGACTGCTTTCGTCGCTCGCGGTTCATGGCCAGCGTGGTGTGCTCGCAGTAGAAATCGGGCAGCAGCTGCTCGCTCGGCCCTTCCGTCGCCCGGCGAATGTTCTTCAGCACGTCCAGATCTTTGGCCACGCTGCACAGTGCCACCTGCGGACTGAGCCGGTCGATCGTTTTCGTTAGCAGCGGGCTCATCTCGGCCGACAGCTTGAGGTAATCGGTGACGTGCGTTTTGAACTGTGCCAACCGTTGGCTTTCGAGCGTTTGCAGCATGGAGGAACCGCGCAGCACGGACATTTCCCAATCGACACGTGCCCGTTCCGCCCGGATGCAGAGGGTGTAGTACTCTACGTCCGCCTTCTTGACCGCTTCCTCAGCCTTCTTTCTTTTGCCCTCGAGCTTGCTGCTATCCTTTTCCGACACTTTCACCTCCTTGTCGGTGGTTTTGTGCAGCAGCCCGATCGAGGGTGTTCGCTGAAGTCTGCCAATGAAAGAGATAAAGGTGTTATTAAGATGATTCCATGTATGATTAGAAATAATTCGTTGTACTCACTTCACATCCAGCATGGCATCCTGTAGCTTTTCATTTTCCCGTGCCGCGGCGTGTGAGTTTTTCTTCGCCTTTATCTCAGCCGTCCGCCATTCCGCCAGTATGCGAGCGGATTTGTCCACGTTCGTTTCGATCGTTTTGCGCGCTTTGTGCTGATTCTCGATCACCGTCTTCAGCGGCTTCACAACCTCCTCTGCCAGCGAGTTTGAGAACTGGCGATGCACATCGCTGCGTCCTTCCAGCTCGGTCGATACGGATCGCCATGAGTCGGCTATCGTGCCCGGCAGGTCTCGGCAGGCTTTGTTCAGTTTGTTGGCAATCTTGGAGAGTGATTTGGCGTACAGCTGCTCGATCTCGGTACGCTCGTGCAGTATGGCGACCAGATCCTTACCGAAGTCACCGCCCTGTTTGACGAAACGGCGTACCTCCTCGAAACCGTTTTGACCCTGGAAGTGATAGAAGTTTAGAAAACGGAAAAAAATGATCAGTAAATTGTATAATTGAAAGATATTTGTTGGTTGATATTCTGAAAATATACTTTTAACGAGCAAAATTTAAATATTCTCCTTTATCAATCATACTCTAACACCTTCTAAAGTGGTTGTTTTGGGTGTTATTGTTTACTTTTTGTTATTAATATTCATAGTTTACTGTTTATTTTCATTTCTTCCTTTCTTGCTTTAATTATGACGCCATTTTGTCTTTTTTTGTTGTCATGGATCTGGATACATAATTAAAAACATTCTATAAGCTATAAATTGTCTTGAGCAACATATTGATTATTACGCAACATATCAATGGAAGTGCATTACCACAATTCACTTCCTACCCGATCGATACGGGACTGTTATAACCGGTACCCATTAGGCTATCGTTCAAAGGAGGCTAAAAAAAAGCTGCGCAACTTTAGCTGCGATGACGAAGAATTGATGAAGCTCCTCAGTGGGCAATAATGTCAATAGAGTACAGCAGCAATGCAGTTCGGCTGTGTTGCTACAAACAAGTCGCACTGCAACCCTATTGGTCAATAGAATGCCCGCAGATGGCAATTGGACAATGTTTTCCCATTAACAGGTGTTTCCGGTTCGGTGGAAGCGTCTGTGCCGGCAGTAATGTGCAAGTGACCCGGCAAATGCAGTTTTGGTAGGGGTTATAAGTACGTACACACGACGAGGGATGGTGATGTCTATTAATAAGCGGCATATTACCAGATTTGTTTCACCCCACTTGTGAACGTGCGATACATTGCCGGTGTGAACGGTGGAATACAATCTAATCTTCCCCCGCTAGTGTCAGACAAGTTGCGTAGTAAAAAAAAGAAGTACCTTGGTTATGATGGTTAGGACAGCCTGGTCAGGTTTGACTTACGCATCAACAACATATAAATCGTTGGTTTCTTTCTTTCTAATCAGGAAACGATACAGCAATACCACCGCAATGGAAAGTAGTAGCAGTAGTTTGTTTTATCTGCAAACTCTTCGAACGTTCAACATATCGGTGAGCGGTGATTAGGTAGACGGTACACGCGCACTCTAGCGGTGGAGATCACTTCGTCACTGAGCGCTCGTTTTCATTAAACTCATTTCCTGCTGCCTGCTGGAGGAAAAGGCCCCAGCAAGCTGCTGGAATGCTTTCAAACACGTTTCATCGTGACTGATTTGTTGCAGAAGTTGATTTCTTTTTTTTTGTTTTCATTTCATCACAATCAATAACGAGCTCGTACGCGCCGCCAGCCGTCGATGACGGATTTGTAAATGTGTTACCATAAATTGAGCTACTTCCCAACTTCCCTGGATGCTTCGTGTCGTGTGCCAACTACTCCCAAAAGGGAAAAACGTTCGACGAACGCTTTCATTAGCGGAGTGGAGGACGTTCGTATCGGAGGTGAAATTAATCAAGTCGAATCGAATTTTTCGGACTTCCTGTATCCCGCACAAGACGCACGCGTAGGGAGGACTTTATCCGAGCACTTCGTACGCTCATTACATTCACGGCGCGTATCGCGACGTAAACCAAATCATTGTGCGTTGGACGTCCGATTGGCCGATCGACTGAGCAAAATACTGATCATAATAATTCCACTATACGATCGTTCGCACTGCTAATGGAAAATTGTGTAGCGCGGTATTGTGACGATTGTGCTGATCGTGCGCACTTCCGGACGTTTGCAGGCGTGGCGCAAACCCGGTGTGCAACTTCCTTCTTGGTAGCGATAAAGATTGAGAAACGGTACCATATAAAAAAAAATCGGTTGGTAAGCAATGTGCGGCGAAGTAATTAGGGGAGATAGGTTGATGATGCCAAAGAGAGATTAATGGGTGTGTTGTGCAGATTTCGTTTGTTGCAATTTAACAGCAATGTATTAATTAAAAAGCAGCTCCTAACTATGTATTTAACAAAGTATTATATATAAAAGCAATTAATTAGTAAGCTGTTGTAATATTCTTTAAATACCAAAAAAAATAATTTCTGGTGTAGAAAGTCAACCTAATTTATGCAATTGTGCTTTGAAAAAGTAAAACAAATAAAATAGTTAATTAATTGACAATTTATGGATATTTCCACTGATAATAGAAAACCTGTAATAAATCTCACCACACGCATGGCATAATTATTTATCGGTAGTCTGTCTTTGGATCAAACATTTTCAACTGCTTATTTTAATTAATATTTTACTACACACAAAACTGTCTGCCTTTGGCTACACAATTATCCTAATCCTATCTTACCACTAGCTGTCGATAATATACTGCTATACTAATCAACTCGTCTCACGATACCCCATTCCAATCGCGTACAAATTATGTGTTCTCCATTTACAAATGTACAACCGTGTCGTCCAGCCCACCAATTACCAACGAAACAAACATGTGCATAAATACACACCACGACTCAAAAGTCGTCGGAATTGATCGTGCTTGGCTCAGGAGAGAAAACAAAAACCGAAACTCCTGAAAGGTTGGTGATCTTTAATGCAAACGAGGGCACGTGTCCGCACAGATCCACAGACCGGTAGCAGTGGGATAAACAAATTACAAACGAAACCTGATCTGACCGATATGTTTCGGTTACGATTAGGTGCGAATGGGCGGGGAAGGGTTCTGCTTCATGGCTCAATTTGGAATGGTTGATCTCATCGGTTTGTGGTGGATTGCTACCCATTAAGAGTGTATCTACACACACAGTATAATTATGTTTCATATTTTCTTAACGTATCAATTTTGCGATAAGCGAGGAAGGGAAGGTAAACATACTTTCCACCCAAAAACAAATTACAACAAAACAAATTAAAATAAAAATGAAAATGGAATTCGTAATGCAGCAGTTATTTCATTGTGAAACGTAAAACGACAAACTTATAAAGATAATACTCGTTTCGAACATTGGTTTTTGATTATAACGTATTGTCAACAACTGAAGCTTTCTTCGTGCCATTCCGACATAAAACGATAGCAGGCAAACAAAAAACGCCTTAAAAACCGATTAACATAGCGGTTCTGAATTCGTTTCGTTTTAACACGCACTGGCGGCTAAATACATCGGCCAACTCGTTTCATTCTTTGCCACTTTAGCAATGCGTACAATAAAACGAATAATGAATTATTAAACCGGTTTAACTCGGTGAATCAATAATAGCTTTTTTAGTTGAAAAAAGTTTCCTCCTCAATTGGTCAAGAGTCAATAAAAACTTGCATTTATACCGATTAAAACGTTAATAAATACACTAGCAACAGTGCAGCAAATATCGTACACCACAAATTATAAAACCAACCCATTATTGCTTCGAAAATATTCTAGAATTGATGTTGCCAAGTTGCAAAAAATACTTAATTTTATATGAGCGAAAGTTATAAGTAAAAGTTACTTGAACAAGTCCCAAGTCATCTTTTGCAAAACATGCATGTTGCTGTTTAGACATTGGAGAGTTTTAAACTTCAACTTGGTTAATACATACATAAATACATTTGTAAAATATTTTTCAATTACTCGTCTAGCACACAGCTGCTTGATACACGTTGTTGCTGCTTCGTATTAATAAATCCCACAGATCTACCCTTCGCATATTTTCACCAATGGCCGGTTCTTGATGAATTGCAATTAATCGAGTAAATCGAGCACAGCGAAAGCAGTGACGTCAGTCAGGTAATTCATCCCTTAACCAACTGCATCCAACGGCATGCCAGCTACACATTTGTATTCCAACCTTGCACATCACGAAAAGGAAAGCAAACAAAGTGCGTTCTCAAATCTGTTTAGGTCACCCGGTTGGCACCTGAGTTCGGAGTTTTATATAGGCCAGAATGAATTTAACCACACATAGGTGGCCGCCCCTCACACACTCACGGACATTTTACAAACGCTGCGAGCGATTGCTAGCGCTTCTAAACCATCGCAAGTGGCCGTTTTAATGTGGTGTGCGCACGAGACGAAAAACAAAATCACATCCCACAACTAGAAATAAACCATGAAACCTGCTGCACCATCACTTTATGGCCTTGATCTGGCACTTCGCTGTTCCGTTCTTCCCCCCTGTGCCATTTCTGGACGGTTTCTTCCCAAATGTCGCGACGACTCGATCGAAAGTTGTCGCGATCGTGTCGCGCCAAGACAACTTTCCTGATAGTGCGCTGCAAGCAAACGTTTATCCGCAAATGGGGATTGGTCTCGCAACGCGGAAAGCAGGAAACCGGTACACCGCACATTTCAGCCGTATCGGATTCAAGGACGAACGATGGACACGTTTTATGCAGGTTTGCTGGAGTCGATACACTTCACAACAACAGCAAAAAAAGAAAACTTTCTTTTTTTTCTTTGCAACACAATGTATTACGAAAGTTTAAAAATGCAAATCGACTGAGGATATGATTGCAGTAATAAAAAAGAATATGTTGACTCTTCAACTCAAGGCTAGCACCCGGCGGGTCGTAGTATCGGATATCATCTAGATCAATTTTGATTTAATTTTTATTTGAATTAATTTTGAAATTGTGCATTTCAGTATTTAAACTTAAGCTAAGGCCACATCAGTCTTCAAATATGTTAATATTAAGTATTTATAATTAGACTATTTATCAAAAATATTTCAAAGCAACAGTTGGAAATGGGACAAGAAATTGTACTTTTTAGGTACTCTCTTCAAATCTTGGCGCCGCTAGTCCTCGCTAGATGGCGCTCGGGATGTCGTTTTCAAAAGAGCAGATTATTTTTAAAAATTATTTTCTTTACTTGAAAATACTTTTTCAAGGGATGGATTAACGGTTTCAAAATCAAATTTGTTACGAATCAATCGGTTTAGCTTTATAGTGTGTTAATAATTAGAGCATAACCCTAACTTCAAAATAGGAAACGATTGACATATTTTCATACCCATCAAGATGATCATGATTAGCGATCTTTTTTCTTTCATCGCACGAGATCGATCAAGCGACATACTCTAGGAACGAGTTTTGCGGTAACATCTCGTTGTCTTATCATCCGATCGATCGATCCATCTATCTTCNTTTTATGCAGGTTTGCTGGAGTCGATACACTTCACAACAACAACAGCAAAAAAAAGAAAACTTTCTTTTTTTCTTCACAACACAATGTATTACGAAAGTTTAAAAATGCAAATCGACTGAGGATATGATTGCAGTAATAAAAAAGAATATGTTGACTCTTCAACTCAAGGCTAGCACCCGGCGGGTCGTAGGATCGGATATCATCCAGATTAATTTTGATTTAATTTTTATTGGAATTAATTTTGAAATTGTGCATTTCAGTATTTAAATTTAAGCTAAGGTCAGTCTTCAAATATGTTCATATTAAGTATTTATAATTAGACTATTTATCAAAAATATTTCAAAGCAACAGTTGGAAATGGGACAAGAAATTGTACTTTTTAGGTACTCTCTTCAAATCTTGGCGCCGCTAGTCCTCGCTAGATGGCGCTCGGGATGTCGTTTTCAAAAGAGCAGATTATTTTTAAAAATTATTTTCTTTACTTGAAAATACTTTTTCAAGGGATGGATTAACGGTTTCAAAATCAAATTTGTTACGAATCAATCGGTTTAGCTTTATAGTGTGTTAATAATTAGAGCATAACCCTAACTTCAAAATAGGAAACGATTGACATATTTTCATACCCATCAAGATGATCATGATTAGCGATCTTTTTTCTTTCATCGCACGAGATCGATCAAGCGACATACTCTAGGAACGAGTTTTGCGGTAACATCTCGTTGTCTTATCATCCGATCGATCGATCCATCTATCTTCCATTCGAACCGGTTCCATTCAACCGGGTGGTAGACTTGAGTGAAAACTGTTGCAAAATGAAGTTTTGCAATTTCTAAACCGATCATCTTCAACCATTGAGCAACGGTACCGGCATGTGGCCACTCATCGATGGCAACACTAATTGATTTGATTTTGTTTGAGCAAAGAGCGTGGAAATTGGGCATGAAAGGGATAGCCAATACTGTCGGCACGGTTACACCAAAGCAAGTGGCACTCGATTATGCTTGCGATTGATCGTACATAATCAAAGCTATTAATCATGTTTCATTTGTATAGCATAAAAACGTTACTTTTGTTGTGGAAAACCACAGTGGTCCTATTCTACAAGCAATAAACAAACAAAGGTAAAGTAAAAGTGAAACTTTCATTTTGAGCATTAATATCATTAATCATTCGATTAATCAATATAGGACATTGTATCAAAATGATGAATAAAGTAATAACATTACTTTAATTAGTGCAAATAATGGAAATATGAACAGAAAATAATTGAAGTGATGAAAAGATTAAATGACGATATTACAAAGACGTAATTTAAAGACGATTGGAAAGAGATAATTTAAAGGAAGAATGCTCAAAACTTTAAACGCGTTTTGCCAAAGTTACGCGTTGAAGTAAAAGATAAAGAAGATAACTTTTCTGGCGAAAAGAAATGTTATTTAATTGATGCACTTATGATGAAAATGTTGCAGCAAGCATCATGTTGACTATAAAAAAAAACAATTCTTCTTTATCCAACTAATATTTCATCACAACAATAGAAAACAGATATGATACTGTCTTGTTTGGGTTAACAGATAATCCGCACGCCGGTTAATCGACGTTAGAAATATAGAACTTTTGAGCGCTGTTTATGAACGCTGATGCTCTAGGAAAACATGTCCAAATTGAGACACTTAAGTATTACTGAGATAGTATGCCCGTGGAATATCATGCTTTTCCACGAATTGGATACCGTTTTATCGACACATGTACATCAAGGGCAGCGACAGCATGCAGCGCCAAACTGCAAGCGAAACCACAACCCATCACGAATATTACCTCCAGTATCTCGGCGTTGGTACTCTTGCGTTGCATCGTCCTTGCACCTTCCCGGTCTTCCGACGATAACGTTCGCTCCCGCTGCACGACACTAGATTCGGGCGTCGTCACCATGGTCGTACCGTCCGCTTCCTGTTGCGAATCTTGATCGCTCACGGTAAGATCGCTGTTGTTGCGCTTCACCTTACCACCTGGTGCACCGGCACCAGCCGGTTCCAGCCCGACACGCTGCATGGCGGCATGCTTCTGTACCACCTCCCGGATGCGGCCCTGCTCCTCCCCGATCCAGCTCTTGAAGCCGCTCCACTTCTTCGTGATCTTGGCCTTCCGCCGATCGAAGTCAATCAGATGCTTCCCGGATACGCTACGGTTCTTCATCAGCGTTAGCCGACGCTCGGACGGGTGCAGCTGCTTCCGATGCTCGCAGTACTCATCGCTGTCCGGAAGTGGCGACCCTAGCCCCACGGTCGACTGATTGATCTGGCGCGTCAGCTCGTCCAGCTCGTCCATCGATACGGCGAGCTGGTTCGCGCCGGGTCCAGCATCCGTCAAGCTTTGGAAGCTGGCCGACTTCAGATCGAACTCCTCCTCCTGCGTGGAGTTGTTGGAGGAGGACGAATCTCTCCGACAGCTCACCGGCGGTACATCGTACCGCGCATCACCCGGACTGGGCAGGTTCTGGTACAGATGGCTATCGTCGCTGACCAGCGACAGATTGATCTCGTTCAGCACGTGATGCGATCGCGTCAGATCGTACGACGATTCGCCGTGCGGCTTCCGGATACCGTCCGACCGGGTACTGCGCGGGAAATCGTAAATACTTTCCACCGCTGGGCTGTTCGGTACGGACAGCGTGATGGCACCATTGGTCGGGCTGGCGGACATATTCAGCGAGGGTGCTTTCGCGAGTGACAGCCGCATTTCCGACCGTGACTGGTGCAGATGCAAGTTGTGCGCCGACTTAGAACGACTCTTCTCCAACGCGCCTGCACCACCCTGCCGGACGTTTTCGTCCTGAAAGCTTCGACAATTGTTGTTGCTTTCCGGCAGAAAGGTAAACTTGATCTCACCAAAGTTCGGCAGCGAACTGTTCGCATCCACAAACACATCGTTTTCGCTATCCTCCGAGGTGGACGGTGTCGCTACCGATCGCACCCGGTTCTCCATCGTTGGCACGCACGGCAGTGGTAGCTGCTCCATCGACGAGTCCGTATCGAAGTCGAACTTCATCGTCTTCGAGATCAGCACCGGTGCGCCGATCTCTGGCCGGAAGTCATCCGACCGGTTCCCGCACATGTCGTAGCTGTCGGACAGTGGTTCCGCCACGCCACCCTTGCGGCCGGGCGTTTTGCGCAGAAAGCGCGTACCGATCACACCCGAGTAGCGTTTCGTCAGCTTGTCGAACAGATTGGACGACGATTTGCCGTGCTTGCTGCTGGCCAGACTGGCCGCAGCCACGTGCTGCACATCGTAGTTTCGTTTCATCATCTTCACGCCGGCCGCACATAAGCCGCCTTAGGAGCCGGCAAACTCCTTCACCCACTTCTCCCAACTTTTCACTATGGTTCGATTAAAAAGCAACAAAACTTCAGTTTCACAACTTCGTCATTTTCTTCTACACATTTCTGACACTGATCGCTCGTTCGACGCGTTCGTTTTTACTTTACGCACGAGCAGCTTTGCGGGACACTCCGGCCGGCTTCCCGGCTTTTCACATTTTCCTTTTGCACACTCTGCACTTCCTTCCTGCTTTACAGATTTTACTTCACGCTTTTTCACGTTTGTTTCGTACGTCTTCGTCTTCTGCTTCTTCTCGTTTTGTGGTGCGATAGTAGCTATCAATTAAAAATTAATTTCACTTTTATTTACTGATTAGGCCTTTTTTCTCTCTGTTTACTACTACTGAAAAGGTCTCCGCAGTTCGTGGCGGTTCGTCGGGCTCGATTGGAGGATCGGATTGCGATGGAGGTCATAAAAACCACCGAAAGGCGGGTCAGAAAATACACACACACACACACACACACACACACACACACGAAACGAGCAGACAGAAATGCGTGAAAAGTCGTGTTTCACGCGGTTGCTCGTTGTCATCGTCAATGCAACCAAATGGTGGTGATGATGCCCAATGCTGGGTTTGCGATAGGTGTTCACAACGCCGTAGAACTCAGCGATGCATCAACAATGAAGCTCCGGCTGTCCATTAGGAGTAAAATAAACATGTGAAACGCTGAGGCCGGTGATGATTATTTTGGTGCCCAATTTTCGACCATCGGACGTGATCCAGCTCCAGCGTTGAGGCGAAATGTAAAACTTTGCCAAATGATTTATCGACCACCGGTTCGTCACCGGGTGGTTAGGTGCGGTTTTGGGCTTAACAAGTGCGAAGGTCTCCGATGTGCGCTACCATAGCGCGTTGAAAGATGGAAAGTGTCTGATCCGTGGATTAATTTAGCAGATCTATAACCCGCAACCACGGGCTCGGTGGCGATTATTTACGCTGACTGATAATAAACTGACAGCCGGCGTTGGGGCATTTTTGGTGCTGCCCGGCTCAGATATAAAACCGAGTTGCAGTAAATGATGTTGGCATGAAAGGCGAAAAGGTAAAGTAAGATATGAAACCATTCGTTGGATGAAAGCGAAATTTTAACGAGAGATGGCTTTGCGAAAAATGCGAAACATTACAAGGGGCAACAAGATTGATGTGGCTGAAAGTGAAACCTGTGTTGTTTTACGGTGAACGATCGGGTGGAATACGTCTCAATGTCTAAATTCTTCCCTCACGAAACAAAGCAAATAATTACAAATCATACAGCAATGCAGGTTGCGAAATTTAAAAGAATGATCATCAATTCTTATAGATGCCATGCGAAAGAAACAAAAAAAAAACAAGTTCCAGCTGACGGCCACGGGAAGCACAGTAAGTATCTCCTCAAAAACATACCATAAGACACCGCACGTTTGTTTTTGGGGAGATACATTTCTCACGATAATAATCCACGATCGTGGAGTAATTATTACTTCACCACAAACAATTCGGCAATAGATCACTATCCACTATCGAGAGGCCACCAAAAAGGCCCAACACTACCCAATTAGCCCGAAAACGCCGGATACCGGCCGCTCTGTCACATCTGTCACAAAACGTTATGACCTCCAGCAAAACAATCTGCCAATAGCTTCACATTACAGCGTGTCCCATAGTTGTGGCATTGCGCCACACAGGTCGACAGCATTGGTCCATAAAGCACGGACCGTGCAGTGGTTTTTGGGGTACTGTTTTGCGCACACTCCAACCATCGGGTCGCCACTGCGCAGGGCCGCGAGAGAACGCTTACACAGAGAACAGGTTACAAAGTCACGTCGGCACCAGGCTGGGGTTGAAGAGTCCCACGAAAATAGCCGCATGAAAAATGTACTATTTGGAGGTTCCCGCACGAATTAACTGTTATTTTTGGCTGTGGCCATTCGGCACTCGGGCTGGTGGCTGAGGTGGTATGCCCTTTGCTCGGGTCCCCCAACCAGTTGTTTTGTTCCACAACCCCAGCCAAACGCGTTGCAGGTGAGGATGCTTTAAATTCCATAATTATGGTCACTTCCACACTACGGGCAGAAAAAGCTTTTGTTTGCTCACTAATGATCCTATCGTAACACTCTGGTGGAGAGAGTTCCTGAGAGTTAGCGAGACGGTAACGCGCGTTCAACAAGAAGTAACCTCTTAGGTAATACCGGAGGGCGCTTATGTGTGGCCCTTTGGGATTAACTCTCGATCGAATGCACTCGGCACGAGAAACGGTACGGGGACTCCACCTACGGGATTATGATGGATCACCATCACCACAGTCAGTTGGCGTTGTATTGGAGCTGCTGCTCTAGCTGCTGCTGAAGCTGCTGCTGTATCTGACCCTGCTGGATGTAGTGGCGGATCAGGTTGAAGCACAGCACACAGTAGGTGAACACTTCGAACACCACGCAGAGCAGTATGTGGATGACTTCCAGTCGATAACCCATTGGTGCGTCGTTTACGGTACACGTTCCACCGAGTACCAGAATGAAAGCGGTTAACGGAACAGGCTGAACGAATCGAGAACGCGTCGTCGCACACACTCTACCGGTTAGATACTGGTCGGAATCGTACCGATCCTCTAACCCAAACCGAGAGATGCGTCTCATTCTGGTAGATTCTAATGCTCCTATCAAAGTTAAACGTCAAGCTGCGCAGAGCGTGAGTGAGAGTCGAACGACCTCCCCGGTGACAGTTCACTCTCAGAACTCGATACGTCTGTTGCCGGTTCACGCATTGGGGCCGATCGTGAGAAGACACGTAGCCGAAGAATGCAGAGCAGACGTCTGACAGCAGGAGATCATCCGGCTTAGAACAATCTTCACAGCGTCCACGGTCTGCATCTGATGCGATACTCTTAAGATCGAGATGCCAGCCTTTGGGGGCACATCTCCCAACGAAAGATCAAACCAAATCTCGTCCAAGCACCAAGCAAGAATAACACATAAGAATGATCGTTTTCTCCCTCGTCCATCCCATGCCACAGGCAAGAACGGGAACCCAAACCCCCAGCAATGGGCCAATGAGCAGAACAGAAGAAGCGGATCCGCAACGGCAATTTAAATCTTCAGATTTATGGTAATGCATATCTCATGAGGGTTCACTGCTATGGTTCGGCTTCATTTACCTTCTGCCCTGCATTCGGTTCGCTGGCGCTCCTGTGAAAGTGCTGATGTTGATGAAGATGCCGGGAATCGGTGTGCAGGGGGGAGAAAAAAAAGATAGAAAGAACACGTTTTTTCATTCATTTTCTAGCCTCAACATAGTGCAACCCAGGCGTTCCCTTGTACGTGCGCTTCCCACCCGAAAGTGCCGATTCAAAGGTTTTTTGATTGTTTGTTTGGAAATTGAATAGATGTGGTAGAAGTGTTTTCAGCTTTCATGGAGCTGCTCGAAAGCAATTCCTTCCTTTACGGTTTGGTTTTCCAATTTCGTCCAAGTACCGCCCGTTCCGTTCCGTAAATCGCGAGTCACCCGAGAAAAATTAAAAATACAGCACATGAGATTTTATGTTGCTGGCCACAACGGCGACGCCACATCTTGACCCGATACGACGATCGACCGATGATTGATGTACTGATGACAAATCCAATCGAGTGAGAACTCTCTTATCACGCACTTATGGTGCAGAAGACATGCCTTCATGTGCCACACATTTCATACACGCTTCAGCGAGTGCGCTATATCTAAAGCGACAACCAGTTCGTCAACCGTTTTCGTAAAGATTGATCTGATCAAACATCAATCATGGCAACGATCGGTTGAACCTATGCTGCATTTAACGGAAACCGATCCATTAACTAACACATCAGCCGCTAGTCGCTAATGATTAATTCTTCAACGTCCGTATCTTGCGGCGCATCGTCCACATACATTAGGCGTATCAGAAATTCCGTTCCGAAATTCCATTCTTCCAATGACTTCATTTTCAGCTGTTTTCGTTGACGTGATGCACCTGTTCGGAACGAACATTCGCATCGGTTCGGAAGCCACTTTTATCTAAAAATTTGTCTATGGGACAGCGATCGCGATCTGTATCATTTCGCCTGTTAAAACATCTCTAAAACGGTAAAGCTTAATTACAAATTTGTTGTGGCCCATTACTTAATGTATGAGTGAGAATTTGCCTCTTGCCTGTTAAATACTACTCATCAAGAGAAGCATCAACGATATTAAAAAAAATCTAATAATCTAATAATCTCTTCCTGATTTGACGATCGATCAATTTGTCTCTCTCTATCTTCTGTATACATAAAAGATTGCTAGGGTTTTAAAAAAAAGCTTCTGTTAAAGATCCAAGGTAATTACTGATCAATAAGTTCAAGAGTAAAAATATGTTTCATAAGCTGCCGGAATGTCTGATGTTTTTATAGGGCCATTTTACGTTTCAAAAGTCGTAGGCCTCTTTTAGAGGTCTAATAGATGGTAATACATCTAATATAGCAGTTATAAAGTTATTACCAAAACTTATATACGTTAGCTTTACTATATATTTTTGTAAATTGTTTACAGGATTTCATTATACAAATTAAATAGTAAACCTTTAAAACCCATCTCCAAAAGATCGAGCATCTTATTTCGAGAATCTGCTAGACAGCATGGTAGGAGAAGAATGCTTTTGAAATTCTCTTGTACTTGTGGCCGCAATTTGTTCGGTTATTATTAAACAATCATGTTGACGCATTACGGTGATCATAATAAACTCCAAGTACAGCGCGGTGATGAGATTGACCAGCGATTCTATTACATCCCAAGAGTCTCCGTTCCACCCGATACAGGCTAATGATGATGCAATATCTAACTTGGTTCCCTGGTTTACAGATATGGTTGTTTGGCTGTGTTTTTTTTTTCCTTCCATCCAACATTCTCCTTCCGTTCCGGATTGCGCTCCCGTGCCGTTGGATGAGAAAGCTTCAACGAGAACATTTGCCTGCCTGTGGGAACGAAACGTTCTGCAAACGACTAATGCCTGTACAGTGCAGTATGAGTATTTACGCGTGAAATCTTAGGGATGGATTCGCGGATCCGCTGTAAACATCTGGTCGGGTGATGAAAATTAAGGTTTTTTCCTTACTGCCTTTCTAACGATCGTTGGTAGACAGCACCATTGCCAGCATTTTCCGAGTTCCGGGAGCTACAACCCGGTGGCAATACGTCAATGCGCGGGTACCGTGCATGAATAATGTACTGTTTTTCGGCAAATAATTCATTTAGGAACGGTTCCTTCATTTTACAAAACGTTTAGCAAGAAAAAAAAAATCATGCTTAAGTGTTTCTCTTGTTTATGTGCATTCTGTACCCCCGGGGGAGTAGATTGAAGCACTTTGCACTGTTTGTGATGGATTCTATTCCCGTTAAGCTTAATTTTTTGTGTAATGCTTCACCGGGTTTGCACGTTTAAGGTTCTATATTGATTTTGCTACTTCACGCAAAAGTTAAGTATTTACGTACAAAGTATGCTAAATGCGCATGAAGCAGCAAATTAATTGCATCGCCCAACAACTTTCAAGAAGAAAAAAAAAACAACACAAAATTGCAAATTAGTTTGAAAGCCTTTCGCGGCGGAAAGTTTTAACGGACAGGATCATGTGAAAATAAATAGTAGAAAATGGATGGTCGAACAAACAAAAAACAAACAATCCCCAAAAGAAGGTCGCAGATATTATTAAAAGCTTTTTTCATTGTTTCCTATACTTTAGCAGGAGGATAATGCTAAACTGTATTTAAATTGCAACGTACCATCACTACCCACTAAAACCACGAAAGCGGCTTCACAAACGAACGAAAGGATTGAGTCCCAAAATCGATCGACAATTGCGCTCATCTTGCGGCAAACAAAATAAAAACAAACACAACCTTGCGATCCTCACCCAATCCGTCCGACTGTAGGTGAGAGTTTGACCTCGAAACGGATCGAATTAATGGGTGGTAGTAGTATGAACACGTACCTCCCACTTTGCCCCCAGACGTGCGAGTCGAGAAACAACGCCGAATAAAAGCGATCATCATCAAAAGGTAAATTTGTTTAAGTACGGTGAAAAATGGAAGCATCGCGATCGCGTTTCTATTTGCCCAAGCCCGGATAAAGGCCGATGAAAGGGAGATGATTAATAATTCAAACGAATATCGATACATTCGGGTGGGTGAAAAGCAAAAAAAAAACGAATCATCCACAACAAAACTCCTCCCGCTTGGGGTGGGTTGTGGCGTCTAGTCTAGCCTAGCCTCTGCGGTTTATGCGCACCTACACCAATTTATAAGCACCCTAACAATAAGATGAGCCGCAAAAGGGAAACATAATAGAGAGTTTACATCAAAAAAGCATCAAGCGAATGCTGCCCGAACGTTAGAGAGATCGCCTGGTAAGATGTTTTGCCTTGTGGAGAATTCGGACGCGTTAATGGTGGGCCTGCAGGGTACGGGTTGCAGTAATTAGTTGGCCGGTTAAGCGTTTCTCGATTTCCTTCGGGAGTTGCTTCGGGCTTTTTGCTTTCTCAACGGTGCTCATTCAAGAATCCAATCGCAGAACATGTAGGCGCGGTATGGTAGGAAAGAACCAAAAGCCACCCTTAAGGTTCGAGGCCATTGTAATGATCAATATCCGGGAAGCTTGGAAATGGAAAATGCAATCACGTCAAGCCTGATTGGGAGGAATCATCTCCAAATCCGTTTCGAAGTCACCGTGGTAAGATGCTTTTCTTTTGTTTTATTCTGTTCTTTTTCGCTGAAGCTTAATACACAAAACAGTTAAACGGAAACTTGAGGTAAAGTAACCCGCAAGGAAAATTAAAAATAGTGGGAAAAAATTAAACTTTATAACAAGTTGCGATAAATTCCCACACAGGGAGTTATTTCAGTGTTAAAAATAATTTGTAGAACATTACACTTTGCACATTTATAGTATATTGCATAATTATATTTTCAAATTGATTTGCTATTATTCATGCTGACTTTATGAACAGATCATTTGAGGGTGTACTTAACGCGTAACGCGTTACCGAAAACGATAATATTTAATTAAAATCCATTCTTAAATACGTTCAAGATCATCTGATCACTGATCACAAGTTAAACATGGTCAAATATGTCCACGGTATACAAGACAAATCTGGATGAATTTGTTAAGCATTTGCGACGAAATGATCGTTTGTCGTTAAATGCATAGCAACCATTTCGTTACGCTGTAATGCTTCCAAACGTTACCTTGATCCTAAAAAGTTATTTCAGTGGCTAATGTACCATTAACTGAGCAGTTTGTAAAGGCTATTGTGGGATGAATTAGATTCTTAAAATAAATTTCTTTAGCGACTCTTAAAACACCAGAAACTTTCAACTTTACAAAATTTCATATATTAAAGGTAAATTCAAGTAATGTATGCAACATTTTAATGAATGGAGCATACGTAACAAAATTAAGAGAGAACAACGTTATTAGGTTGATTAATATTCTCATTATTCGGTTAGATAGATTTTCATACACAATACACATCACATGCCATGGAGAGGATGACACCTGGAACGCTTTCCCATCCTAGTACCATCCCATATCGATGTCTCGCACATCAAGTATGATCGTTTCAGCAATTAGTTTGTACGTGGACAAATCGGTTCGAAACCATCGAATCGAAGATGAACAAAAACACTTTTAACTACATTGCCACCCGTGTATGATGTATCGCGAAATCGCCTTGGCATAGCTAATCTCCTTCTTCAGCTCAGTTTCATTACTACCAAACCTTGTGCGGTAATCGAAACCAATTTAACGAAAGTTTGAGTATAGCATGTATACTCCGACAAAAAAGAAGCAAGAAGCAACTAAACCGAAAAGAGAGGCTACAAAAAAAATACCCAGGAATTAACGACTTTTTCCTTGCCTCGGTAACACAAACCATTCCATTAAGCTTCTTCAATCCAATCGAATTCGCGACCGTAGCTGATGAGGCTTTTCATCGTCCGGCCGGTCGGTCAACTTGGGCTTGAGCTGACATCTAATTTACCCGACCAAACCCGGCGTACAATTTGAGCATTCGGCCGTCGTAGAATTGGGCCGGTTTAACGGCTGATCCACCTCTTGGGACGGTCGGTTGCGTTACACGGTAAAGCTGATTAGTGGGCAGGGCAACCCGGCCACTAATCCTTCGGGCCGAGTTACGTTCGATTAGACCGACCGGGTTGAAGACTTTGTTGACTGGGGCTATGTGCAAGGCGGAAGTTCTACAATTCTTCAGCTCATGTAAGGTAAAACAAGCAACAAAAAAAGGTACTAATACCCCTATCAGCGGTACTGATATGAGGGTTGAATATTAAATTTGTCAGCATTATACCACAAGCAGGTGTTTTAGTACCTTTTCGGAGCAAGCACAACCCCAAGCACAAGCTGTGCGTCTATTGGATACAGAGACATAAAAGATAACACCGTTTCAAGGGTAGGTTGAGAAGATAAACGAACCTCATACAATCTCTTTCCGTTCTGATTTGTGTTACTCCACATGGGACAAACAGACACGTCAAGCTCTTGCTTCAAGCAAACGACACGGGAAGGTTAAAATTAGCTCTGGATATGTCCTTCGCTCTTGCCATATGCTGATGCTAGCGCACTAGCAGATTCCTACGTAATGACAGTTTAGGTGTAAAACAACCAACTAAACCTGTAACGTATCGTAACGCATGTTAAGCGCTCATTTTCGTTATCTATTAGACGTATTGCTCTAGTTGAGCTCTAGTTCTAGCTCCATAGTCATAACAAGAAGTGCGATCTGTACCGATCGTTACACTATTCCAACCAAGCCAGTGTTTTGCATTTAGTCTCGTTCTAGATCGCATCATGTGTACGTGTCTGGACGACAAAAAAGGCACTACTTTGTAGTTCTTCATGGGTTATTTCACCAACATATTGACCCATACACGCAAACACAACCGCTCAAGCTGGGCCTGTGGCTTACATTCCCGGGATAATCTTTCTCTTGCCACTTCCTCGGCAGGATTTCCTCGAGCGCGTAATGAATGTGGAGCAAACGATCAAAGGCGCAGACTGGCAAATACTTCCAAAACCTGTCCACGGTTGATCACGTCCATTTCGATGTTTGGCCTGAAAGGAAAACACAGCAGCAACAAGCAAACCGCACAAAAAGAGACAAAAATCTGTGCCTCATCGACACCGTTTTGCTAATGAAGTCCCGCAGTGTGTGCCCATTGCGGTGGATGCTGATGATATTTTGATAAAACGAACTGGTCCGTGTGACGCAAACCCGGCACCATTTTGCCGCCTTCCGACTTCTCCACGCACCATGCTCTCTGTCTCACTGCCTCTCTCTCTCTCTCTCGCTCCAAACGAGCCCGACCGTAGGATGTGCAGAAATTATTATAGACACCAAATTAAAATCTTACACACAATCTCACTACGACAATTTACATTACAATACGGCACGATCTTCACACACAGTAAGAACCAACAAAAAAACAACACCACACTATCTTCGCGTGATAATGATAAACTTTTTGTGTGTATTTTTTTTGCCGCTCTGTGTTGTTGCTTAGCTGCGTCAGTTTGCACTGCGATAAAGTAGCGATAATGAAGATGACTTCTTTTTGCGAAAGGATTTGTAATTGCCAACACACATATACACACATTCGCGCACAGGTCACAGGTTACGAACGCACATATACACTAGCACTAGCGAGCGAGCGCACGCGGCAAACAGACGTATTGCGTACACGAAGTACACTAGAACACGTGCGGAATCTCACTAGATTTGGTTCTTGTCGAGCCGGTGCGCTGACGGTGAATGATGGCCAAGATGAACCAGTGAAGCCAAGCGCGAGCGCCAGAGCTAGAGCGCTTAGCCGAATGCCGAAAAAGTACGAATGGCGCCACGCAGCGCATCCTGCGTGCACAATGGGCGAGAGATAGAACGAAACGATCGCCGTTAGTATGCGCACACTGTGCTAGCATAGTGGACAAAAGTGTTTGAGTAGAAGAATGTTTTGACACATTCTGAGACTGACTTTTTGGTAGTAGATAGAGTTGAAAATATCTCAAGGCTTACTTCAGCCTTGAGATATTTTCAACTCTACTACCAAAAAGTAATATAATTTTAATAATCATTTTTAGCGGTTAGATCGTTCCGCTGCGTCCATAGTGCAGTAAGCGGGAACAGAACAAAAACGGGGAAACCGGTATGGGAGCGTTCCCGTACGCACAATGTGCGTGTAGTTGGAAAAACACGTTGGAAAAGCACACCACAGCGGATCACAAACCGAACCACACAAACCCACACAGACACAGACAAGAGCAACATGTTGGGGCACTTGGCACTCGATTGCATAAGCAGCGCGGCAACTTTTAATCCAATTTCGGTTCTGCGGCCGTGCTGCGCGGGCCAAGACTGGATGGCGACCGTCACCCAGTTTGCAAACAGGCGTTTGGCACTTTTTTTTCTTTCTTTCGCGTTCTTCTACCATTGCTGGACAACAGTCCGGTCCAGTGAAAGGGTTTTGCCGTTTTGCGTGTCTGTTTACGTTTGGTGCCCCGTTTTGTTTCGTTTCGCCGGTGGTTCTTGTTTTTTTTTTAAAGGCCCCCTGCCCAACAAAACTCAATATGGGCCCGCCGCACGAACCGTTTTGTGGTTGGATGTGTTTGGTTGCTACTTGAGTTTATTATTTTACCGTGGTTTGCAAACTTCAACACACAGCTAAAGAACAGCGTTATAATCAGGACCAGATGGCATCAAGAATGTTGCGTTCTTGGGCCTTTTTTTCGTCACCCCCTCCCCCCTCCCTCCCCCTCGGTTAGTTTGTGTGTGTGTGTTGATTTTTCACGAATGAAAACACAACCATTCCGTTTTGTTTATCAGTCAGTAGAACGAACCCGGACTTCCGTGCAATTTGCAAAAGAATTCGAAAGTTGGTATCGGTGGCGTTGGTTACTGGCGTGCTAGATGTAGGTTAGGGCGTCTCGCACACTGTTCCGCAAACTAGGCCTTGCCTACACACTGCACACTTATCAAGAAGGCCCCCTTTGGCATCACTCTAACGGACAGACATCAGGTCCGGAAGATGACAGTTACCACTGCCTGTCTCTCCGGAGGCGGAAAACCCGCAGGAAGTTCTTGCGTGATCATGTGTCGATGATGTGTCGACTGTTAATGGTTTGGTTCACCTCAGGAAAACTATTAAAACTGGAGCGAATACACGCTCTCTTGCGCGTTGTCTTTTAGACTTCAATTAGTTTTTAATTAGTCTTCCCTGATGAAGAAGCTATTCTGGTACATCTGCCATACATACAAACTGGCTAGTGTTTGTCTCACTACTCGTCAGAACAGCGAACTCGCGTACGGTATTACATGACACGATCTTCAACACTTGTGATGCTGTGTCCACACCGAAACGCAATCAAAACCAACGGTTGACATTCCACGGAACAGCTACGAGCGACCGTTACAAAACAGCCGTTCCGGGTGTTCTCGGAACAGTCGCACAACCGGAGACGACCGCCAGCAAAACAATTCGACGCGACAACACCGAACCGAACTGGGCCAGCTGCCCTCCGAATACGAACTAACAGCGCACCCGCGAAACTCGCCATCGCATCGCAATGGCCAGCACCACTGTTCATCGCTTCATTTTTTTTATTATTTCGGCCACCTCCAAACACCGCCCCAATGCAACCGGGGCCATGCCATTCGTGGCGGCTTCTCTTTTTTACCGACTATCTCTCCGTACCGTTCACGGTGGTGGCCCAAGGTGTGGAGACGCTCTGTGTGTTGGTTTTTGGATATCATCCCTCTTGGATGGGAGGGGTGGTTACTATCAGAGGAAGGTGGGAGGGGGTGTACATTATGGGGAGATACCGCCCAACATCGAGGGTGTCCGACATTTGCGCCGGGGTGGAGAAATATCGGTTTCTCTCACTCTTACCGACATCTTCTGACGTTCGTTCGGTTAAAAACGAGATCGAAGTTGGCACGTTTCGAGCACACAGCAGACCATGTGTGCGTGTGTGGATGGGCGCATTGGTTGATTGTGATTTAATTAAAAACTCTTTCCTTCACACTTCGGGTAATATGGTACGGGCGTGTAGTAGTTTCCTAGGAGGCCGCCGGTACGTGAGAAACCACAAAACGAAGTGCCAAACAGCGAAAGAGTGAAGCCAAAAAAAAAAGCGAATTGACCGATAAAACTGGAGCAGATCCGGAACGGCAACCGAACTTCGAACCGTTC
>STHB01000010.1:23649694-23724022 GCA_018908115.1 Anopheles rivulorum
CGTGTGACTGACTGTGGTGTGGTACCAGCGAGAAGGATGCCGTCGCGGGCGAATACGACTCGGAACGTTGCAGCGATACTGGATGCATTTCGTACGGATGGTGTCCAGCGATTGTTGCCGATGCAGCTGCAGCAGCAGCAGCCGCCGCTGCACCATTCGAGTACGACATCGAGGATGATGAGGTGGAGGTAGATGCCGGTGAGGTGCCTTCATTTCCGTACCCTGCTTCCGATCCGGACAGCTCCTCGTTGATGCCCATGTCCGGGATATTTTTGACAAGATCGCGCAAAAAGTCGAACCGGCTCTCCGATATGATGCACTGCTTCATGTGAGATGGCGAGAGCGTTTTAGCGTTCCGTGCGTTTGTGATTTTGAGCGTTTTGGTCAGCAACGATTCCACAAACAGTTCCAATGTCCGAGGTGCGCTAGCGGAAAAGTCAAGGGTTGGTTAAGGAAAATAGCTACAAATAATACTGATTACACGAAAACGGAATACAACGTTCAACACGCTGAGCAATTGAAAAAGGATATAGATTATCACGGGAACAGCCTGGGCCACCTTTCCGACCTCCTCGTCTGTTTGCATTATCTTTTTGATGCGACCCTACAAAAGGAACCGAGGGAAAACACATTAACATAAACACATACACAAACCGTACCAGCGCTCGTGCACCCAAGGCAAGCCGGCGTTGTCGCTTCATCTGTGGTATACTTACCGCCGGAAAACGTGCATTATACTTTTTCTTCTTCGAAGGCATCGTGCGGAAGACAACAGTCACTGGAAGGTGGCTCGCTACGCTGGTTAATGCAACGCGCACTAGCCAAAACCGTGCACCGTTCAAACGCTTATCTCCAGCGCGCGTACTGCGATATTATTTATCAATTTTCCGCCGAATTCTGGTACCACTTAAAGGCGATTGTTGCTCCGTTGATCTAGAAAACGATGCTGCAATTATAAGGCCGCATTCGTATCGTCGCTATCGTTTGCTTGCGTAGTCTGCAACCCGAAAAACAAAAACAAAACACTCTCGAGTACGATATGAGCGCTTAAAATTTTTGGCGTTCTCAGAAGCACACACACAATCCTTGCAAGAAGCAAAATGTTGTCCGAAGTGTTTGACACACGCATGAACTGTCAATGCGGAAGGGCCTTTCAGCCCCTGTGAACAGGGTGATTGAAAAAATAAATGGTAAACAGGAAAATGGAGTTATGAAGTTTTTAAAATAATTCCACATTAACTCGGGAAAGCCAAGCCAACGTAACTTTCCCGTTGATTGGTTTGGTAAGATTTTCTCTTCTGTACGATCTTGTTTATTTTCTAAATATTTGGAGAACAATAACATTACTATGCACATTCAAATATGCATTATGGATTCATTTCAAAATTATTTAGATCGTCAGTATTTACACGAAATAATGCCTGGCTCGTATGTACTATCTGCAAATAATTTATCCTTCAAAACGTGTGCAAATTAGATTAATGCAAAATACAAACCGTCACTTCAAACGTGTCACGAGCAGTGTTTACAAGTTGTTCTAAGCTGTCATTGCGATACGAGCAAAACCGTGTGCTGCGCCTGTAGTGTTTCGTAAGAACTTTCCTCACATACCGGGTTAAAATCAGACGACAAAGATCTACTTCCAACGCATTTAGTTGATGTAGCGTACAATTTGCTGCAGCTACACACGATTATGCGCCTCGGACATCTGGGGAAGATCGGAATAGGCTGGTAAGTGCGTTGCTGGATGGTTGTTTTCATAGTAAATTTGTTTACAACGACAAAACACAACACTGCACATGGTTGCCTGCCTATCTTGTTATCTTCGCAGGGGTATCATCAGTGTGCTGGGCATTGGCGCGTTCGTTGCGTCGAAACAATCGGTAGACAAGAATCGGTATGAGAATATGAAAATTCGGGAACGAATGCGTCAATCGAACGTTGGACAATACGAAGTAAAAGAAGCACGACGATTCGACGTTTAGTGAGAAGGAAAAGCATTGAAATTCTACCTTGGTTGGGCAGAGTGTGCAAAGGCGGCAAAAGCGTTATAAAAAGCACAGTACGCCAATTCCAGTGCGTTAAGTGAGACAACCCAAAACCAAACAATACCACGATGAGTATGGCCGATTTGAACGCAGCACAGCAAGCTAAGCTGCAGCTAATGCAGGAGATGGAAATCGAAATGATGTCGGATTTGTACAGCCGCATGACACAGGCGTGCCATAAAAAGTGTATCCCACCAAAGTATGGCGATTCGGAACTGGGTAAGTAGTGTGGAAGCATTTGTAACACGACGAAGAAGCTGTTTCATTGACCGATTACACCGATCCTACAGGGAAAGGAGAGTCCGTGTGTATCGACCGATGTGTGGCAAAGTATCTGGAAGTGCACGAGCGTATCGGCAAAAAATTAACAGCCATGTCGGCGCAAGACGAGGACCTGAAAAAGAAGATGGGCGTGTAGAGGGTAGAGCACGTGTTTCGGACACTATTAGCGTTATGTTTGAACCCCACAACACCTGCCCATGTTTTGTTTTTGTACATCATTTTAAACGTTTTCTCATCATCCATTGGATCGTTTAATGCAGCTTAAATGAAATGAACACGAGCGTTAGTTTCCAATCAGGCGGTCCGTCTATTCAGCTTGCTCGTCCGTTTACACAAATCAGCGTAGATGATATTATATATGCTCGAAACCGATCGACAGTATGGATGAATAAAGGATCGCCTTGATTATGCAGTGCGTCGTCAGATCTCTTTCCCCATCGCTTTATCCCTCTCGCAAAATAGCTAATTCCTCCGGGATCGCATGTACTCTCAGCTGCTTTTCCACCATCAAGTCCAGCAGCTGTGATAGCTCCTGCGGTGCACAGGATGCCCCATCTAGGTAGAGCGCTTTATTCCACGGACATGCTTCGAGCGCCGCGTACAACGTTCGTCGACACTGTTCCAGCACACTGTACCCGGGCGGAGCATTTGGTTGATCGAACAATTCTCGCAAATACAATCGCCACAGCAATGCATTGCGATACAGCAACGAAGCACTATCCGTGCTGGAAGTTTTAAGTACGCAACTGTGCAGGTTTAGTATGCGTTGTTTGTACGGAGATGCTTCCGTGGGGATCAACTCTTCCTGATTTACCGTGCACGATGCACGATACCGAGCAGCGATGACCAGCAGCAGTACCGCTTTCGGGGTGAGATGTTTACCAAGTACGCCTCGCAAACGGAGCCAGGGTAGATTGTCGTTAAAAACGACCGTGCGCAGGGCGTACAGATTGGAAGGAAATTCGTTCAGCGTACGATCGACGATGTCGAGAAAGGTGCGAAGATTTTCCGTCGGTGGTGATTGTGCTTGCTTCTTGCCCAGCCGCACTATCTCGTACAGTTGAACGTATATTTCGTACAGATGCTGTCGCAGAAACCTGTGCCTTGCGTTGGAGAGATCGTTAAACAGGTACAGGAATGTTTCCAGCTGTTTGGAAGCTTCGGATAGATTTGATCTTATTAGTGCGAGATAGATGGTGTAAGCTTTGATCGCGTTAATCATTGCATTCCGATGGAAATGTTGGTCCGTCGGGGTGCTTACGAAGGCATCGGGTTGCGATTCGTGCCGTACCGCTCGATTAACTCGATCACTGAATTTCTGCAAGGCAGATAGCTTCATCGTGTCCGGTACGGTCATCAGTTTGGCTGTGCTTTCAAAGGTTAGTTCATCCCTTTTAAGTGCCAGATTCGTAAGAGCACAGATGGCTTCATTTTTAAGACCATCCAACAGCAGCAGTTCAACCATCGTCAGTACGAGATGGTAAAGATCGTTATCATCTTCCGCTGGTATTTCGCTGGTGGATGATGGTACGCTCTGTTCGGTGGAGCAATACACCCGTACGGATGTGGAGAATATTTTCCTACAAGCAGCACTCAGTCCGGTCATTTCGTATTCCAGCAATCCATATTCTGCGTACACAAGGAGACTGTTTTGATTGGAGCTGTGAGTGTGTTTTAGCAGATTTTTTACCCGCGCACGCACTGCTTTCGCTTTCCCTTCCTCGAGAAGCATTTTTGGAGGCGATGATGAGGCTTTTTCTTCACAAACCAGTATTCGTTCCAGCTGTAAATAAAGCGTCAGCAACGTTGCACTCTGTACGCCTTCGAAGTGATCTATCGCCAGGGCGAGACATTTTCGTACCAGTTCGAGGTACGAATCGTGGGCAATGTTTGCTCTTATATACGACGGAGCGACGCTGAGTTGCTTTACAAACGCATATAGCTCGCCATCTAATGAACGATCTCGAAATACGTGCAAAAAGAGGGGCAGCAGCTGTTCCGAGTAATCCACTTCGTATGCTTCCTCCTCATCGTACTGGCAAGGGAATGGAAATTTCATCACTTTAAGCGCTACAAGTATTAATTCGAACGCGTACGATTTGTTGATCAGCGGATACACGTAGCCTACAACATCGTCCGTCAGCACCATTCGCTGTGGATCGCTAGCTAACCGTCCACCCTCGAAGGGAAGGTAATGGAAGGCACCTCGTAGTAGCTCCACTCTCAACCATATCTCGTTCATCGGAAGGCCCGATTTCAGTATAAGCTCCTCATACTCGATCAGCTGTTGTAAATGTTCGGGTGAGGAAAATATACCATCGGTCCCGTAGCGTCCGCTAACGTTCATCCCTAGTGCGTGCTGCAGCATTCCGAACATAAGCTCACAAAGCCCAGCTTGCCGACAGAAGGTGGCACAATTCCGAAACAATTGCAGCATCGTTTCATCGCTACGACGTGCCATAAACAGGGAGCGTGTACTTTTCTCGTACAGCTTCAGCACATCCGGCACAATGCACTGTGCCATCGCACACTGCTTGTTGCGTATCAGCGATCTCCAGAGCGTTACGTTCGTTTCGTCTTTCGCAATAGCGCGTCGTATAAGATTTAGCACCTCGTCGGTCGGATGTACACGCACAATCGCCTCCAGGTATAAGCGCAACAGTTTCTCATCGTACGGATAATTTCGACGCGCTCGTTCGATAAGCGATAGTTCGCGTTTGTGGTTCTGATAACTATCGAAATGGATCGGATGATCCTGTCGGTAACGCACGAGCTCGAGCCATTTGTTCACCGACTCTTCCGCCCTGATGGATCGTTCCAATTCCGCTTCACGGGCAAATATTTCTTCCTGTCCCACCTTGTTTGTGCTTGTTTCGTTTCGTTCCTTTCCTTTCACTATCCTAAAATATCGCTTGTATCGTTCTTTACCATATTTCATACCGTTTGCGCACATTCCTAGCGCTTTCGTCGTAGCCAACCGATACCGTGGACAGGCTGGACGGTGCAGCTTCTCAACCGTGTGGTAAATCTTCAACGGATCCACATCGGTATAATATTCTGCTTCGGAAACATGGATAGAAGAAGGCCCGGGAAGTGCTAAGGCAGAGCTTTCTTGTCCTTCACTTCCGGTTTCCGATGAGGAGGAAGAACTATGTCTACGCTTAGATTGTTTTTTCTTGTGCTTCTTTTTGTGTTTACTCTTCTGGCGTTTCGATGGTTTGGTTTCAGTTTCGTTTGCCTTAACCTTGGTTCTATGTTCCTCATCGATTCGTTCCGATTGATTATCCTCTAGAGTGGATTCTTCCGAAACCGTTTCGGCATTTTCGGTCGTTGTTCCGAAAGGAATAAAGCTTTGATTCGTTAGCCAAGCAAGTTCGGACGGTGCACTACCAGTTGCTGTTTACGGGAAAAGAAAGCAGGACAGAAGATTGCAGTGTTGTTCGCTAGAAAGTTGTTACATTTCGCTTTACTTACGTTCGCCTTTTGTGACCTGTGGTGCAGCGTTGTACGCGGGAAATAGCGACATTGTCCCGATAGTTGAAGTTATATCCTTAAAAAATCACTCAAAACAAACACTCATTCCGACTGCAAACTGGTTGTTGTTTGTTTACCAAAAACCACGCGTACTCGTTTATCCGGGTCGGGATTTTCCGTGTACCAGATGATTTTGACAACACAACGTAGATCGATTAAAAAGTATACGCTGGGGTGTCAAACGCCTTCTTTCGTTTAAATAATTTTAAATATAATTTTGAATCGATTCGTAACAAAATGGGGTGTAGATTTCAATCGATTTTCAACTATAAACAGAAATTCGAAATAGACGGGCATATGCTTCAGCAAAGTACGCTATGAAACGAATGTTTCGTTCATTGAAAGGAACTTACCTCTTTTTAAGGTAAGTTTTCGAAGTGCTTTATGTGTCTTTAAACTTTTTAAAAGTGAAATTTTATATTTCTGTACGTAACTGAAATGAAGCTCCACGTGTACCGAGGAGAAGTGGAAATATGCCATTATCAACTGTGACCACGTATATTCGATATTCGAGAGAGAAAGTAGATACCGTTGTTATTATCTCACACCAAGAAACGCGTATTGAATAATGCAACAGCTGAAACGCACAATGTTTGTCCGGAATTTATATTTTTCGTTTAAATTCGAATACACTTCGAAAGTAAATTCTGCTGCACCGTTTACACATGGAGATGCTTAAGAAATGTGTCTACTCAAGTACGGTTAATAAAACGGAACCAATTCAACAAAGCTAAGTTTAACGATACACACACTCCCTTAGCAAAAAATGGATCACAATCACGCTGATGAAACGCATGGCACGTTTCTTGTTCACCGTAAAAAAAAAAAATCATTATCTGAGATGTATTATCGGCAGTAAGAGTAACGCTGTATTATTAAGTCAACCAAGGCCGAATGATGGTGCCGGTTGTTCCAGCAACGATGGCATATCGTGTGATGATGGTCGCGTTTCAAAACAAAGAAACATCGAAACTATGCAACCATTGAATGCAAAGTGTAATTGCCGCCTGCTACAACACACGCTCACTCGTGTGATTGCTTTCTCACCATGTCGACGATGGCTCTTGGGATGTCCATGGTCTGATCGTCCACCAACACAATATCGAACGCATCCATATATCGAGGTAGATTTAGTTCCGGCTTAAAATGAACGAATAAAAACAAAACAACATTAACACGTGCTGTGCGCAATCGTTTTTCGAAAAACTCAAACTCAGCCTACTAGAGCATAACTTACATGATCGAAAAGAAAACCTATCTTCAGAATGTGCGACGATGATGGCACTCCGCTTGCCATACCGGCATCACCAAGTGAATCGCCCATTACTATGACGTGGTCGCGCGAGTGTACGATATCGTAGTACTCCGTGCCGTCGAGGACGGTTTCATTTTTGTTGAATGTGTGAATCATTGGATCCTGCAACCCGTTCAGCAACCCATTTTCACTGAACTGCAGGAAATTTGACACTAGCTGATTGTAAAAAAAGTGATGCATTAGGACATGTTTTTACTGTAAAAGTAATTTGCTAACCCTCAGCCAATCGTTTACCTTAACATTCGGATACATGACATTGGCATGCTTCAACACCGATGATACACAGTTGCCGAGGCCGGCCGAAAACACGAGACACGGTACATTTAGGTCGTGCAGCTCCTTAAACATGTCAGGCGTTCCATCGCGCAGTCCATCCTTGTACCGTTTTGCCACCTCGTCGATATCTTCTTGCGGTAGTTTGAAGCCTCTGCAAGGGAACATAAATATCAAATATTTTTTTAAAATAAATAATGCATACTAAAATCGTTTTCTTTTTGCTTTAGGCAACTTTTTTAAAAATAATTTAACCTCCAGTAGTAGTTTATAGTATAAAACATGAATTGCATAATGTTACCACATATTTTAAAACTTGAACTCCAACCATGGCATTACTATAGCAACGACTACAACTGTGTGTCTCAGGTTTGCGCGACACGTTATCAACAATCGGACAAAGTAGTCTGTCAACCTTTGCGTATAATCGATAGCTCGTCCAATGCCACTAATTTCCAAAGCATAACCAAAACAATCGTTGCGTATGTGATTGCGATGCTACAGATAACCGAGGCCTTTAAGTGGTTGCGATAAGCTTCACAGCTATTTGGCACTATTGCACGGTTATTGAAAAGGCAAACGAAGGCAAGAAAAACAAACGCGCCCAAGAACTTACTTTAGCAGATCGCCCGTTTTGGCCCACCATTCAATCATGTAGCCCACTTTCTCCTCATGCTCCATGTGCGGGTCGATCTCGATCGGTCGGTACTTGTGGTACAAATTGCGCTGCTCCAGAATCACATCCTGCGGGATCGATTTGCACTCGTTGAACATGCCGAAGCTCGTCAGCACCTTCTCACCGTTGCTGAGACGCTGCTTGGTGATTGTGTAATCGAAATCGGTCACCACCTGCAGCTTCTCTGTGCCGCCCACGACCAGCTCGTTCAGCATCAGCTCGACGCGGGCCGGGTCACGGATTTTTACGTGGTCCCGCTGGAGGGCGGCCACCTCACTTAGCTGAAACTTTCGCTGTCCCACCATAATCGTGCGCCGCAGAACCACTTNTCGTTGAACATGCCGAAGCTCGTCAGCACCTTCTCACCGTTGCTGAGACGCTGCTTGGTGATTGTGTAATCGAAATCGGTCACCACCTGCAGCTTCTCTGTGCCGCCCACGACCAGCTCGTTCAGCATCAGCTCGACGCGGGCCGGGTCACGGATTTTTACGTGGTCCCGCTGGAGGGCGGCCACCTCACTTAGCTGAAACTTTCGCTGTCCCACCATAATCGTGCGCCGCAGAACCACTTGCCACAGCGTAATTTTCCCGACTGGTGCTCTGTGTACGCACGAACCGAAACCAACGCGACAGCGACGTCGACGACAACACGATCACCTTCGTCTCTGGTGCAGGGCGATGTTTCGAGCGTCGATGCTTGTTTGTGGCCGTACAGCAGGCAGGCGGATGGTGCAGTCAGAAAGGTTTTGTCACTGCCTACTTCTCTTTGCTCGCGAAACCCCCGGTCCGAAACGTAAAGAAAATGCTATTTTTACGCCAGCTCCCGAAGATGTGTTGTCACGTTGGCTTGGATCCCGCTCTCTGTTCCCCGTTGCCCCTTTTGGTTACTTGTTGCACTCGATTGGTGGGAAGGTCGACGAAAAAAAGGACGCTCGCGATTGTTTAGAAAACGCACACGACAATGTGCGTATCAAAACATGGATAAACAAACACTTTGCGTACACAAATGTAAAGCGCTGCACGCTGTGTTGGTGGCCTTCGTGGCGATTTTGAAGCAAAGCTCCACGTATCGTTATCTCGTTGCAAACAGTCTTTGTGCGGATTGCAATTGAGCTTATAATCTTTTTACTGTACGTTACCATTCACAGAAAAGCCTTATTCACTTATTGAATTTCACTTTCATCGGAAATTTGCAAACGCTCGCAGGAGGATAACAAAGATGTAAACAAGCAAACGCGTTTGCCGTACTGTCACAATGGATGAAAATTTGTTGCTTGGGAAACAGTAGGCAATGACAGGAACAAAACATTATCAAATTAAAAATCATTTTTTAGTTGCTGGAAATGCATGCTGGACAGGAACTCCGTTTGAACTAACAACATCCGTTTTTTTCCCCCTATTTCATTGCATTATAATTAATGAAAATGTAATATTTTTTGTAAAATAAAAATAACTTGTATATGTCCTGATCAAACTCCATAGTGCCGATGCACGAAAGTGATCTAAAATGTCAATCTATCCGGTTAATTATCCAAAACCGATCGCAATGCATAAGGTAAAACTTTAGTTTTGTTCAATTATGTTTGAAAATGAAGTAAGTGGAAAACACATTCAGATGCAGTGCTAGTAATAACCATATTATTTCGCGAATACGATCAATTTCGATCTGTTTACAAACGCTCGAACGACGGAAGTGATTTATCGTCATTTATTTACGCTGTAAAAGTACATAAAAATGACCTTCAGTGATGTTTAACGGCTCAACACCCTTGTCTGTATGTCTGTCTTTTCGCACGTTTGTCCCACTCGTTCTATTATCGTTGTTTTAAATGCGGACTGAATCTTTAATTAGTACATCTCCTAATTCACCGCTTGCCGGCACTCTTCACTCATCAAACTCGATATCATCAGCCTCCACGTACGGTTTCTCCGGACTGTTTCTGTATTCTTCCAGCAGTGGTTTGTCCAGCAAACGCTTTGGGAAGCTTCGCATTAGATAAATCAAACAACTCTCGACGGCATTNGGAGGGCGGCCACCTCACTTAGCTGAAACTTTCGCTGTCCCACCATAATCGTGCGCCGCAGAACCACTTGCCACAGCGTAATTTTCCCGACTGGTGCTCTGTGTACGCACGAACCGAAACCAACGCGACAGCGACGTCGACGACAACACGATCACCTTCGTCTCTGGTGCAGGGCGATGTTTCGAGCGTCGATGCTTGTTTGTGGCCGTACAGCAGGCAGGCGGATGGTGCAGTCAGAAAGGTTTTGTCACTGCCTACTTCTCTTTGCTCGCGAAACCCCCGGTCCGAAACGTAAAGAAAATGCTATTTTTACGCCAGCTCCCGAAGATGTGTTGTCACGTTGGCTTGGATCCCGCTCTCTGTTCCCCGTTGCCCCTTTTGGTTACTTGTTGCACTCGATTGGTGGGAAGGTCGACGAAAAAAAGGACGCTCGCGATTGTTTAGAAAACGCACACGACAATGTGCGTATCAAAACATGGATAAACAAACACTTTGCGTACACAAATGTAAAGCGCTGCACGCTGTGTTGGTGGCCTTCGTGGCGATTTTGAAGCAAAGCTCCACGTATCGTTATCTCGTTGCAAACAGTCTTTGTGCGGATTGCAATTGAGCTTATAATCTTTTTACTGTACGTTACCATTCACAGAAAAGCCTTATTCACTTATTGAATTTCACTTTCATCGGAAATTTGCAAACGCTCGCAGGAGGATAACAAAGATGTAAACAAGCAAACGCGTTTGCCATACTGTCACAATGGATGAAAATTTGTTGCTTGGGAAACAGTAGGCAATGACAGGAACAAAACATTATCAAATTAAAAATCATTTTTTAGTTGCTGGAAATGCATGCTGGACAGTAACTCCGTTTGAACTAACAACATCCGTTTTTTTCCCCCTATTTCATTGCATTATAATTAATGAAAATGTAATATTTTTTGTAAAATAAAAATAACTCGTATATGTCCTGATCAAACTCCATAGTGCCGATGCACGAAAGTGATCTAAAATGTCAATCTATCCGGTTAATTATCCAAAACCGATCGCAATGCATAAGGTAAATCTTTCTTGTTTGAAAATGAAGTAAGTGGAAAACACATTCAGATGCAGTGCTAGTAATAACCATATTATTTCGCGAATACGATCAATTTCGATCTGTTTACAAACGCTCGAACGACGGAAGTGATTTATCGTCATTTATTTACGCTGTAAAAGTACATAAAAATGACCTTCAGTGATGTTTAACGACTCAACACCCTTGTCTGTATGTCTGTCTTTTCGCACGTTTGTCCCACTCGTTCTATTATCGTTGTTTTAAATGCGGACTGAATCTTTAATTAGTACATCATCTCATTCACCGCTTGCCGGCTCTCTTCACTCATCAAACTCGATATCATCAGCCTCCACGTACGGTTTCTCCGGACTGTTTCTGTATTCTTCCAGCAGTGGTTTGTCCAGCAAACGCTTTGGGAAGCTTCGCATTAGATAAATCAAACAACTCTCGACGGCATTCGTCTCTTCGTTCCGTATCATTTCCGGTCGACGATCGTACAGCTTCGGATAGTCCTCCAGGACATCGAGCCGACGGAGCATCCGATCGTCGATCTCGTAGATCTCACCGGCAACGAAGTGCCCCGTACCGGGCACATCCAACAGAAACGGAATGTTATGCCGGGTGGCGACAATGAGCGGATACTGCACGGTCGTACGGCCCTTGGCGATGAAACGAGCCTGCCCGTTGCTTACATCCGTTAGCCAGTGATGGTTGGGTTCACCCTTTTTGAGCGTACCGTAAACAAACACACGGCGCAATGTTGTGGACATTATTTTTTTTTTTTCGAAACAGAAACGGAACAAACACGAACCACCGAATGGAAAGAAAGCACAGCACTGATCTCGTGATGAGTTGCGAACCACACTCCAAGCGGCGAATTGCTCGCTTTATCAACGGGGGGTTGTCTAAACAGATAATTTTGCTTGCAGTATTATGATCCAAGAACGCCTTGAAATTTTTTATTGTCGTAACCACAAAGTGATCTATTTGTAGTGTTACTTCTTTTTATTGCAACGGCTATAGATCGTTCTACGTGAACGGTTGTGTCCGTACCTTCACGGTTTGTATGGCATCCAGTGACACTGGTTTTGGAACATCGGAATTGACATTTGTTTTATTATCATCATTACATTCCACCATTGTACGTAACATTAAGTACAGAAGAAAAACAAAACTTTACGTCCTTTTAGGATAACACCGGTTAAAAAAAGGGATATATATATATATGAAACGTGCCGAAGGGGTACGGTTCCTCCTTCGGCTTCACAACCCTTTACCCTATCCCACGCCAGCGCACACACTGCTTCCGCTACTCATCGCCCTTTAGCAATTCCTCGAAGATGTTCACCTTCCCAGGGGGTCTGCGCGAGTACGGTTGCTCCAGCGTATTCCGGTATTCGCTTAACATTGGTAACTTTAACAGCCGGTCCGGGCAGTTGCGCAGCAGGTACAGCCAACATGGCACATTGCCACCCTCGATGCCGACGTTAATGTCCTCGATCTGCCGATCGTACAGCTTCCGGTAGTCCTCCAGCACGTCCAGCTGCGCAAACAGTGGATCGTCCACCTCGTAGATCTCACCCGTTACGTAACTGCCGGTGCCCGGTTTGTCCAGCAGGAAGGGAATGTTGTACCGGGTGGCGACCACCAGCGGAAACCGGCGGTTCGTGGACCCTTTGCAGATGAACTTCGCATAGCCGTTGTCGGCATCCGCTAGCAAATGGTGGTTCGGTTCACCGCGCTTCAACGTCCCGTACACAAACACACGTCGTAATGCGCGTTGGGCCATTCTCTTGTAATTTTGGGTATCACTGAAGCTTGTAGGTGCCGTGAAAGGTTCGTCTGAAGGGAAGGTGTTAACTGCTGATGGTGACCTTAACTGACGATACTAGGCTCGTCGGAGATCGTGTGTACAATACAATACTCTGGAAGATCGTTGTGATGACTAGGAAGACTATCAGCCTATGACTTCTGAGGTAGTTTATGTTTCTGCTTTCGAGGGAAACCACACCGCACTGTACGCTGTGTCACAATCACGGTAACCACTCCCGTACGTTCCAAAATCACAAGACGCAAGATATGGTCAAGATAGGAACACTTGCACCGCACGAACCATTAACAGCCGCCGCGTAGTGCAAACTTAACGCCGTACGATTCGTACTCAATCGTTAAAAAAATCAATGCACGGACACAGTGGCAAGAAGGCAGAGGACGCTATTTCACGGCAACGGGTGCACTGAAAGGACAACACACCGGTTTCGACAGGGTTTCGTCTTACCGGGTTTTGTTAAACCGGTTGGGCCCAATGTTCTTTCGTGGTCTTCTTCGTCTTTAGCATGCGAGGCAATATACGCGCGCACTGCCACCGCAGTTGACAGTTTGCTATTGTTGTATGTGTGTGTGTGCGTTTGTTCTGTTTATTCTATTTTGGTTCTTTGTTTCTCCTTTTCTTTATCATTCGTTCGTTCGTGCCGCTGGTACGAGCCTCATTGTGGAACATTGGAATGGAATTTTTATTGCTCGTTTTGTAACTTCTTTTAATGATGTGGGAGGTTGGTAACTTTTTGTTTTAATTATAATAAATAGTGGCAGAAACGATATTGTGGGATGGTTTTGATTGAACTTTTAGGTTAATGACTAAAACATGTAAAACAATGACGATTTTAGTTGTGCACTTACTAATTTGTGCAAAGATCTTCAATATTTTATAATTTTCATCACACAAGTATTTCGGTGTAGTAAGTATATCATTTAGGTTCGGATTACCGCCAAACGAAGTGATGCGCCATATTTGTTGTAGATCCAAAATTGGAAATTTGCGGGTGGATGGGTTTTTTAAATTATTATTTTAAATTATGTTCGAACGGCCTGGTCGTATTAGACTAATTTTTACCACATAGCCGGATGCTTAGCCCAGTTCTTGGTACGGTCCCCAACTGGGATTTTGGACCGGTTCTGTCGTGTAGAACTGGCATCGTTGTTAAATACACCTCTTTTATATCCTACTACGGTGGAGATCCTGTTTGTGTAGACTGGTAACAAGTTCCTCGGTATAACGGCTAGTCCCAACAGTAGAATGGCGGAAGCCACCAGGTTACTTGAGCAAGGCGAGTAATCAGCCTTGAAACTTTATTGTCATAATGTCCTCCAAAGTACCGTGTACTGGGATGCTTGAGACATTATTTAACTCTCAACCAGCAGCTAGAACAAGACCGATCACTGCTTGCTAACAGCCAAACGGATTCTACAGTAGTTCAGGCCTTTTGATAACTTTACAGCTTGTGACAACCACTGAGATTCTCATGACATTGCAGTTTCAGTGGTCCTAGCACTCTGCAAAATAGCAAGATCGTTCTAAGACAATGAATTGCTCAGTCCTTCGCTCGGCTATACAATGCCAGCTAGTATCCTAACATTTCAAATGACCTTTCTCATCGATCAAACCCAACTCGAGAAGCTCTTGGGGATGTTTCGTTTTCATGTGAACACTGCGGCCCTTATGATGCGCAAAGCCCATCCCACAGATGCGACAGCTGAGCGGTTTTTCGCCGGTGTGCGTCCGCATGTGTACCACCATATGTGTCGTGGTCCGGAATCGCTTATCACACACACTGCAACTGTGTGGCTTTTCACCGGAATGTACGCGCAGATGCTTGTTGAGTGTGGTGCGCAACAGGAACAGCTTCCCACAGACCTCACATTCGTGCCGTTTCTCTTGTGTGTGGGTCAGCATGTGGCAGCGTAAGGTACCGGCAAACAGGAACGTCTTGGAGCACAGACTGCACGCATACTTCCGTTCGCCATTGTGTATGCGCATGTGTCCTTTCAAATTATTTTTCTCCAGGAATGCTTTATCGCAAATGTCGCATTTAAAGTCACGCTTTCGCAAATGCACGCCATTAACGTGCGATTGCAGTTTGTTGCGGGAGGTGAAACTCTTCGGACATTGGTCACATGCGTGTGCTCGTGCCGAATGGATGACCATGTGGGATTTGATATTGTTCACCTTTGTTCCACAAACGGAACAGACGATTTTCTCCTTGTGCGGTGTTCGTTTTTTCGTTGCTTTGCTTTTCTGTGTACTGGAAGTATGGTTGTTGGAAGCATCATTTTGGTGTGCGTTGTTCGTTGCTGCTGTGTTGCTGTCTGACCCATCGAAATAATCGTCCGTGGTGATGAACTCTATTTCCTCCTCATCATTGCTCAGTTGATCTGCTGGGTGATCTTCATTTGATATTTCACCGGACAATTGATCTTGCGCTGTTGTTTTCAAACATCCATGCATTTGTTGCTTTACAGCTTCATTGACTGCAACAGTCGATTCATTCTCTTTTTCATACGACAATACGGGAAAACGTGTATCACTCTCTGGGCTTTCTTTGACACGTTTTTGAGCAACGGTCACAGCCTTTTTCTCGACGTGAATTTCCTGTGGTAGCTGCAATTGATCGTGTAGATCGTGATATATCCCAATTAATGGCTTTTTCACAAAAATATTTCAAATCCTTTGTACCTTCTTTAGTATGGCTGCACAGTCTTGCTTGAGTCGTTTGGTAGGTGCTTTTCTTCTCCGTATCCTTTTATGCAGTGCCTCATGTTCAGGTGCTCTTTGCTCTCGCTTATTGCCGGTGGCATCGCGTATGTGGTTCAACAACTTCATTGATTCGTCACATTTTCGCTTAAAGTTTGTGATAATGTTGAGATTTCTTTCACACTTTTCGCACAAAAAGTTTGGCAGCGCATCATGCTTGTTTATCTAGGTTGAAGAAAGAAAAATATTACATTGTCCAGTTAGTACTATAGTTTTCGCAATAAGTGTAAACCTTACCTTTATCTTCAGCAAATCCAGCGCCAGTTTCACGAAATTTCGTATGTAATATACATTTCGTCCCTGCACATTATAGTAGATGGCGACCAACCTGTCTTGCGACAAACAGAGCCGGCATAAGCGATTAAAGTTGTCCACATAAAACTGCAAATTGTTTGTCTGCCTTTGGTGGGGAACTTTCTCATGTGCCGAAACTGCTGCGTCCATATTGGCACGATGTAAATTTTCTGCTGCAAAATCCCGCAATCGATCAGCAAAGACTGCAAGGCAGGATCAAGTTTTAAATGTAAACAAAACCATACCGATGCCAAACAAATCGAACTGTCATTTTAAAACCAGTAAGATGTTTATACTCTATCTTTCACTTGGAGTTGGGTTGTTGAATAAGTCGCCGTCCGCCATTACCACCTTTCACACGATGTCCTGCGACGATGAGGTTATCATGACTGGTGAGGTTTAGCCGGAAGTTATCATGACTGTGCTGGATTCGAACCTTGAATGCATTTAGCCATATGATATTCTTGATATGTTTCTGAGTAACTGCATAACTATTTAGTGCCGTATGGTTGGCATCTTGGTATTTTCTATTCTTTCTCTTGCTCAATTTCCAGGTCTCCAACATAATTAGGCACAATGACGACTTTCAGTACATTTGCATCATATTACAATTAACAGCCAAACTCTTCGATTGAAGGTAGTTGTAGACTCATTGGTGTTGCATATAGCACCTGTTAGAACATCGGAAGGAAACTCTACAACGGACTTTAAGCACACGGTTGACCACCAATATGTCACCGTACCACTCTAAGGCGCATCAACAAATATATTCCTCCCAGTTCTTTTCATTCCTTCGTAGCACGAGGTACGATCTACTGGTGACAATTCTGACTAATGGCTAGTGACAATCTGTAAGTTAATCCCCCACAGGAGAAGCAACCATGAAGTTATGACCATGGTCGCGTTCTTTCATTACTTCTTATTTCTGAATGGTACGCCCATACACGGGAAAGGATATGCAAGCCATACAAAGAATCATTAAGCTGTGCAGGCCTTTCCCTACATCGATTGGAGAGTCAAGTAATTACAGTTGGGGATAATGCTTTATACGATTCTATCTCAAATTATATAATATAATAATCTTCTCATTGGTACCCTGCGTCGTTCAGTCCATTTTGCTGATGCTTTATTACAGTGGATAGTACTCGATGCGACCGGATGACCAACCGATCGTTAGCACAGACTGTGCGTCCGAATTGTATTCCTGTTGATAGTTTTCCTGATAGCAAATGCATGAAGGATACTCGACGCCGGCCCCAAAGATGAGGCAGTACGGGTCAATGTTGATCTGCAGCCCGGCTNTGCTTTATACGATTCTATCTCAAATTATATAATATAATAATCTTCTCATTGGTACCCTGCGTCGTTCAGTCCATTTTGCTGATGCTTTATTACAGTGGATAGTACTCGATGCGACCGGATGACCAACCGATCGTTAGCACAGACTGTGCGTCCGAATTGTATTCCTGTTGATAGTTTTCCTGATAGCAAATGCATGAAGGATACTCGACGCCGGCCCCAAAGATGAGGCAGTACGGGTCAATGTTGATCTGCAGCCCGGCTAGGTTTGTAAAGAAGATGGCAATGGCTGAAGTGGTTTTGAACGAAACAGCCAAAAAGCGATCCTGTGGACACCAAGCGATCGTCTGCGCCTTGCCACCGATCGTCAACCCATCGTCGGTAGTTTTCTGGTTAAGATCTACCAGTGGGAAGGCCAGTTCGTACGATGCACCTGTTGAGCAGTAGAGTAATATGAATAACTGTTTTCATATCTAAATCGCGATGATCGTGTAATGTACGAAAGTTCTTACTTTTAAGACCGGATAGCCGCATATAGAACAATTGCATATCGTCTGTAGTGACGAACAGTAGGTGCCGCTCGTCCCGCGACCAAGCGAATGATTGCAGAGAACCGTTGGCCGTGCTCCAGCCGGCTCGCGTCACCCGCTCCGGTGGCACTGTACAGAGATAAAAGTCTTTTCCGATGGTGCTGGCGATCATGTTGTATCCAAGCGGAGCATAACTGACTAGTGCACACGGCAGTTTGACACGGTGCATCGGAACACATCGTTGCTGATCAACGTTCCACACGAGCAGATTCGTATCGTTGATGCTGGCGGTCGCCAACAGCTCACCGTTGCTGCTCCAACTGACCGCCGTGACCGGTTGATGCCGGTCGTGCTGCAAATGAACTGCCTGCGATAGTGGTCTGGTGATTTGGCTAGTCGGGTCGACACTCCAGATCAGTACACCGGTTTGACATCCGATGGCCAACTCTCCTCCCGTGTAAGGTCGCCACGCGAGACAAGTGATTGCCTTCTGGAGACTGCTACGAAGAACAGGCGTTACGCCCGGATTGCGTGTGTAAATTCGAACCGTATCATCGATGGTGGCAACTGCCAGCTTAAAGCACAACGGATGCCAGCTCATGCAACGTATCGTGCTTTTGTGCCAGCTGCGGGTTTGCGAGTGTTTCGCTACGAGATCCATCGTTAGCTCGCACGGGTATGATTGCCAGAACTGCTTGATACGTCTGCCGATCAGCTGCAGATAGCTGGCTGCCCGGGAAACAATCCGAGACTCCGATTGTGCCGCCTCGCCCAGTGCTTCGAGCAGACCGAGCTCCATAAAAATGCTTAGAATGCGCTTCGGTAGTGACTCCGTCACCGGCACCATTACATCACGCGTACTATCCGTCCGTCGGTTGTGTCCTGGTGGGTGTAACATTTCACGCGTGAACACTATATCCGGATAGTGATCTCGCTGTAATCAACGCCGCAAAAGGAAACCATCAACTTGAAGCAAATGGGCTGTGTAGAAAGAAAATCGAAAAAAGAATTCGAATTCACTTACCGCGGAGAATCCAATGGTTTCCGCTGCGGGTGGAAAATTGCTAAGGTTCAGTGAACGACTCATATTGAGCGGTTGATTCTACTACAAGCCAAAAGAGGAAAATGTTTAACAAAAACTGTTTACAAACGAGCACTGCTACCGGCACTGTGCAGTGAGCCGTTTCCAATGCCGCTCTTTTTCAGCTGTCAAACTATTTTTAATTGTCAACTGCTGTCAAAGTGCGCAGCATCAAGAATTTTATCTCAACGTTAACGAAGTTAACGGCGGTGAAATAAAAATCTCGGTTTTTCAATAAAATGTGAAGGTTTGGCGAATTACATGGAGTGGCGGAATGGCGGCGGAAATGTGGCGGTTTTACATGGAGATAATGGTAGCATTAGTGGGAACGAATCAGAAATGGAAACAGGGCTGGTGTCTTGAATCATTGAAGATCGATACAAACTCCTACACGAATCGGGTAAGCAAAAAGTTGTGGACAGTAGTATAATTAGCCTAAAACCACCGAGGATGGGATGTCATCAACGTAACAACTCGTTGTCCGCGGGTCTTGCAGGTTTAGCGTACTCTTGTTATAATTATTTTATTTTAACCACGTATGAAGGAACTATGAACGATAATAACATTAGCTATCAAATACATGAAACAAATAATGATGTGGACGACCATGCGTCCCGGGGTATGTGTGACACAAAAGGCTGTTTCGATACCATTAGTAGTGTGCAAAGGAATTTGCACATCCGTATCAGACGCCCAAGCTTAAAATCAGCCTCTCGTTCAATCGTCATCAATTACAATCACAGATTCCTGACTGTCGCTAGCTGATGCATTGTTTGCCTCCGCCGACGAAGAACATGGTTGAAGACCCCTCAGCTTCATTTCGTTGGATTTCACTAATTGGCTTGCGTAAGTAACCTGTCGCAGCAAAAAGTGTTCCTTTTTCTCCAACGATTTAATAGTCTCAATGGCCTACCGTCGAGGAAGAACAGTGAGAAATAGGATAAAAATTAAATGAGTGGATCAAACAAGCAGAGGTAACTTGCTTTTCTTCTACTTACCCGTTCGTATATTTTGTCCTCGTACTCATTACACTGCTCCTCAATGTAGCTCTTTTTGTCCAAGCACATCGTGGAAAGCCTCAGCTTCAGCATATCTTCGTACAGTGCCGGTGCGGTATGTTTTAACATTTCCACTTGTTCCATCTTGAATAGGTCAACCAATCCATATGGCGAGATAACCTGTATCATATTCATGTAAGAAAGGACACATTATTAACCGTTGCCGTAGTACGCCACACAGTGCACGATCAAAATTCACTTACGCAACACTGGCTGATAATGTTGGTCAGCTTTTCATTTGCCTTTAACGGAGTTAATCGTTCCTTGAACTCCCACTTTATGACAAGGTTAAGCGGCTTAAATACGTACGTATTCCGTTGGATAAACCTAAAACGAAAGAACACATTACTAAGCATTGTTGGCCAATTTCCGTGAGCATTCATACTTTAATACGTACTGATTTAGCAACGTGACAGCGGCCTCGAGATTTGGAACGCTCACCAGCTGCTTCTTTACGGTGAGCTCCTTCAAGTTAATGATCACCTCGAAGTTGTTGAACCGTATGGCTTCCACCAGCCCGAGTCGGGGAATATTCGATTCCAGTACACCCCTCGTGTGCGGTTGCAGTAAGATTTTTTTCTCTTTTTGTTCTTCATTCAGGTACTTTAAACTGATAGTCGTGTTTGTGCCAGACGTACCGGATTGTGCAGTGATGGTGGCTTCGGTCCCACTACCAGACGATCTGTTAGCCGAACCAGTTGCAACTGAGATCCGCGGTACGACTTTCATACGAGGCATCGCGATGGCCGTTGATGGATTAGCAGCAGAAGCCGTGCTCATCGACCGAGAATTCGATGCAACGGTGACAGTTTCATTGCTGGACAATTCGTTACCAATTGACTGGTTTAGTATCCCATCCCTTTTGAGTGTGTTTAACAAAGAGCGGCTAATTTTCAGCACACCTTCTGCGCGGTTATAATTGTAGCCATCCTGTTGTCCCGTTTTCTGAAGATCCAATTTCCGAGATATCATTCTTAACTGCTCCTTACTGAGTAATGTTTTCTGTCCGGACACTTGGCCATCAATAGCACCGACGGAGGACGTTCGTATCAAGGGTGGTATATTGGCGGTGGAAAAGGAGGATGTGCCTACCGCCGTACTATTGTCCACCTCATCGTCATCGTCGTCATCGACCAAAACTACATCGTCTTTCTGCTCGTCAACCTCAAGCATTGTCTGCGGTGATCGGTAGATGCGGTCAACAGCAACGGAGTTGAGTCTGGCTCTCGGTATCGGTGCACGTGTCGTTGATTCATTCGTCGCTGCGGAGAAAGATACTTTCCTTCCACCCGCACTCCGTTGCGTTGGTCCCTGGCTGTTCGATGTATGGGACGGTCGAGCTGAGTTTTGAGTCATTTTTCCTGGAACTTTCATTTCCGGAGTGTTGAGAGACGTAATTGTAAGGGCACCATTGTTGCGAGATATACTGGATCCATTGTTTAATGATTGTGAGTCCGACGACATCGACAGTCGCCTCAAGCTGTTGCTCTGGATGGAGCTATTGGGAACTGCTCTCCTTTCCGGTGGCTCCTGGCTGGTCGCTGTGTGCGATGGTCGAACTGAATTTTGAATCACTTTCGCTGAAACTGTCGTTTCCCAGGGTTTGCAAGGAACGATCGAAATTGTGCCACCGTTGCGGTTCACAGTTGAGGCTGTTTTCAGCAGTTGTGGACCGGACAACGATAGTCGCCTAAAGGTGTTGCTCTGAATTGTACTACTCGGCACTGCTCTAGTTCCACTCGGGGTTGGAGACGGGAAATTCTGCTGTTTGGCAGCAGTGTTTTCAATGAAAGGATCGGACCGACGAGGAACTTTGGTAGGTATCGCAAAATCAACCGTAGTCGTTCCTCCTCCTCCGGTTGAGCTGCGCTTTCTGCTTTGTTCGGTACGACCAACGCCCAACGACTTTTGTGCTGTTTTTGCCGAAGTCTGCATGGAGAGAGCTATCTCGCGTTTCTGCTGTTGATTTTGCCTCATTGTTCCTTGCACCAGCTTTAACAGATCTACTGCATTGTTCTCAACAGAGAACTCTTTGCGCGGAAGTTGCCCATTCCCTTCCTGTATCACCATGTCCTTGGCTGACAGATCTTCATTTGAATTTGACTCCAGCACAACCACATCATCGCTGTCTGAGTCGTCCTGATTTTTGACTTCGTTCATTCTTTTTTTCTCTATTGCTTTGTCAATGGTAGTTGTTTCGTTAGACCCAATACCAGTACTTGTTGCCGTTGTTGAGATGTTGTTTCGTTTGAGCAGAGATCGCTGGGTAGTTTGCGCGATCGGGAAAGTGGTGTTTTTAAGTTCCACTGTTACTTTCTGTTGTTTTGCCAGAATGTCCCGCATATCCACAGAAGCGACTCGTGAAGTTACTGCATCGACCCACCATCCTACGGTTCGTTTCGCGTTGGCATTGGTCGTAGGACAGTGCAGCCGCTCGTACACCTCTCTTTTGTACAAGCTACCCTGCACACTCTGGCACAGAATCACATCTACCTTTGTCTCTGTGCTCTTGTACGGACCAAGGAAAAGCGCATGCCCCTCCTTAGGCAGCGCGTAGGCGTAGGGTAGCAACTGCGTCTTGATCTGATCCTTCGGGACCGGTGTCTCTAGACAAATCGGTTTGTTCAACCGATTGGCATTATATATAGCCTTCTTTATTGTGCTGTACGTAATGCGACATTGCCAACTTTGCAGGTACATGTGGCTAAAATCGTTCTCGATTTTTAGTCGCAACCAGCGGCAGGAATCCCCATTCGCATTGCCCGGTAATCCCGGCAACAAACCCAACGGAAAGCGCACCTGTTGAAGGCCTTTGCGTAAGATTTCAATGTTAGATTGCGTGGTGAGCGAAACTGTGGATGGAGTCCCCTGTTTGCTGCTTTGCGATGGCTCTTGCGATGTGACCGTGTGCGGTGGTGCTAATAATGGTGAACTTTTGACGCCCGTAACGCCTGTCGCATTCTGATCCTGGGACATTTTATTGTAATATTCCTTCAGGCGCATTTTGATTCTTCCACTAGCCAGTTTTGATGAATTGGACAGCACGTTCGAATCGGATTTGAAGCACTTTTCGTTTGTCCTCAGAAAACCACAAAAATGCCAGAAATTTTCATTACCGTACAGCACCAGCCCGAGATTGTTCATTTTCACGTTGTCAATCTGACACACTACCATTTTCATCAGCAGCGACGGTTGCTCCGAGTCGATCATCTTATCGATCGTAAGTCGATTCGCACTGAGCTGATACTTTACATTCGGGATCAGGTGCCGCTCGGATGAATTTTTAGTGATGACCGTCATTTCCGTTCCGTTTGTCAGCGTCAGATCCAATATATCGATCTCTCCGAGCGCGAACGAGCTTAGCAACTGCTTCCAGCGGCAAATGTGCAAGATGCCTTTCTTGCCCGGACTGAGGTCAAGGTTGTCACGTCGAAGCAACTCGTTAATATGATGCATCAGCGAACACAGCAGACGATCTGTTTTTTCCACTGTATTATCACCACCTTCCTGCGATTGGACCGGTTGGACCGTCTTTTTCGCTGCAATACTAAATTGTTGAAGCTGATTTCGTGATGGATCGTCATTGAACGCACTGCTGCTGCTACTGCTGCTACTACAGTCTTCCAAATCAGTGTTCTGCCGAGAAGTTGTGTGGTTCTGTATTTTTTTCTTTGGTGATAGACTCTCTTTCGATCTCGCTTCCGGCGTAGCTTCTTCGATCGCCATTTGCACTACATAAACTGTGCGATCCCTGCACTGGATGGTCCGTGCAGGTGGAGAACCATTCCTAAATTCGCTGTTCTCAACAAACGTTCTGCGTTTGCCGCTGATTACTAGTTTCTTCGTACCCTCGGACAGGATGTTTAACCGCGGTTCATTGTCAATGTTTTCTTCGCTATCAATCAGTAATATGTTTACAATTCGACCCATCGTGTTACTGCTGGAAGCTGTAGCAGGTGTGTTCTTGTCCTCCCCAATCGATTGTTTGCCTTCTCTCATCATTAACTGCTTTAGCTCACGCACCGACATCTGTTTGGTGTGAACAGAAGCCTCGCGGACGTTAATTTTGTTTGCCTGCACTTTGGCAGAGGATGTTATCACGCCGCTTTTATGCTGGGGGCTTTTATTCGCCAAAGTGGTTTTCCCGATAGCAGTTCCCGACGACGATTGAGATAGATTCGCCCCAGTAGTCGGTTCGGAGTTTGCAGTTTGTGAAGTAACCCGTTTCAATATGAGGTTATTGATTTTGGACGAACCACAACCCTTTGTTGGTTTAATGATAGTGTAAAGAGAATTGTCCACAGTGTTATGTTCGGGCCCATCGCTGCGTCGGGATGACGCGTTGGTAAATTTTGCTGATTTCTGTGCGTTTTCCTTCTGCAATAGTAAATGAGGAGATGCTAAAGATGCTCGTCTCATGGCTAAAGTGAGCTGCCTATTTACGATGGGAGCTGGCTGTGCTGGTGGTCGCCGCATGGTCGAATCACGCCGGCTATTAATGTGACCGGGTGCAACCGATGCACGTCGTGCTCGAATGGTACCATCAAACGAACCCGACGATGTATCGTTCCCTGTTGGTTTGGGGTTCTTTTTCGCCACTTTACGCTCGCTCGGTGGTTTNATAGTAAATGAGGAGATGCTAAAGATGCTCGTCTCATGGCTAAAGTGAGCTGCCTATTTACGATGGGAGCTGGCTGTGCTGGTGGTCGCCGCATGGTCGAATCACGCCGGCTATTAATGTGACCGGGTGCAACCGATGCACGTCGTGCTCGAATGGTACCATCAAACGAACCCGACGATGTATCGTTCCCTGTTGGTTTGGGGTTCTTTTTCGCCACTTTACGCTCGCTCGGTGGTTTATATGATTCCTCTGAACTATCCCGTCGTCTACGGTGCCCCAGTCCTTGATTACCTTTCATTACCTTGCCATCATTGCGGTCACCTTGAGGTCTTTCAAAGGAATACAATCGTTTACGGACATTTCCCAACGCAGACGCACAGTTTGCAGTGTCGATTCTGGATTCTACCATTTCCTGGTCTTTGGTACGAGTTTTTGAAGATGTTTGGCCGCCACCTTTTGTCATACGTCCACTTGGCGTTACGTCGATCAAAGAGCCAACCGGCGTGGACCCTTCCAATTCCGATGATTTAAACGCACTGGGAATGCAGTTTTCCTCCGTAAATGAAAATGGCTTGCCTTGGATGGCTTTTCCACCACAAAAGCATCGATAAAGCTCGTGCACCATGCATAGCGGTTCGACACCGGCCAACTGCGTGAGTCTGTTCAGCAAGACGTGCGCGTGCCGCATTCTTTCATTCTCCGTCAATGGTTTTGCGTTTGGTGGAGGTTTACTGATGTATTCTGACACATCCTTCACACTGCCCCCGTTCAACAGGCACTGGACGCTCTGATCGTTGTAGTAATCGTCATATTTTTTGGGTTTCTTCTTCAACCTGCGGCATTCAGATTCCTTATTTTGCACCAGTACCGTTGTGTTTTTGGTCAGTATTACGGTCGGTGTGAATTCGCGTTCTTCCTTCGCCAAACGTGCTGTAGCCTTCTCCCGAAGGTATCTCTGCTCCGCTCTGGACAGCGCCGTTTCACCTTCTTCATCCTCCACGTGGTCCACCTGAGGATGGAATGTAATGAATGTGAAATGATAGTTTTATTTATCATATTTGCTCAAAAGCGCTGGTTTGGACGAATAACAATGGAACATACTGGATCTCACAAGATCACCGAATCTTCACTTTAATTAACAATTAGGGATGAAATTGCTACGAAAATTTAACCGTCAGGAGACGACACTGTTCAACATGAGAAGCGCGGCAGTGTGATACGATTAAAACACCCTTGTATTTACCTTAGTTTGATGTGCTATGTTGGATGTTTTTGCGAAGCCACATGTACACCCGAATACGCAGTCAATCTGACCACAGTGTTGCTTTCGATGAAGATTGGCCACCGATACGGACTGCGAGCTGGACAGCACATCACAAAGGCAGCCTTTGGAACAGTATTGTGGATCGCACCGCTGTTGCCGGCAAGGTTCGAAAGCACTCGGCGAAAGCTCACTCGGTCCTTCGATAATGGTTGCGTTGAGACGTTTCATTTCTCGGCTAGTGGGGAAGGGGGAAACGTTTATTGCATCAATACACCTGTTCAGAGATGAGATGCGGGTTATGGGATGATAGCGGAATAGGACAGATGTATTAATGTAAACAACAGCGTTATACTTGTGTAGCCTCGCTGAGTCTTTGTTGAGACTTAGGACGTTAACATTTTTAATCTAACAAACACCAATTACCCTTAATTAAGTAGCAACAATTTGAGGGTCAAACTTCCCCCACCACCATGACATTAGAATTTGCTTTAAACCAGTCGAATTCAAATCATGCTAACAAAATGGCATACGAGAAAATGATAATATAGATAGATGTGTGTGACGTTCACATTAAACCAATTTCTACGATTGTTAAACCGTCGTGCATGCACAAACTTCCAGCAAATGGATGATGGATGGATCTGAAATATTATACTTACAGTAGTTTTGCCTTGGCAGGATCGACCGTTTTACTGCATTCGGACCCAGCTGCCATTGCGTCTGTATCCGAACCAACATCGTTTGGGGCTGCCATTAAAGGTGACGGAATAGTGCTATTGGTCTTCACACTTCCACCATGCTCCGATGTTTCAATTTTTATCGGTACCGTGATCTGTTCGTGTAACGTACGAAAATCGTCTTTCCTTTTGACGTATTCTATATCCGGATCGTCCTTTACGAACACATCTTCTGCTAGAGCGATAGCCACCGAATCCGTGACATCGCTAAGAATATCGGCACACACCAACTCATCCGGATCGATATGATCCCGTTCTCCTCGTGCAAGAGCTTCATCGATCGCTTTCCGAAAAGTTAGTTTTTCGTCCAGGAGTTTCGTAAAGCGTGGTTCATCGACAGTCATCGGGGCACCGGGACACGCCAGAACCCGGCGTCTTATCAACATCCGGCGCTGATCGTTAGCGTACGGTAACTCGAAAACGAACGATCGCTCTTCGTTCTCATCCGCTAACGACGTTTTATTCTCTTCTTTTGGTGCAGTTAAGGTGGAGACGGCAAATCGTGCCCAGTTCTCTGTTATATCGTCATGCGGAAGAATCATCTTTAGGTACGGTTTTACGTAACCATCAAGCGGGCGATTGATTTTTGGAAACACCTCAAGCTCCACCTTTGGCATTTTAAAAACTTCCAACGGTCCAAGACTTGGGTCTTCGTCCAGTGACGGTTGCAGACATTTTGAGGACAGAGGGCCTGGTTTGGTGCCCGGATAGGAACGTTTGCTTTGGTAACCGGTATTGCTTGACGAGCCGCGAAATAGATATTTGCTGTTGTCAAACGGTAGCAACTTTTGTTCGGTTTGTTCATTTTCCTTTTTCGTCTGAATGGCATCTTCTTGCGAGTAATTCAACATTACACCTTCCGGATGCGGAGGACAGTGACAGTTGCTTACGTAATGGTAACGATGGCCACGGGACGCTATCACCGGACTAGAGTACAGGGGGTTTTTGGAAAGAGATTTCATTTTATGATTGCCTCGGCATCCGGACAGCCTGACTGTCCGATTGTCGATATTCATTGTTTGGAAATAGTAATGTCCTTTCTCCGTGCGCAACCACGCCAACGCTCGCCAGGTGCTGGGTGTGAACGGAATCTGTTGATCCTGCAGCTCTTTCATGCGGCAGAAATCGAGCGCCACATCAATGTTCTTGCTGCGCTTTTTCAGGAAATGGAAGATTTTTGATTCATTGTCGATCATCACATACCGGATATCGTTTTCCCGCTGCACAAGGATGCGCTTTTGTGCGACTGTTCGCGGCCTAACCATATCGTTTGGACGCTGGGGACACTCTAGCCGCGGTGGTACCGAACCGAACGAGATCAATCCTTCTTCACGGAATAGATCACTTCGCGTTTCGTTTTCACTTTGCGTCTGCTCTGTTTCAATACTGCTACCGTAGGTGAGGAATGGTGCGAATGGTTGTGATTTCTTTACTATCGGTGTTGGCAACAGCCCGGGAAGGCTCGGTTTATCCAGCTTAACCACCTCACCCTCATCGAACCCATAGAATTCCGTCGAAGAGTTGGAATTTGTGCAGTCGAGATCAATGTTGAGTGTTTTGTGCAGCTTCCCGAACACCTTCGAAACACGCATCTTGCGCGGCTCCTCCGGTAATTCGCTGTACCTTGGTCGTGCTGCAATTTTGGTACGATCGCGCAGGCTACGGCGCCCGTCGGTGGCATCCATGCTGATGTCGGAAAATGAGGACGGTACAGAAGCCTTTACCGGAGGAGAAAGATTGAATTTGTTCAGCAATGAATCTACGATCGAGCGGTTCTTGCGGCTTTCCAGTGGTTCCAGCTCAATATCGCAGGTGTAAGTTGGATCGAGTATGTCTGATTTGGATGATTCGAGTAAGCTGTACGGTTTGGTATCCTCTTTGGGTTCCTCTTTCAAGGGTGTGCTGTTCACAGCACGGTTTAAGGCAACCGTTACCGGTGACATCGACTCCACGGTACTTACTAAAGGAACATTATTTTCTTTGTCAGGATCACAATCCTTAATGGTGATCCGCTCAACTGTTCTATTGGGTTCGTTCTTAACCAAAGCATCCTTCACATTTAGCTCATTGTCGGCTAAACAGTCAATGTTGACATCGCCATCGGTGGCAATCACGGACGCAGCTTTGTCGGTCATTTCTTCCTTGCAAGCGGGAATGAGTATTTTCTGCATTGTTTCTACCTCTTCCATCCGTTCTTGCAACATTGAAAGAAGTAACCTAATGGCGCACTGGATTGAGTAGTATTCCTTGATGGTCTTGAGTGCGTCCACTCGATCTAAGGCTGGTTTCTTAGGGGATGCAACAGTAAGAGCTTTAGTGTTTAAACTCTCCGTATCGATATGTGTTTCAAGGGTATTAGATTCCTTTGGTGAAGTGTTTGGGCCACAAACTGCTTGCTGTGTGGCAAGGCTTGAATCGCCCAAAGTTACCTCTCCGTTTGTAACAGAACGTTCACGGACGGATGGTGGACCCTCAGTCGAACAGTTGCCCGCCGGTGAAGCGCTTTTGCTGGCCACAAATTTATGCTTGATGCGCTTCTGAAAGTAATGTGGTATGGCACGACGAGCAGCAAACCTTTGCGTCAATTTTATGGCCTTCTTTTTGATCAGCGCCAGTCGACGATTCCGATAATGGCGCGGATCCAATTTGCAACTACCGTGAGGCAGTGGCTTATACATCAAACGGCAAATACGCAACCGATTCGTAAACGCTATAGGACGTACGTCCTTAGCGCCGTAAATTGATGTACAGCAGGTCGGTACTCCAGCGAAACGCACTATCGGTTCTGGTGCCGACCTCCAGCTCCAGTGATAGGGACAGCTCCGGTTCTGGCAACAGGATTTGTGCGTATTAGCGAAACCCGTAGTGGAATGATGGTCTGAAACGATATGAGAAACGCAAAACATATTAAAACCCGAACAAACTGTACAAAGCAAATGATAATATTTCGGGGAGGAAAATAGTACCATTTGGTACACGTAGACAAATTTCATACAATTTTCGTGATTCAGCTAAATCGATAAACTTCGTAATCAAGATGGCCGCACAAGATTGACCCGATGTGAACTACGCGATCGTGCCGCGTCGCAACTAAAACGCCTGGTGCAAACATATTCAATAATACAGCACTATGAAAGGATATTTAAATTAAAACAAAAAGCTTTGTTTTTCTTCATAGCGTAAGTAAATTTGTGCTACACTTTAATACACAATTACGCCATTTCACAACGATCTCGGAGGTTCTGTGTGACGTAAAAAAACATTGTTTTTGTTGTTGTTGCTAATATGAGTGTTAACATTTTATTTCACGTTGAATGAAACACGCTATTGTTCTAATGGTGACGCTATTTCTGCTTGTTGAATGAGATAATAGGTTAATCTTGATCAAATTGAAAAAATCTTAAAATTTCTTTATATACAAAGAATATATATTATTTGCTATTATAATTTTACATACTTCATCCAACCAGGCGCATGGATAAAGGTGCGGCATGGAACAAAACGCACAAATGTCGTGAAAAGATAAAATGGCTGACTAGCAATTAGATGAATGGATAGCCAAGCGAGACTAACACTGACAGCAAAGAAAAAAAAAAAAATCTTGAATTAACTCACAGAGCGATGAACTTGGCTGACACGGTTGTAAGCACTCGTTTAGCACTAACACCACTTATCGCATATTGCTTAAACAATAGATGAAACAATTATTACTACTACAGCATATTATAATACAATACTGAGCAAAGAGAAAATCAAATCGAGCAGATATTAAGCACGCCATACATTCCGTTGCCATCTCAAGGACTGGCGAGAGTGGAGCAAGCGAAAAATAAAAGAATCATTCCGAAAAATCAAACCCCACACAGCGCTTGTAATAACAGCGTGACGGGCTGAGACGTATTGAATATTAACATTGTCACACACGCACAGCAAACCCACCGCGGTATAGCCATCGGACATCGGACAGCGGTACAGAGAGACATAGAGAAACTGTGTGTTTTTATTACAGCTCCCTGCTTCACCACCAAAAACCGTACCCGTATTGCACACCACTCACATTTAGGCATCCATCCCTTTACGAGACACCCACCCTTCGAACCAGAAGAATCGCAAACAGAGAAAAAAAAACTAGCCAGCAAACCCTGCATCACACACCAAATGCCTCATATTTTCTTACCATTCCACAGCAATGGCTCTAACATTTCTGCCGCGTCCGTCTGGGTTAACGCGTGAAAATGATCTCTTTTCTCCCTTTCCACACCGATAGCAGCGAAAACACGGCACGACCGCCGCACCAGATGCTTATGCCGAAAGGCAAAAGCTGAAAACGTTCATATGTCACTAAATAATGGTCTCGCGGCGAAAGATAGCTTGACAAACAATAATCACAACATAAGCAGACAAAACAATCAATCGAGTTTCGCTTTCAGAAAGAAGGTTTACGGACGATTCTGGCTGCTGCTGCTGCTTCCTACCCGTACACAAAGGCAATCGATACTCCAAACACATTTCTACCAGTGAACGCAAACTATGGGAAACAATCCGTAAACGCGAAGGAAGCAGAAGAAGGAGGACGAGCTAGGAAGGAAGCGAGTGTAAGAATGACAGGTAAATTAGATCAACATAAAAAGAAGAAAAGTTATGATAATCAATGTACCTCTTCTTGTTATGCAAGAGTACTGCTTCCAAAAGAAATGTTTCCACATACACACGTACACACATACACACATACACACGTACGTACACAGGGCAAATAAAGCAATTTCACATTTTCTCAACACTACGTGCCCACTTCACTTGTCGACTACTTCCGACAGAATGGCTGCCTGATGTGAATTCTCCAGATCTAGAAGTTAACCATTTCCCTTACACGGCCGCCATCTTGTTTTTTCCATCAGGCAACACTAAAATGGCGATCGTGTGAAAACCGAGCGGCTGCAGGAATTATCTGACGGAAATAGGTCGACTAGGTCACAGAATTACACTCTACTGCTATTTTCCATCAAATTATGGATCTATCACGTAGATGGCTACCTTTGTTGTGTTATAACTCTGACAACTGATCTCAGCAAACCGTAGGAAGCAGTACCCGATGCTTGCTAGGATGGCTGCTTCCGGTTGAAGCGCCTGAGCGAATGAGGTTACGTCGTAAAAGTTGACAGCAGTAAGTCACACGATTCTAAGCACTGAACCTGGCCGTTTACTTTTTTTCCTAACTCACTGGTTACGACAACGTATATCTGAAGATCAAGCTGTACTTTAGATGTACGCCCGGTTTAAGCCAGGAGTCAGCTTCACGGACGGAGGGAAGTACTGAGAACAAAATTACCCCAATGACGCTATAAGATAGCGCACATATTGGTTGCAAGCTGAATACCGGCGATGGACAGCAATATGGCAGCTGCAGCAAAAATACTCACGATTAGCTTCCTGTAGAGGTTCAGCTGCTACATCCGATAGCTCCAACCACGGTACCCAAAGAGCACGTAGTGTGGCATCTTTTAAAAATGGCGACCCGCAGCGGCCGAACGCACATACAATGCTCCCTTGTCGAGATGTCCAGTTTTTGGAATCTTTTGCGTACGGGCGCTGGCCAGCTAATACGAGCAGAATCGTCGCCGAGGATAACACGTATGCCTAGTAATCTCACACGGCAAACACTGTCGATCGACCGGAGCTTAAACAAAATCGAGACCGTATCGTACAGCTTTGGGTTCTTTGTAGAATAAGTCCTATTTTTGCTGTTGCAGTGAAACGTAAAAAAAACACATCCACCGAACTGTCAAACGGTGCCGCACTTTTGTTGTTGTCTACCAAAGCTTGCGCGCGCGCGTTTGTGTGTGTGTTTCCGGAAGATTTGAAATGAAACTTTGAATTTGACGTTTACAGGTAGCGGAATGTATTTTATGGTCCATAATGTTTGATGGATTCCGTGTGAAAAAAAGGAATTATTATCAGGAGCGATTGTGCACGAATGGTTTACTGTCATTCAAGCGTGTTTTAGACTAGACAGCATTCTAATTGCTCACGCTATATAGGTCTTAATAAGCGTCCAAACATGCCGGTGGATAGAACTGAAGCCGGCTTGAAAAGTGGCGGCCATTACAATTTCGGGCAAATGATGCCGTGTGGTCCTTTGCAAATTAAAAGCGGTTAGAGATGCAATCTGCAATCTGCCTTTTCTACAATGTTTGCAGTAGAATTGTAATAAAATAAAAACAAAAATCTCGCGCTGACAGTGTTGCTTGGTGTTGTTGATTTTTTTTATTCGTCTTTTGTTGCTTTTCTAAACATTAGCATTGGTTGCTTCGATTGAAATTTAATTTGTAACGATTACATGAAGTCAGTTTGGTCTGTTTTGCTTCGGAAACGAATGAATGATTGATAAGGAATGTTTCATGTTTTTCACATTGAAAATGCTTTTCCTTATGTTATTGTGTTATGTTTTTTCTTTACGGAATGGAATAAATCCGCATTCAATTTCTTCAAATCCGATTGCTATTGGGAAACGCCCATTCCTTCATTCAAGACGTGAGAAATGGCAACGTGTCGAAAACACACTACAAGGCGTGATGCAAATGATGTTCAACAATGTGGAAGGAAAATACCAGAATTTTGAACCATTAACAGAGTTGTGGCAGTGATGTAGAGCGATGCACATGTACAGATATCTCATAATTGTGAATTATGCTCCTTCAATTGAACAAATTCGACCGTTTTCATAATGCTATCAATCAATCCACGATGCTCATTTGTTCTAGGAAACAGGACGACAAAAAGAAAACCATATGATTGACGAAACGTGAAATTCGTTCTGTTGCTGCTGTTTCTTCTTCTTCTTCTTCTCTCGCGATCTCTTCCGTCAACGATCAATGGAGGGAAAGACGCACAACAAAAACAAAAAAAAACAACACAAACAAACTGAAACCAGCTCAAAATTGCTCGCAAAATTAACAATGGGAGAGACCGAGAGATGAATGCAGAAGGCATTTCGCGGGAGCATTGAGCGGTCGTATACGTGTTGTTAATGCTGAAGTCATATAGCGCCCCGTGCAAGACGGTTGCGGTTCGGAAAGCGCGAGCGAACGCAGAGAAACAAACCGTCGCGATCGGTGAACAACAAACCCCACAAGCGGGTTTGCACGAGAGGGTGGTTGCTTCGCGATTGCTCATTTGCGCACGGTTAAACGGTGGTGAACGGTTGAAGTTTCTCGGACGTCCGCGTATTCGTGGTCTTTTCGCGTAGAGTTACGAGAATTTGGCGATCCTTTTTGGAGTGTAGTGCGTGCCGTGTAAAAGGTGGTGCTCGTCGTGCAAGAGTTTGTCGTTGCAAGCGGAGTTGTAAATAGCGAGAAGTAAGTTACGACAGTGCCAAGATGCAGAAATATTAGCGCAATCTACTCCGTCCGATCGTTTCGGAGCGCTTCTTGAGTGATCTTGCTGTGGCAATGTTGCTGTGAAACGTGTCGATCGGTGATGCTGGAACGGTGAAACCTACAACAAACGGCAACAATCTGTGTAGGAACGGTGCCATCCCGCAGAAGTGAACGGGTGTGAATAATGCCAGCGAGCGCGTAATAGCGGACACGACCGTATCTCTCGTTAACCTGTTTTGCGTTTTGGTGGGATTGTGAAAATTTAGATTTACAATTATACGGTGCTGTACTGTTTTTGTTTAGACGAAATGGCACGTAAAGCATTTCTATTAGAAAAAAGCGAAAAAAAAAACATTCACAAATGTAGAGCATGCCCCGCAATCAGCAAACGCAGAATGAAACAAATCAAAACTAATAAAAATCATGTCCATTGAAGTGATTCCGTTGCTGATGACCTTTGGATGACTTCTTTTCTGAAACCTCGCAGTGCCTGCGGTGGCTGCAACTTGTCAAAACTTGACTCAGCGCCCTACAAAGCCATACTGCACCGTCACGGGACAAATTCAGGGTGAAAAGATTCTTCAACGCTTATCACAGCGTTGAACCATTATCTCTTTTCACTTTCCTTTCCGTAATTTGTCGCGCTGGTGCAATATTTGCATTCGCTGGAAGGCGTATGTAACTGTTCCGTGACTATTCGGCAATAAAATCGCAACGCACATGGATCTGCTATTGTTTCTTCAGCGGGCCCAACCCCTTCGGCGATGTGACAAAGTGGCGAACGAGCCAAGTTGAAGAACGGCACGTACTTGCTTCTCCGTACACTTATAACGCATTTTGTTTATTTTGTTTTCCGGTGTCTTACGTCAGCTCCGATCGAGAAACCGTTGTAAAAGGGTTGCTTTTTTTTTATTCGTCTTTTGTTGCTGACTCCTCTAAGCGAACGCGTAGTGCCCTGTTGTACAGCAGTTGTACAGTCTCGTTGTTGTGGTGGTATTCAAACACTCCTAGCTGAGCTGAGTGGGGAGCTGATATTGAGCTACCCTTGTCGATCGAGCAATATATAGGGTCTGTGTTTCCTGCCTGTGGGGCAGATATAGGAAACATGGCAGAAATAATTCAAATCACTTCGAAGGGGAGCCGCGTTGCATTTTGCTGGAATGCCGTTGGTGTTTTATGCACCGGCAGTTACCATACCGTAGGGCGGCAGGTTGTTGTTGTGTTAGATAATTAACACTGGGCACGTGTTCGCAGTGTACCTTCCAGCGAGTGAAGCATAAATTGCAAAAGCCACACGAGCAGCTGTCATCAGATCTCTCTTAATCGGGGTACAATTAAAGTATAGACTGATTAAAATGTTCAAACAACTCGATCCGGTTCATACGTAAAAAAGACGTTAGGTTGTAAAGCAAAAGTGTAACACTCACCAATCACCTGTTTGTATTATCAATTCACAACTGTTCCACGAAACCTATTTCCGAAATGACAGCGGTTTGTTGACATTCTGATGTTTTGTGTGTGTGTATTTTGTGCGTTTTGCCCTTCGTTGTCATGACGACACACACTCGACCTTGAAGGCGTTTAAATAAATGTTAACCTTCGGATGGTATACAAAATTAGTTTGTTTTGTTACTGAAGGAACTATATAGCATAACGAAAAACCATTCGATTGACGCTCTAGTATAGTTTTATTCTGATGATCTTCAACCTGTTTGCGAATGTTAGCTTCGGAACGGTGCTTACAAGCGTCTTTGAAATTAATGTGTTGCTGAATGATGATGATGTTGGATGATTTTTATTTCAAACAGTATTAACGCTAGGTAATGATAATAATTAAATCTTACGAAAGAGATAAAAAAAATGGAATCCTTCAAAAACACATCAATCAATACTTGTTACTTAAACGCTGGCTTGAGGTTTCGTCAACACCCTTCATAAACCATAATTGCATATTAAGCAACTACATCGCCCGAATTAAGCTCTTAATTCGTGACGAAGAAGCTTCTTAGCTGTTTGCATTAATGCGTGTTGCAGCACCTACGCTGTTTAGAAGCTGGTTAAGAACCTTTTGAACCCATCTTATGCTATTCGTACAATAGATCGTTGGGATTTAATTCTTGTTTCTTTTAAGTTTTATAAATTTAATACTTTCCCCATTTTTGTTTGGTAATTAATTTAATGTATAAACAGTGCCTTTAAAAGTTTTGTTACTTAACAAAACAGCATGCGACTGAAGACTATTTGCTTTCTTTCTTTTTGCACTGTACAATTGATCTGTACATTGACCCAAAGAGAAAATTGATGGCGAAACAATTGAAAAAACAACCAAAATAGACAAGAAATGTGAATAAATTTACACGCTAATTGATTACGATTTCACTCCTATTTGTTTCGTTAACAAACCTTCCTATGGCATGTTCAGAGTTGGTAGTTGTTTAACATTATAAATACTAGGCTTATTTGGCTATTTCGTTTTTCAACCTGTACTGTACATCTTCACCCCGAGATACGAGATGTATTGCGTTGGGATGTTGAAGAAGGTGCTTCATTCGCTTAGAAAAAAATGGACAGGAAGGAAGATAATAGAAATGCGCCGTATCAGTTTACCAAAGGCCAGAGGCAATCTGTTGGATCAATGGCAAGTTGTCTCATTTATGGGTCGGCTTTCGAGCAGTGATCTAGTGTGTGAAAACGGTGTAAAGTGCTATATAATTTTGTTGTGAAATATTACTATTCGAGGTAATGTACGTAATGAACGATCGTGCTACTTTATCGACAAAACGATCGCAACAGTGAATCACACCAGTGCGTAGTGTGACCATCATACATTCACAAACGTATGCAAAAACTGGCAGAAAAGGGAGAAGAAAGACACACATTGGCACGCTCTAATCGTGCCCTCGTTATCTCTCGTGCAATAAATGTCCGCCATGACCAACTATTAGGCCATTTGTTAGGCTTTGAATGAAGTCATTCTTAAATTAGTAAATTACACAACTGACGGATAGCATCAATGTTCGCGATCGTAACATTTGTTAATGGTGCGTGTCGTTGTTGGTTAGATAACAATCCAGCTAGTTGGGTGATAAAGTTCTAATAGATCTATCAAGCTACTCACGTTCAAAGCATCGTGTTTTGTTACTATATTTTCTTAAGAAATTATAACTAGTTAATTGCCCCGAAGAGCGAAAGAGTCGCGAATGTTTACTAGAGCAAACACCACGCTGCAACGTGTGCCGTTCGATACGAGAACGGCAAATGCTTGCTTACCGCTCGGAAGGGCTTACTAACAGATAACAAATTCAAAACTAATTGAGCATTTATAAGTACGAGGGGGGATTTTTTTTATTTCGTTGTTTTTGTGGCATTTTTCAAACACACGACGCCTTGCGTAAAGTGGAATGTGAACCGGTTTACGATAGGACAAGACAACACCGAAGCCTTTATGGAACACATTCTACGACAGTGACTTACTAATTTTAACCTCACCGGTAATATTACCAGCACTAAACGAGAATGTTTCACTACGGGCCGTTAAAATAGGTATCCTTGAACTAAACTCACATTCAGTTTGGTGTGGCTGTGAATGCTTGTGGAGGTTTATTTGGTGAAGGTTTTGAAGGTACGCGGTATTAAGTTTCCAAAAAAAAAAATTGTAGTTTTGTGGAGCATCTGATAAATCGTTCTGCTAGCGAACATTTGGGCGATGCTAATTTGTTCTGCTATTCCCACCTTAAAGTCGACGCACGTCGTCTCCGCGCACGTGCATTCTACATTGCGCACCGAAATCGGTTGTGCCAAAGTGGTAGCAGGCAGCGTGTTAGAAAAATGGTCGTCATTATGATAAGGCGTAACAGCGGTCTATAGCTGTATCCTCACCTGCATGGCCCATTCTCTAGCGAGGTTTGTGTCTCGCTGGTGTGTTCTTATCAGTATACCTCTACGTACCTGGTGATGGGGTGCCCGCGTTTGTTTTCATGAGTGTAGTATTATTTTGGCTGCCGGTACGATCGTACGTGCTGGTCAGTTCGCGCCTTTTCACTGACGGAACGCGACGCGACACCCGGCATTCTTTTTTTTTTTTATTGCCGATCCACGCAGACTGTCGCAGAACGCGATAAATCATACCGTGCTGTCGTTAAAAGCCATAGCTTGCAGTGGTTTTGTGGTTTGATCGTACACTGGATCTTCATTTGCTTTTGTGGGGAATTCGAAACGAATCACTACTCGAAGGATGGATGCTAACTTTAAGCGAAAGCCCATCCATCGCAGTATATCGCTGCTGCTGCGTGATATTGGTAGGTGTTGGCGTTACTTACTGGTTACGAAGTCTACCCAATAGGCGCTAGATTGGCCCAGTTCCGGTGTAATTTTTGTCCTACCATAATCGCCAAATGGGTGGCAAACAATTCGTTTCCCAACCTTAACAATCAGGCTCTTTGGGCTAATGTGTATGTCAGTCCACTTAACATTGCTCTTGGTTGAAGGGCCCGCTGGTATCTAATCGGACGGGTATCATCAACCTGCTCGTACCCCCTTCCCCTCTTGTTCCTTCCACAAGGTACTTTCCCTTCCCTCTAGAGATTCGATTGCGATAGCTGAGCAGGTGATTGTATCAAGTTCTGCTCCACACCTACAATCAGCCTTCGCTTATCATATGGCCAGATGAAGTGAAGCGTTGTACTAAAACCCAGAACTTGGCCGTTCACGCATTCGGCAACATGGCGAAACAGGTGATAAACAAATGTAGCAATATGTGTGTGTGTGTGTATACCGGATGTAATAATGTTTATACCTTCCGTATTTATGCAACATTTGGGTTGTGCTACGATCCATCAACATTTCGGTCACCGCTCCTGTATGAAATGGCAATGTGGCAGTCGAAGCGTGCAGAGTGTTTCGGGCGCGACGGGAAATGACCGATAGTATGTGGTCGTAATCTGCGATAAGATTTGAAACCCTCGACGATTCTGATTCATGGTTTGAGATTTGCACGGGGCAACAAAAGGCATGCAGGTTCCAACGTGAGCTGTGAGTTAGTGCGTTGCCAAAATCATTCTGCCCCGATGTGAACCAGGTTGCAGCGCAAGGCTGTGCTGTGAAGTTTGTTATTTTTTTGCGTGTGAAAATAAAAGAGAAAATCCGTTAGCATGGCTGAAGAATTCGAACATCTTGTTCGTGGTAAGGATGGGCAATATGTTTTAGGGAGTGCAGTAGTTGTTATAGCTCTGTTAAGCTAAGCTTTGGTGCGTGTGATCGTGAATGACTGTTGTTAGAGTTACCAAGCATCTCTAGTGGGAAGTTGATCGGTTTGTTAAGTGTTAAGAGGAATAAGTGTACCAAAAGTACTAACTAGTGACTGTGTGAAGTGGCATAAAATTAAACGATCATGCCGTCTACGCGATCTCCCTATGGATCATAAAACGTGCAACCGATGTTACTATGGTTACCTCACAAATGGATGCAAAAGATCTTGGCCAACTTCGATGGTTGCTTCGAGTAACCGACGTTCAGTTATCATTTTTATTCCACCGATCGGGCTTATCAACGTTACGATAACGTATCGGTACACGGTCCAATAATGGATGTTGGAAGGATTTTAAACAAACCCCCCACCCCCACAAGTTTTGCATCTCTTTTTCACACATATCCACAACCTCATTCTCTCTCTTTGCTGGATAGATCAGATGTCGCTGAGCGAAATCGGCACCTCCAATCCGGCACTGAACTGCGACGACACCGGTACGGCATCTGATTCCACTGCACGGAACGATCATGCGGGCGGCCAGCACACCGGTGCCGGTGAGGGAGGCGGTGGAGGAGCAGGAACAGCAGGTGGGGGGCACCATGATGCCAGCCTGGCCTGTTACTCGATCCGCAGCGAGCCGGAAGAGTACGACGAAAATTTGGACGCACCGGACTCGGTAACCTACCTGTCGATCGGTGGCAACAATCCGGTGCTGGTGATACGCGAATGTGATGCGGACAGCGTTAGTCCCGCATCGGAGATTCCGTACAACTTCGTCTACAACACGCCGGTAAAGTTCGATTCGATGCGCCGCCACATCTTTATACCGGGGCTGGAGATCATTGTGGAAATCATTGACTACGAGCGTAGCCTAACGTCGCACGTGCTTAACCCTAATCTGTAAGTCATTTGCTCGCTGACACAAGTCACGAGCACAGTTTAATAGTGAAATGTGTTCCCGTTTGCAGATATACGGTAAAGCTCACACATGGACCATTTTCGTGGACGATACAGAAGCGNAGATTCCGTACAACTTCGTCTACAACACGCCGGTAAAGTTCGATTCGATGCGCCGCCACATCTTTATACCGGGGCTGGAGATCATTGTGGAAATCATTGACTACGAGCGTAGCCTAACGTCGCACGTGCTTAACCCTAATCTGTAAGTCATTTGCTCGCTGACACAAGTCACGAGCACAGTTTAATAGTGAAATGTGTTCCCGTTTGCAGATATACGGTAAAGCTCACACATGGACCATTTTCGTGGACGATACAGAAGCGGTACAACCATTTCAGGAATTTGCACCAGCAACTGACAACGTACCGGGCCTCACTGCACATTCCCTTTCCGACGAAAAGCCACAAAGAACGAAGGGATAGCTTCCGGAATATGCATACAGTGCACCAGGCAACGGCATCCGTAAGCGAAGGATCTGGATCTGGATGGCAAACCTTGGAGCTAATTAGTGCATCACTTTTATTTTCAGCCTGCCATGCAACAGAAGCTTGGAAAACCGCTGAAAAAGATCAAGAAAAGCGCATTGCCACGGTTCCCGCTCAAACCGGACTCGCTCGTTTCGTTCGACGCTATTCCGCAGCGGATCAAACAGCTCGAGGACTATCTGTACAATCTGCTGAACATCTCACTATATCGGAACTTCCACGGAACAGTAAGTGATTACCACCAAAACGATCTCGGAATCACAATGGATCGTTGTAAAATGTCTTTTCATTCTTAGATCAACTTTCTGGAAGTGTCACACATTTCCTTCATATCTGCCCTGGGCGAGAAGGGAAAGGAGGGACCAATCAAGAAGCGCACCGGATCAACACGTCCCGGTCAGTCGGGTTGCAATTTCTGCGGGTGTCTTGCCAGTGGTTGCTGTGTACGATGCAACTACTTCTGCACCGATGTGCTCTGGAGCAAGTGGCGCAATCGGTGGTTCTTTGTGAAGGAAACCTGCTTCGGGTACTACCGACCAAAGGACGGTGTGCTCCGATGTGTGGTACTGTTTGACCAGGGTTTCGACATCTCGTCCGGGATGTACAGTACGGGCATGCGCAATGGATTGCAAATAGCAACGAATTCGCGGTATCTCGTCATCAAATATCCAACGCGACGCATGGCGAAGGAATGGATGTCTCACATGAAACGGGTGTCGAACGAAAGTGCGCGCGATTTCACGCTCCCGAATCCGCACCAATCGTTTGCACCGTCTCGACCGGGCGTTCAGGCTGGTTGGTTCGTGGATGGGGCCGGATATATGAGCGCTGTGGCCGATGCGTTGGAAGGAGCGACGGAAGAGATTTTCATCACCGATTGGATGCTCAGTCCGGAGATCTACATGAAGCGACCGGCGATCGATGGTGATTACTGGCGGTTGGATAAGATCCTAAAGCGCAAGGCGGAGCAAGGCATCAAGATCTTTGTGCTGCTGTTTAAGGAACTGGACTTTGCGCTAGGCATAAACAGTTACTACAGCAAAGCGAAGTTGGTGGAACAGCATGAGAACATAAAGGTGAGTGATCTTGGGGAATAGTACACTGTTCTTTATACTTATGTCTCTTTCTGCATCCACAGGTCCTCCGGCATCCGGATCATGCACGAGCAGGAATACTGTTTTGGGCGCATCATGAAAAGCTGGTCATCATCGATCAAACGTACGCGTTTGTGGGTGGAATCGATCTGTGTTATGGCCGCTGGGATGATTACCAACATCGACTGACCGATCTCGGCAGCATTTCCTCGTCGACGAATAGCTCCGCCAATAATACCACCACCCGCAAACCATCGACCGTGGTCGAGCTGGACGAGAATGGGTCTGTGGCGAATTTGCTCAAGTCTAGCAAAAACATTGCCATTGCGACGGCAGTCGACCGGCAGGCCCCAACACCCGTCGCAGTAAAGCGCTCAGATACCTCCTTGTCCAAATCCTCCAAAGATGGCACAGCGAATAGTAAACAAAAGCTCGCACAAAATAACCCCGAAGCACCGGCTGTGATGGGTGAACCGCCGGACAAGTTGCTGCAGGCAGCTGCCCAAGCACTCGGCGATCAGCAGCTGCCGGCGGAAGAGAGAGACGAGCTGCCGGAGAACATTAAGCAGAACACTCCGGAAATGGAGCGTCGCAACATAATGGGTATGATTAAGGATATGGGCCGGGATCTGAAGAATCGTATCACGCTGTCGGAGCATCCGGACCATCCGCACGGGACGGATGTGCTTGCAGCGGGCGGTGGTGGTCCAAAGAGTAACGTCGGTAGTCCGGTACATCTTTCCGATGAGGAACGTCGCAAGAAGCAGCTCTACGGCGGTGATAAGGGTACGATCCCACTCGATCTAATCAGCCCGCAACCGTTCAAAAATGCGCCGATCTTTGAGCTGGATGGGCAGGCGAAGCTGTGGATTGGCAAGGATTACATTAATTTCATCGTGAAAGATTTTACAAACCTTGATATGCCGTATGTGGGTAAGTGTAACCAAAGAAGTCGGATGTTCAACTGAATGTTCTATGCGTGAAGTGTCCTTCCATGTGAATCCTCGATTTGATGTGGATTAGAAGTTGAAAAGTTACGAACCTTTAGTTAAGCCATTAATGGCTACTAATAGATACGAAACGTGCGTTCTTTCCAAGGTAAAAGCCATGTAATCTTCTTCAATCAAGTTAACCTTTTGACAATTTAATTGGATAAGACATTGTTTAAATGGAACAAAAGATGATTCAATATCTTCCTTGTCTAATAATTCTTCTTTGGTTTCGGTAGATTTAGTCGACCGTTCAACGACGGTGCGCATGCCGTGGCACGATGTGGCAACGGTCGTGCTGGGACAAGCTGCCCGGGACGCTGCGCGCCACTTCATCGAACGGTGGAACGCGGTAAAGCTGGAAAAGTGTCGCGAAAATGCCAACTATCCGTACCTGCTGCCAAAGAGCTACAATGACATCCGCGTAGACAGTAAGTTCCTGAACGTGCCGCTCCATCACGTCACCTGTCAGCTGTTGCGCAGTGCGTCCAGCTGGAACTGTGGCTTCATCGAGCCGGACTACGTGGAGCAGAGCATCCACGAGGCGTACGTACAGACGATTTCGAAGGCACAGCATTACATCTACATCGAGAACCAGTTCTTCATTAGCATGGAGCTGGGCAATAGTGTGGTGAAGAACCAAATATCGGAGTATCTGTTTAAGCGAATCGTGCGTGCACATCGTGAGAAGAAGGTGTTTCGGGTGTATGTTGTGATGCCACTGTTGCCAGGTTTCGAGGGAGATGTCGGAGGATCCTCGGGAATCTCGTTACGAGCAATCACCCACTGGAACTATGCGTCTATTTCGAGGTAAGTACTGCGGCAACTCACTTTTCCCCGGTCGATTGATCACTAACGGAAGTACATTTTTGCGTTTTTTTAAGGGGCAAATCATCACTGCTCGAACGGTTACGAGGGGCCGGTATTCAGCAGCCGCTTGACTACATCTCGTTCCACAGTTTGCGTACAAACTCCACGCTCAATGGGATGCCGGTGACGGAGTTGATCTATGTGCATTCGAAGCTGCTCATTGCCGACGACAAGGTTGTGATCTGTGGGTCTGCCAACATCAACGATCGTTCGCTGTTGGGCAAGCGAGACTCGGAAGTTTGCGTTATGATAACGGTAGGAAATGGAAAGATCCTACGCATAATGAGATGTTTTTTTTTAATGCATTCGCATCCTTACCACATATCCTTTACAGGACGAATCCTTCGAAGAGGGCCGTATGAATGGTGAATCGTATCCATGCGGTGTCTTTGCCGGGAAGCTGCGAAAGTTCCTGTTCCGTGAGCATCTGGGTCTGCTGGAACCGGACCCCAAGCGGGAACCGATCGATGTAACCGATCCGGTCATCTACACGTTCTGGAATGACGTTTGGCGACGAACGTCCCGTCGCAACACGATCATCTACGACGAAGTGTTCCGATGCATCCCTTCCGATAATGTGCAATCGTTCGCCATGATGAAGCGGTTTCTGGAGGACAAAAGTTTGCTCCAGTCGAACCCGGACGGCATCCAGCAGGCCGTCGCACGTATCGAGGGCAATCTTGTCGATCTACCGCTGAAGTTTCTTTGCAACGAGATACTTACACCGCCCAACACGAGCAAAGAAGGTATCATGCCGACCTACATGTGGACATAGACAATGGAGGGGGTTTTCGCTGCATCGTGCTGTAACTGTCCATTCCTCACAACCATACCATATCGTGCTGTTTTTTTTTCTTCTTCTAATGGATGGTGCCACGCTTTAAAGTTTACCTGGTTGTATGTTTGTAATCTGTGTGTGTGTGTATGTTTGCGTATTCTTTTAATTGTCGATATTTATTTGCTCTCGTATTACGTGTAACAAACTATGTGAACAAAAGATTTCCTTTAAACGACACGTTTAGCTAGTGCGTACATCACAGCGTGTATTCTGCCGCCCAGCTACAGTATACACTTTAAATGTTTATAGTATTGTATTTCAATTACTTCTGGTCTACCACGCACCAAAATCTCGGTCTAAAATTTGGCTCAAGTGCAATTGTAAACATATTTCAACAAAATGCCAAAAGCAGGCTTCATGGAGAGATAAAAAAGATTTATCAAGTTTTTTTTATATACAGTCAGTACAAGGGTTTAAAACCGAAAATAAAAACATTCACATTTTACTTAAATGGAAGTAGATCGCGTTCTATATCATTGAAAGAACATTGAAACAAAAAAANCAATTACTTCTGGTCTACCACGCACCAAAATCTCGGTCTAAAATTTGGCTCAAGTGCAATTGTAAACATATTTCAACAAAATGCCAAAAGCAGGCTTCATGGAGAGATAAAAAAGATTTATCAAGTTTTTTTTATATACAGTCAGTACAAGGGTTTAAAACCGAAAATAAAAACATTCACATTTTACTTAAATGGAAGTAGATCGCGTTCTATATCATTGAAAGAACATTGAAACAAAAAAAACACAGCTTTTAAACATATTTTTTTATTTATTCTCATCCTGTGCAAGGACTTAGAAATACGGATACGGAAATACCAAACTATTGGTTCTATGTAATGTTCGGTGATAATTTAAGAAAATAATTGTATTAAAAGGGAACTTATTTCGCATAATTGGTTAAACCAGTTTCGATCCAGAATAAAACCCGCCCAAAATACCCTTAGTTCAACGTGATGGGTAATTTACGATGCTAGCGCCATCTATGTGTCAAGTTGATAAGCTAGCTACTGACATCTGTTGGCGTTTATATCACGAAACATAAAACAAACGAAAACTACCCCACTTGCTGGGCTGCAAAACGGCGGTTTTGTCTCTCTTCTTCGCTTTTCATTTATCAAATTACCAAAGGGACAGTGTTCTATCTTGCATGTTCACAACTAATTTAAGACTTTTATTAAACTAGACTGTTAGCGTATTTTTAAATAATTTACTCAATTTTTTCTTAATTTCGTTCTATATTTAAGGTGCCAAAACAATGGAAAATTAGAAACCATTTAGTACCTTTGAACGTTACAGGTTACCGCTATGTATGTGGTAACATAACTGCTGTGATATATCCCACAGTAATGATCAGATTCACATGTATGCGCAGACACATTAAAAAATGAATGAAGTGATGAAGGGCTATTACGGGATCAACTAACAAAAAAAAAAAAACAGCAAGTACAGAAGAAGCAAACGCAAAAAAAAGCAACAAAACAAAACAAAAAATCTGCGGGCCCACCAAAACGAATGGCCCGAAATTCGAGCCAAGGCAAAGGTTAATGTTTTTTGCCCGCTCCCCATCATTTTTACCGTCCCACTTCTTGTTTTTGTCCCTTTCGTTTATGCTCTGCCTCTTTCATGGATGGTTTTTTTTTTGTTCGGACTGCATTGCCAATTGATGACCGAATTGTGTAGAGGACGGCGAGCGGTGTGGGCGGTGGGTGAGCAAATTTTTTTTTCACGGTCAGCTTACCGGTATTGATCCCAGCCACTGGGTTGGGGTTGGGTGTGGGTTCAAAGGTAGAGGCAGGCAGGTGTAGCCACAGTTCATCAGTTTGTTGGCCCCGTTGGCCCGGTGCCCAACAGCCAAAGCGACCAAAACAAACGCCATCGACTGGGCGAGTGGGGTGGGTGGGGGGTAGGGTTCCTGGGGTTGGCGAGGAGCATGTTTCGCGCATTATGTCAGCAACCGCGACAACCAGACAAAGGCCACCAGACAGACGCACTTTAGTGGGATGGGAAGGTACGAGGAGCGCGTTGTGTGGCGCTTTGCATTTTTGTTGTTGTTGTTGATTTGTGCTTTTGTTTGCTTTTGTTTTGAGGTTTTCGAGCGGAAAGGGAACAGAAAAAAGGAATTGGTAAAATCGTCAAAAAATCAAAAGCGCAACCAAGAGTGAACGAATTTGCATTTTGTGTGGCAAGCGGCGCTGGCTTATTATATTATGCACTCGTTGCAGTTTACGGAATGGAGCCGCCGGAATTTGCGGCTTACAAAAGTGGGAGGGGTGGGGGGGAGGGTAATAAATTTTTTTTATTAATTTAAATTGATTAATACAAACAGTAAGAATTGTCTTAATTTCTTAGATATATTAAGATAACAATCATAAGAATAGTAATGCGAAAAAGGGAAGCGACTAATTAAAAAACAATCTTAAAAAATTTATTTCATCCCTTTTTAAATGCTCATTAACAACTGTCAGTATAGAATTGTTGTTTTATTGTTTACTCATTTATGAAGTGTTTTTTGACTGTACTTTTTATCTTTGACACAAGGCTTAAGTTTATTTTCTCCACTTTTTATTACTCGTTTTTACAATTATACTTCATCCTTATCCATTGTTTCATCCAATTTATAGAATTAAATTTTCTATCCTTAAAGTGCTTTTTGGTATATTCTTCTATGGCTCTTAATTTTTTAGATACCATCTCTCACTATCTCTTTTTTAGATTTGATAACCTTAATTCCCTTGACACTAACTTACTTTCAAACAATGTAACCGACCATCTCGAGGACACGTGCACGGACACGTAGAAGAGAAGTAGTATTGCATTCTAATCCCATCGTAAGGTGTGCTTTTCCTTGCTGCTGTAGTCTCTCTCTCTCTCTCTCTCTCTCTCTCTCTCTCTCTCTCTCTCTCTCTCTCTCAGACACAGTCTTTCGTTTTGTAAACTTGTAAAAAAATGAAAAGGAACAAGCAGGAGTAACAGCAAACCACACCGGTTCAGCAGCCCAGACAGAATCCATTTGGGTGAAATTTTATTAGTTTACTCACCTTTCATGCTCGAGCGCTGTTTCCTGACACTTTGGTCGCGAGGTAGCTGTTTCTTCGCTTTCCATCCTGTTTCGCATATAGTCGATGCACTCGGAAAACATTGTGTTTGTGTTTGTAGTGTATTAGCAAAAATCCAAACATAAAAAAAAACAAGGAAAAAACAAAACTGATGTGGCTAGACGGTTGGAATGGCATTAACTGGAAGCTTTATCGGTAAACATTGACTTAGATTACAGTTTGGGGTGAAGTGTTTGGATCGAAGTGAATTACTGCCCTGTAAGGGCAAACCTCATATTGGGAGCGTTAATTAATTTTATCTCGTATTTACATCGTTCGCTTCAAATATAAAGGGTGAGAAAGGAAATTCTAACAAACTCTATCTACCAATTTGAGCTACGATAGTGGGAAAATGGGTAACCTTTTCTAGATTATTTTTAAGTTAAACTGAAATGTTTTGAGTTATAGGTGGAATCGTTCCCAATTTCTCGGGGGGAAAAATCCTCTGTAAAAAGCTTTGTCATCCATCCCGCCGGAAAGTATTGTCTGATGTATTATTTACTAAGACTTCAAACAGAATAGTGATCCTATCGTGTACCACTTCTAACAGAAATGACTCCAACGTTTGCCACTTCTACCCAAACAAAACAAAATTCGACAAGTATAAATTACGACACACACGCTAAAACGAACACAAACAGTCTGAAATAAAATAAATACTAAATCGTTAACGGCAAATGTTCCATTTTCAATGCATCATTTCTGTTTGTTTCCTTTCTTATCACTGCGTGGAAAATTGTTCACACCTCGAACCTACTCTCGCAATGCATTAGTACAGCCTTTGTCTTTCTCTCTCTCTCTTTCTCTCACACGCACACACACACACATACTCACCAGTGAACTATATTTATGCTGTCCACGTTCCCGTTTTATGTCTTCCATCCATCCTGCCGTACTGCCGCCTGTGCTGTGCGCTTTGTTGTGGCGGCATGTTTTCGCTTTCGTGCGTGACGCTAGGCGGACACGGCACGACATGCATACATATGTTGCATACTCGACCTGCGACCAGCCGGTACCATCAGTCCGCCGCCTTTCGTGTTCGCTATTCTCGATCGGCCAACAACACAGCCGGTCAGTGACTTTTAGTCGCTGTGCCCCGGAGAGACCCAGAATCTGAATTGGGCAACTTTTATCTCACACATTTCCTTTTTGCTGTTCGTTTGGATTAGTTTCTGTCTGTTACAGTAATTCATCCAGGATCTTGGCGGCCTGGTGGTGGTGGTGGTGGTGGACGTTAATGCAGGATATAAAGTAACTTACTGCGTGTTGCGGCAGATGGTTGCCAAACAGTGCAATGTACGTGGATTGGGTTGCTGAAGAGTGGAGAGCCATTAAATAAGGCAATTAGATAACCGTCCGCTATTGGCCAACTATTTTTGCTAATGGTTCTGAAAGTGGACAGAGAAATGATGTTTGCTTCCGTTAATGTTAGTGGAAGGATGAAGATATTCTTATATGACGATACAAGAAAATAGTGGAAACACAAAAATGTGAGAAATTTGTCTTATGTTTTCTTGTCCTTTAATTGATGTCTTTTGTTCAATATAAAATAAATGTATATTAATTTAACATCACAAATGTCTAAGTAAAGTTGCAAACAACAAAAGTGTCAATAAAGAGTTTGAAAATCCATAATAATGTTTAAAAGACAAAATAAATATAATTTTTCATAAAGATGTTGCCCTATTGGTTTGAAGAAATTCAATATTTTTGTACAGGAAAGGATGTAATGAACATTCCAAATGCATTAAACAGCGTATATTTTTAGGCAGGAAAATCCCAACATGTATTCCTCGTAGTCATACCGCGCCACTCATTTGGAATACAAAAAAAAACACGATCCTTTTCATCTCATTTTGCTTTCTTTTCCATCTTCTGCTCATCTCATCTGTTTTCAGCAATGGTTTTGAATGGCTATTTTCTGCTACCTATACAACATAAATTCTTCATTTTCATCCTAATTATCCTTTGTTTATATCGAACAGGATCTTCCATTGTGTTTGAGTTCGTTTACATTTCGAGTTCTTAACCCCTTGGAACGTGTATCGTTTCCGGATTCTGCACATGAAAACGTTGAAATAAAATGCCCAAACGAACGGAAGTTTGTTGCAGTTTTGTTTCGATCCTGGTAAAGAAAAGTCACATTGCAAGGGCATCGATTTCCATTCGCTCTCAGGTCAAAACTCTTTATAGAAATTCCGATCCGAATCTAGAAATCAATGACTCATGGATGCGTTAACCCGTCCATTCCTTGTGCATCGACCACAGGACGGTTCTGTGCCAGTGTGGCACGATAAAGACGAGATGAAGAGATGAATAAAACTTTACGACAAAATTGCTCGATGTGGCTTCCGGAATTCAAGCGAAGGCGTGGATGCTCTGGAGGTAAAGTTTAGTTTTACGAGCATCTGCCAGTGTAAACGGTCCGATGACAGCGAATTCTTGACGGGGTCGGTTTTAATGGACAGCACAATAAATCACGATGCGAGACAATGTATTTGTGATTTGGCTAATAGATTTTCCCGTCTGAGCATGGTCTGGAAGGTTACCTTAAATTGTATCCTTTATTTCGCTCTCAATTATCTAAACATTTATAAAATAAAGAAATATATATATATATAAGCAGATACAAATAACAAGATACATTTAACGTGTTTTCTATCCTAAAACTATTTGTAGCTCAAATACGATTTATACCCAAAAAACAGCTGCATGATCGTCATCGGATGCTGTCATAGCAAACGAAGCGTTTAATCCACGAAACATTACCCGCGAGCATAATTCGGTGATCACCGTTGTCGAATGGCTCATTATCGTCGTCATCGTTCTCTTTGCCTTCGTGTTCGCTTTTCGTGTTTGAGTCGTGTCCTAATGGAGCGTTAAAATTCGTTAACTATCCGCATGGGTTTGTGCTGAGAGTTTTGTTTTCTCGATTTTACTACGTTCAGCTCAATTAACACCAGCCATTCGCATCGCCTAAGCCGATTCGTCCGGAAATAGTTAGCGTTTTTACTCGTTTCGACCTGTACGGGCATCTTCCAGCGTGTGTCATGACAGCTACATCGCAGAGCATGGCCATTGCAAGCAGAGTGTTTGTATTGATTTTCCATTGTGTGTAAGCACTTTGTCTTTGAACATAAATTAAAAGTATTTCATGAAAAGTAACGGTTAATAACTAGAATTTTATTTATTTTTAACATTTATTTTTATCATTTATTAAAATAACATTTATTTTTGCTTCTTATCATTAATTTCCCATCTTAAGTGTGCGTGTATGACTTTACAATTAAGAGATTGTTTTGTTAGATTTATTTTCGCTTTTCCTAATATTTATTTAAATACCTGTCATTCTTTTTACATTCATATGCAGTTTTTAGATGGACATTATTTTTATGGATTTATAGGAAAATTTTTAAATTGTGCTATAAAAAATTATAACAAATAGTAACCGACCAAATAGTGTACTAAATTACTTCGAATTCTCAATTTCATTCATTTATTTATCATCGCGCGTAAATATTGATAGGCTATAGGTGTGCACCCATTCGGTAAGCGATTGCACGAGTTGACAACGTTTCTTTCCACCTGCCAACGTAGTTTGGTTTGCGTAGGATGATAAAGCTCACACCTAAACAAAATATAAGTAATAGCCTGTTTGCGATAGCCAACCGACCATGTATCAACCATGTGCATGTGGGTTGCTTCGATGAAAATGAATGTGTAAAAGTAGCAATAACAAATTCAAACTACAAAAAACCGGTGCTCAATAAATCTCAACCAAAACCGGACCGGCAAACCAAAGCAACCCGTTCGCAATTTCATGACTTGAACGACACACCTTTTAGCTTTTTTTACTACAAACAGACACCATTTTCCACGGATCGTTCAAGTAGGCGCTTTTACGTGAAAGGATGTACTGTGCGTATGTGTGTGTAGGTAGATAAAAAGCGTACGCGGGTGTATTGAACGTTGGATTCATTCATTCAGCTAGCTAGAGCATTCAGAGAAGGAAAATTCAATACATGCTAATCCGCACGGGTGAGTGGCGTGGGAAAATCGTGACAAATCATTTTCATCCACTTAGCTTGCTGGTATGCAAATAAAGTCGATGAAGGGATGAATTGGCAAATCGTTACGCTGTTACAGGGTTTGACAGGTCAGTATTTGAATGTCAACGGAATTTTTCATTTCCACAAAGGATTATTTTAACGACTGATTTTGCTACTTTGGTGAAGGATTGCTTTTTAAAACTGGAAATGGAAACACACATTTTTTAAATGATGCTTTAGATGATTTTTTGTTTTCGATGATAATTCTTTAGTTGTTCAACCCTGCATGCGTATGCTTATGTAGACTTATTATTTTTTCAAACATAAATTAAATCACAATTTCACTAAAGAATATTTTCTTACCAAGTATAAAGACATTATTGAAATGCGTAAATTTGAATGTTTATCATTCAATGTTGGAATGTGTTTAAATGCTCCAACTTCAAAAATAGTCAATCAATCTACTAGTAAAATAGTAAATTCTTGGCATTATTTATTGTTGAAGCTCCAAGGTTCATTGTACACATTATAGTAAACAACTGGTGTTGGTAATTAATAAAACAGCAGTGTTTTGTTTTTCCTTTATAATCAACACATCTCTTTCCGTTCTGGGGTGTTCCTTTATTTCCACCAATTGAACACATGCAATTTAGACAGCTTTGGCACACTGAAAGCAAACCTTTTTTCGAAGGAATGTGCGCAAGTTTGTGGTCGTTGTTTTTGCATTTGCATCATATTTTGCTCTACAGCTATCCCGAAGCGTTGCGTGTAAAGTGTGTAATAAAAGCAAATTATATACTGTGTCGGATTTAGTGCCTTCTGCTGAACTGTTTGCAACTTTGCCCCGAAGACAGGCCAACGATCCGCACCGAAACAGCTGCTTCCTTTTCGTTCATCACAGCAATAGTAGTAGCAACGAACAAAAAAGAGCTCGAAAACGCACCTCACGTCGGACGCATTTGAACTCGGCGCGGCGAACGAAATATTTTCATACAGCTTTAAGGGATTCGTGCTAATGGATTTACATAAACCATAGGGCCGGTGTGTGCTGCAGAAGAAAACCAAGAACAATATCGCATCTTCAACAAAATCGCAGCACGTTGAACCAGGTTAAATGTGGAAGCCCGCAGAAAATTTGAGTGTAGCTTTCGGTTTAGCTTATTGAAATTTATGCTTTAACGTTGACCCAACTTGCTCAGAACGCTAGCGACTGACTTTGATCTGATTTAATTTTCCCCTCACAAACTAATCCTTTATCAAATGCAGCTCATCCGTGAGAAGCATGAATAACTAACACAAGTATACTTATAAACACTCACACACACACAAAAGCGGCAATGTCTCCACACCCGGAATGCCCTTGCTTTACCACTCGGGACACGTCCCGCGAGTGGAATGAAATGGAAAAGTGAAAGAAAAACACATAATACAGCCGGGTCACCGGCAGTCCCGCAGCTCTACGTCTGTCTGGGCTTATCGGCTGGAACCGATCTAATCATCATAAATTCCGTGCGCTTACAAGACGCACGAGGTTGAATGGCAGGATGACTAGGATGACAAAAGCAAAACACTCGTGTTTTGTTTCTAAAAAGTCCTCCGATCTGTTTTTTTTTTTCCTCCGTTGTAGATCACCGAGTGTGGAGGGCTGGCGTAATTGGAAATGCTTGCGAGGGGCATCATGATAGACAGTTTGAGTCACCACAAGACGCCTCCGAATTTCTTGCAGATGGCATCGCTCGTTTAATGTGCAGTTCTTAAACCTCAGCGGAAACCCTGATCGCCATTGTCTTCGTCTGTCTGGTTTTGATCCGGTACGCTGTGCTTCTGAAGATATACTTGGAAAGTTCCTTGGAAACTGTAATGTTACAGAAAGCAATTCACTTGCTATAAAGTAAAACGCGATGTACTAAAACCTGGTAACAAATTGTCGAATCTCCGAATATGTTAAACAATGCTGTGAACAATAGAGATCTCTTGGCAATAAATCACATTTTTTATTATATATTTAATAAAAACCAAAGGGAACCAAAGAATAAGGGTATTTTTAAATGACTGAGACTCAAATAGGTCTCAGTACGTTCCAAATTACGTTGCTTCTTAAGACAATAATACAACAGGTTAAAGCCAACTATCGCATACCTCGAGAACTACCTGTCCAGAAATATTGTTATTACATTTCTCGTAATGTTCTTAGGTGTTGAACATGTAATACACTTTTCAAGGAAATATTGGAAAGCCTTGTATTGAAGTATCCCGTCCATCGAACTACGAAATTGTCTAAAATAGCTCAGTAAAGGAGTTTGGTTGACGATATAATCGAAGATCATGCCTAACAAACTGTCACAAATGATCACTGCCACAATCTGCTATAATACAACTATTTTACACTTTTTTTAGCATGCTCATCTGCTACGCATATGCCTATGCGATAATGGGCATTTTCAGGAAGTGCAGTTTGTAACTAAAAAGGTCTGTATTTTAGGAAGTAAAAACAAGGAAAACATAAATATAAATATCTTAAGCAAATAGTAACAGAAATCGAAACAGTATCAGACTATATCAATATATGGGGAACACATTGCATATCTGCATTGCACATTGCAGACCATCGGTGATGGTGCACCTCTATTCTCTTTGATGGTCTATAGTACAAACATGATCACATGTTTCGATTGAAGCTCGTAGATAAAAGGAAAATTTTCCGTTTCATACATGGTACTAGCGCGGAAGTGTACAGAAAAACAACATCATCCATTGTTTGTTTCAGAACAGCACCGACGGCAAATAGTGGTGAACTCAGTTTTAGGAAAATCCATGTGCATGAAATCGTTTCTGATGGTGTCCAACATTGAAGAGTTCGTTCGACTTTAGCAATATTAGCAGTCTTTACAATCTCAACGGTGGTTTAAAATATTGTTTCATAATAAATATGCTACAACGATAAAGTTGTATAGACACATGTGTTCAGTACAGCTTCTTCCAGAAATCCCAAACAGTACGCTGGCCCCAAAAATGCTCCCAAACTCGTTGCACTGCAGTTGCAATTCGTTTTTAATGTTTCTCCGGCTTGAGAAACCATTCACCCAGGATGAGATGAATCACTTGCCACGGATCATTGATGCCCTTTTTTGCATGCAGTGATGCAATCGACCATGCCAGCAGTGATGCATCTCATCAAAGACGCAAGTCTACGAACGTTAGCGAACGTTGCATCGAGCCAGATGCATAAAACGTACGCGCGACTGTACCCATCTCATTCCAGCCAAAATAAAAGATGGCTTTATTCGTGCGATCTAAGGGCCCGGTGCAATTGCCATTGCTTAACTTCACAGCAAAGCCGGGAACCATGATTGCCAGTGTGCAATAAGCACTGTGCAATACAGTGGAAGCGAATGGTTGCACCGGGGCTAGTAAATCGATCGGTTTCGCTGCGCTGCTGGATTTATTGCGGGTCTCATCTTAGGCCGTCACGCTCGAGGCGTAGGCTGAGACAAACCGTACCATTAGGTGCATGTGCTGCATGTGCAGCGGAAGGAAACACCATTTGTGCTTCTATTTTTGGGGCATGCAATTTATAGCATGATTTTCCGATCAATCTGCAGACAAATGTGCAGAATAGCATTAAACCAGTGGAATTACAATTTCTGCCGAAACCGGTTCACGCCGGGATGGATCTTTACCTTTGCCCTTTTGTTTTTGGAAAGATGCAGAATTATTTAAAAATTCGGGAAACCTTTGAGAAGCAGAATAAGAAGTCAGAAAATTAAAGAAGTAAATAAGTGTTTAAGATCATACTGTTATTAAATGTTATTTTAAGATTGTTACATATCAGGAAGAAAGGGTTCGTCAATCAAGGTATTGGAGCTCATTAGGATTTTCCTTGGTCCTCTGTCTCAGACAGAGGATATTTGTGGTATAATCTACTAAGACCGATCTACTAGCAATCTAGGATTGATGAAAGCAATGAAAGGAACTCCTTAAAATGTCCGCTAATGTCAAATCCCGCTGCAAATTTTGTTTATAGTTTAAAGTCTTAGAGTTCACTTCTCACTTCACTCGTAATGTGGCATGTTAAGAAGGCAAGCAATATTTTATTCATTTGCTTAAAGCTTATACTATTATAACGGTTTTATTTAATAATTGGAAAAAAAAGAAATAAAAAAACTTAAACCAAATATTGAAATGGGTAATGAATGTTATTGTATATTAAATTTTACACTAATATGAAATTATATATCACTTATAATTATACAATGAGTTATTATATTATAAAACTTCAATTCCTAACCGCAGGATGTACGCGGGTCTCACAGTTGCGTGCATGTCCCTTCGCAGCGCAGCAAATGTTGCTTTGTAAACACTTTTTCACCCACTTTCCAGCGGACAACACGTTTTCCACCTTTTTTTTCTGCAGCTAAATCTTCCCGAACATCTAAAAACCGGTTTATGGCATTGATATGGTTATACCTTTTTTTTTTGTGTTGTTCTGTTTGTTTGATGTTTTGTTAGAACGATCGCTCTCTGCTTCCCACTCTTTTCTTTTTTCTTCTCTCTTTTTTCCCTCATCATCATCATCATCAGCTGCATCTTTCAACGTATGTGAGCCCTTTTACTTTCGTATTGGTATCGCCTTACCATCCGCACAAACACCAACCAACGCGCAAGTTGGTTTGGTCTATTTCCTTTCTAATATTACGAACTGCATGGATGCAGCGATGCACTCTCCATGCTGGTGGGTGAGAGCAAACGTGATGCATTTTTCGGTTGCGTGTTATGTGTGTGTGTGTGTCTGTGGGTTTTTTTTTATTCTCATTTTTTTGTTTCCCTTTTTAGTGTATGTATGTATTGAAGATCAATCTTAGCTCTGCTCACTTTTGTTTGGCTGTCCGTGCAGTGCATTTGGAGTGCATTTGCGGAGTGCATGTTACGGAGCGCTGTGTCTAATCCCTGGATTAATGCTACTTTTTCTTCTCATCGCGTTTATTCTCTGCGTTGGTGCAGGAGGAACCGGTACGGAGCTGTCTGTTCGCAGACATACATTCTTTTGTTGTGTAAGATCAGCCATCACAGAGTAGAACAACCGTTTTGGAAATAGAACGCACCCAATCCAATGCTTTTGTGATGTTTCTTGCCTGTTAGCGTGGCTGATTGTTGCCCGAACGCAGAGCAGAGTCACTAGCGCGGTTCGACCGATATCGCCGAAAGATCGAATGCATGATTTACGCCAACCCGGGCTGCAGCCTGCATGGCACAAAAGCATACGCTCCAATGCACCCGGACGATGTCGAATGGTTCTTTATGGTTCTACCCTATTGCTCTCTCTCTGCTATTTATGGTTCGCTTTAGCTGCGTTTCTCTAGCTAGCTTTTTTATGGTTTTTTTTTCCACCGCGTGAGAAGATTTCACGGGTGAGCCTAAATTAGAATTTTTGAGCGCCTATCGGGAGCGACCTCTCCTTACCATCCACGTGGGGGATATGTAGCTGTGGGTAACAAAACCGTATTTGTTTGGCATTTGTTTTGAGTGCTTATTTGTCGAACGTTGAAATATGAACGGTGGGCTGTTTTTTTGTTTTTATTTGGGTGAGAAAAAAACATGCCACGGATATTGTTGTTCCTTTAATGTTTGTTTTGGGCTTTCGTTTTGCTGGGCCCAGCATGTGGGCTCGCAGTAGGGAACGACTAAAGGCATTCCGATGGAACAATACATTCGATATGGTTGTGCTAATAATGCTCAGCTTGGGTGTTGATTGATTTACAATCGGATTTTAATTATGACGGTTAAAGGAATTGTAAAGAATTCGTTAATTCAATCAATACCAGAAGCTGAAGGTAAATTTTTGCTCACTATTGGACACGTTCTAATTTTGAATAAATGTTCAATTTTGTGGCATGTTTCTAAACCCATGCCTTTCTTGAGGTTTATATTTCATCAATTACTTTCCTCTTTCGTTCAATCGAAAACTGTCCCTCTTCATCTAGAATGACTTTTCGATGTTTGTGCATTTAATGTTGTTCGCGCCGATATCCTGACAATTTCCGCGACAAACTCCCTGTCACGAGCGTTTCCCTCAACGAAACACTGCCGAACGGCGAACAATCGTGAAATTAAATCGTAAATCGACAGTCCCGTCAGCGAATGGTATCGACAACTGGCAAACGGGTAAAGAAAACCCATTGCAAATTCCGTCAAAATTCGCCTCCAAATAGACATTGGAGCCATTTTCGTTACTGGTTGGAAATGGACTTTCGAGCGAATTGATAGACGGCGCGTCGTCATCGTCTCAGGAAGTGTGATGTGAGCTTTCCTTTTTTCCACCACCCTCTTGATTGTGTTGGCCGTTGGACGTGCCTGTCAATCGGTGTGCCAATCTGCATCGTTTGCTGTGCGCTGTGTGCCCATGGTCAGCTCTCTGTGTGGTGTGGTTGGAAAGTTTGAACATTTTTCGCCACCGAATGCGACACACAACTAAACAGGAAACGGTACAGCATAACGTGAAGTTAGCTAGGTTGTTAATTCCGTAAGGTTACGGGCTGTGTGTGTGCATGCAGCTCGGTGCAACCCGGTGCAGTATGTACAAAATCCGAAGGTAGTCCGGAGCCGAAGGGGAGCTTTTTATGGCTTTATGCTCGTAACATTTATGACCGGAATGAATTAATAAATGAATGATCGCTTCGCATGCAGCGAAAGGTTTACGTTCAATTTATTAGAGCTGTGAATTAGGGACACGTTTGATGCGTCTTTATCGCGCTGCTTTGTTCAATTGTTGAGTTGAAGTTGATTAATTAACTCTCAATCTTCATGTTAATTGGTAAATGATGAACAAGGAAATAAGAGAACGGTTCAAATTCAAAAAACAAAATATTTTATTAAATTTTTCATATTCAGTTTTGAAATAATTTCATTGTAAATTCATAATTAAATTAAAAACTTATTTGTTAAAAGTAAAAATTTAATTACTAATTAGTACATTAGTTTATCGTGGCCCTACAATGTTCAAGTCTCTGAACAACAGATAAGCTCGCTACTTATTCATTATTCTAGTACAATATGCCAGTACTTTTTAATTATGTCTAGCTTTGCGTTCCAAAAATGATTGTAATATGCGATTAGTATGTTTTGATTAGCTATTCAAACTCCTATTAAATTCACTCACACTTACTCCAACGCAACTAATTTCTAATTTCCGCTCGATCGCTCCTGAATGGTTCTGAAACAGTTGTATAACATCAGTTGCTTGCTTATGGGATATGCGATGGAAAGAACTCACCGTCATCCAAAACGGCTATTACAACTTTATTGTGACGACGTGCAGCTTTCCTTTCGCAAAGGCAATCCAACATAAAGTACGGTGTGGAGAATGGAGTGAAAGAAAACAAAACACAAAAAAAAAACCGACCAGGCACGCACTTGCCGCCAACGAATCGTTTAATGAATCGTCGTTAGCAGTCGTTGGCGACGCCGCCTTTTCACCGCGAGCTTCCAGACAGATCAAATGTTTAACTTTCCTCAGTGTAAATAGTCCCTTTCTGCTGTCGGAGCGTGGAGCCACACGGCGGCGGCAGCGGCGGTCATGATGGACCGTCTTTCCCGTCCGACCGGAAGGGATAGCCAAGAGGTGGCTAGGGTGGTTGACGCCTTTCGGTTTGGATCCTGAGCCACGAAGACTGGAGCTCTGTTCGGTTGATTGTGTTAGATTGTTCGCCGTACTGTGCCCGTAGCGGAGTTTAAGGTGCGCCCGCACCGCATGAGTTGGGCGTGGAAGTGCACATGTTGGGAGGTGCATGCTTTGTACCGCCGGTCTGCTGCTTCACCCCCTTGCCAGCATGTGTACAGGAAGTTCAGGCGGCGCTGTCACCAGTAGAACGAAGCACCACGAACGGGATCTATGCTTCCGTTCGACGACTTTTCAACGACAGTGTAACCCGACGGTGACTGCGACGGTCGTCCAATGTAACCTTACAACGTTCGTACATAAGTTGATGAAAGATGGTTTAAATTTCACCGAAAGTACATAACGATAGCGAACGTTTGGCAGTGGTGATGATTGTGAATGTATGATAACATAAATATTCCCCAAGTGCGCGGGATTTAAATCCAATTTGTAGAAAGCAAAAAAATAAGTATTGTTCTTTTGACTGGTTATGGTGGTTTTGATGATGTTACTGTAGTAACATTAGCTTAAATTTGCTTTGATCATAGAGGTGACATTAAGGTAGATTGCAATGAAGGTAAGCAATTTAACAAAAGGTTTAGTTGTGAGAATAAAAAAACCTTATAACAATTTTAGTGTAAAATTAATATAATAATACTTATATTAATAAGTAACAATATTGCTCAACATTTAAACACAGGTTAGTGGCAACGATAAAACATTATCCTTAAATTATGTTTCAATATTATTGCTATGTTAGCGACACAAAATACACTTTTATAATGACTTTCGTTCGTTCGAGCGTTTTAGTCGGTATGCAAAAATCTCGTTATTCTCGTCTTTGTTGCACAATTGGTTTAAAACGTTAAATAGTTCATTCAACAGCGAAAATGATGATAAAATGATAAAGTTAGTAAAGACGAAAGTTCTGGCTTTATTTGTCATTATATGAGATTATAACGTTCAACGTTTGGATAGTGTTCATCAACAAATGCAGCAACAATGTCTAGTAATTCTAATATTTTATTTACCAACTTTAAAATGTTGACCAAAGCCTTTAGTTCATTAAAGGTTATGCTACTAGATGTGTGGCGTGTAAGCTAAGCAGCTGAAGGACTTCTTCATATATCCCTGAATGGTGAGATCGTTAGAACATTGGTTATATAAAAGTCGCCTCTGAATCGTTTAAAACGTATTTTAAATCATTATTTTAACACTTGTTGGTACAATAAAGTTGTACATTCTGTACAACGACACCTAGAAAATTTTAAAGAATATTGTTTCTTTAGTACCGGTTAAATTCTTTAGTTACAACCGTTGTGTTTTTCCCCAGCTCACTTTTCTAACGCATAGCTTCAGTCCATTAGCCTAATTTTCTTTTTGTGCGACACATCAAACGTTGTAAAACAATTAGAGTGTTGTTATGTTTTTATTTACCCCTGCTAGCCACTCAACATTGGCAACATAAATACTAAAGAAGGAGTCATTTCTCGTGTGATTGTTGCCTCCCAACATGCACATCGCCAGGGATATCCCTACGTTTGTGGCACGATTAAAAGCGAATTTCATTCAACTAATGCACACAGACACACACACCAGCTAACCCATGCCACCAGGAAGTGCAATTTTTGGAGGGGAGACATTTGTGTGCCGGGGTGTGTCGGCGGTTCGTTTCATCCCTCGCATCATGCGACTCGCCCCTTTACCGGCATTACCGTGCCCGGTGTCGGCGTTTCCGTTTCTTTACGCCCGTTGTTTTACTTTGCATAAATTACGAGCTCATGTACACATACAAACACACACATACATAATCGTGTCTTATGTTGGCGTGTAGGGAAAGGTAACATTCCGCCAGACAATTGACATCGGTACAGAGCACTTGACTCAAAACGGTAATTTCGTAGCATTATGCCATCCGTTCCTCACCCATTTTCAGGAGCGTTGACTAAAGCATGTGTGTGTGTGTGTTGTTTGAGGATTTTTATACTCTTTTCTTGCCATGTTCTAAGATCTTCAGCTGTGACATAAAGTCCGGAGATCTCGCATTTTGTCCCGATTTTACCCGAGAGCTGCTATTTTTGGGGCGGATAAGGAAAGTGTGAACGTACCATCGGCAGCAAGTGCTTTAACGCTCTGTTCTGACTGAACAGAGGCTGTACAACGGGTGGCTAAGTCCCATCGAGCCGGCTAAAAGAAGACACACATCAAGAGAGAAGGAATCAAAAAAAAAAACACAGTAATAAAAGGCGTCCAGCATGAAAACACGTGCTGAAGTGGTTCAGTGTGTCGCGGTGCGACTTCGGCTTGCCTGCGGACGTTTTAGCCCCGCAAACCATTCTGTGGCAAAACTATTCAGTGACTCAGATGTTGCTGGTCGGGTTGAGCTGCCTGCACGCGACAACGTACTGTCAAGAACCGGTGAAGTACGTCGGCACTAGTGCAGCATCCACGTCGCCATGTCTGTACTCCTATTTCGGCACTGAGCATATAGAGAAACGAATAGAGAAAAAAAACCCCCCTAACCCTAAGCGGTGCAAACAAGCCTAGTACTTGCAGTTTTAATTACTACTGCACTGTGCACTGCGGCCAGCCGTACAGCCAGCCGTGGCACGTTTGCACCCCGTTGCATAAGGGACGGGTCTTCGCTCGATCTATCTAAACATATCACGTTCTTGGCTTGGCCATGCTTCTGAACCCCGTTTACCTCACCATCTTCTCTTACCAGCCTCCTTCGTGGCAAGACAAGATGGGTTGTCCCATGTCCCAGAGCCAGCGAAGGTTTGGTGTATGGACGGAACCTGTTTTTCTTAGCACAGCACGCGAACAGCCACGCCGTGCACTAGTGCGTGTTCAGTGTGGCGAGTTCTTTTTTTTCCTTTCTTTATGCTGTTGCGTTTGTGTGCACCGAAGACCGGAGCGCTTTCGGTGGCAAACAGATTGCAATCGGTTGGGCGACTGCATTTTTCGTTTTCCGCTGGTACAGCTAGTACGGGTTTCGCATGAATCTCGCCGCTGCTGCTGTGGACGGGGCACACGTTTAGCACAGCGACTAGCGACCGTGGCGGACGTGGTGGTCTTCGACTCGGCTAAGCGCGGTTCCTTTCTAATTCTGCACTGACGACGACGGCGATGATGATGATGATGGACCCCGTACATGACCGTGCGGGCACAGCGCTAAGGGTACATGTTGCACGTGAGCATGGACAAGGAGGTCGATGAGCAAGGGGAGACCGAGGGACAGAGCTGAAAGATTGATAGATTTTGCAGAAAACGGCGTAGAAAGATTGCCGTGTCCGTTGGCGAGCTGCTGGAAAAGTTTGTAGCACGGTGATTAGTTTTATTTTTTGGTCTGAGATTTGGTATTTTATATAAATGTACATTTTGGTCCGTCTATTTGTATACCTTCGGATCGGAGTTAATGATTATAATTAGCATTAAATATATAATATGAAAAAGCGCTGAATTTTATACCGAAGGAGTTATTTATAAGGATGCAACAAAGCCTATCGAAATATTTAACAAATAATGTTTGTAAAAGTGTAAAGAAAAGAATTCCATTAATTTTGTAATTTACGATCGATTTGGTCTTATTAATTTGGAAAAAAAGGAAAAAACCAGAATGAAATATGAGATATTAGAAAAATCTCATATAGAATCTAGTTTCCAAACATACACAAACATTGTAAAATAAGTAAAAGTACTACCAAAGCATTACAATACAACGGATATGCTATTCCATCGCTAAATTGTAATATTATGCATGAAAGGATCTACGAAAATATCCCACCGATGTTATATTTTGTTGTCATGGAAAGCAAAGAAGCAAAAAGAAATGCAAATAAAAGTACAAGAACCTAAAAATACAATCTAGACACAAAAATAATTAAAACACGAACTAATTATTTTAAAAAATTATACAAGCTGAATAACTCATGAACATGAATAAGTATGTGACTGTTTTTATAAAACATAGATCTTAACCATTGTAACATTTGTTGAAAATTAAAGTTGAATATCCACATTGCCATACAGAAATTGATAAACTGCGTATTGAGAAACTAAGCATCGTAAAACACCTCCACTAATATCACACTGAAGTTAAGTGCAATCCGCTTAAGAATAATATTAACCCTTGAGAAACTCTAACAAAACAACTAGAAATGCATTTCAATCATATTGTATAGTTTAATAAATAGAATTCGAATGAAAACCAAATGCTAAATGTGAGATAATTACAGGAAGTAGGCAGATAAAAGTCAAAGCAGATCAAAAAATGAACCAAAATATACCCACCCACCTGAATGGTTTTACTTCCCTATGTGTGTGTGTGTGTGTGGTGTTTGGTTGAAACCGTTTTGCAGTCATGCCCGGTCCGGTTTGCCAAATCGATCGATGCCCGAGGATAAACGTTTCAAACAGCAAACGTTTCACCCTGTCCTGAGCGTCGCACTAATGGTCGGCTGGCTTGCGGAGGATGCTGACCCGCACCTTTGCGAGGCGTGTAACACACTCTTGGAGCCCCCGTAGGCACACCATGCACACCCGGATTGCGTTGTGGAGACACTTTCGTGTTTCTCTTTTGCGCAGACAGCGTTTCTTCACCGTTGCTTGGGCAGGAGCGTGCAAACTTCCCTTGGCTTTTCAACCCCTTTTCCTGCTGGCCTGTCGCGGTAATTTGACCTCATTTCATGGACACCGCTAATGGCAATATTGTATGCACTAGCGACCGTTCGGTGGAGAGTGTGCCGGCTGAAGTTGTGCACCTTCTGCCGTGGGTTTTGCGAAAGGAAGAGCAGCATCTCGGCCGCTCCGATGTGTCTTCCCTGGCCATCTTGAACCGAGCCGCTTTTCGGTTTCGCGTGCAGATGTATTTGTGCACGCCTGGTGGAGTCGGCGGCTGTGCAGTGAGGTGCAGTTGCAGTATACCAAACACCATCATCATCAACAACAACTTCATCGTGCCGGTCGGCGAGCGTGACGTGAGCCCGGAGACTGTGAGCATCAGGCTGAGACTTCCAAAGTAGCAGGAAGTAATGCCACCATTGTCGGTGAAATCCTAAGACTTACCGTAAATGGAATAAGGGAGCGAAAGAGACAGTTCGCCCAATGTGCTATGGCAAGAATAGGACAGCAGATGGAGCTATCTTAGAGCAACAGATCATCATCAAACATCGTAGACTCATCAAAATAGTCCGCCAGACGTTGTTAGGTTTATATTTGCAATGGAATGGCAGTTAAGACAACATTCGAGGGAAAGAGCAGCTGCCTTATTAAATGAAATATGGTATAGTTACGGGGCACGGGAACTTCGGGAAAAATGTTTTATTGTCACAGCTCTTCACAATTCGAAGCAGAATAAAATCAAGTTCAATAAACTGCAGGATTAGGACATTTAAGAATACTTCGTAATATATATTTTTGGAATAACCCTGCTTTGCCTTGCCTTATTAAATGAAATATGGTATAGTTACCGGGCACGGGAACTTCGGGAAAAATGTTTTATTGTCACAATTCTTCACAATTTGAAGCAGAATAAAATCAAGTTCAATAAACGGTGGATGATAAGGACATTAAAGAATACTTCGTAATATATATTTTTGGAAGAACAATTTCTGCCGTTGTCTTGAGATGATTGCTATTATAATCGTTCTTTGTTAGAATTAAATACCAAGGTACATACAAACTCTCAGATGACTCTCAACAGATGGCTGCTCAAATGAAAGGGAAGAAATTGCTTACCGCACATGGGCCAAGTTCACTGCACTTTAGCACAGTTCTAACGCCACTTTATGATGTCAGTAAGTAAATATTTAACAACAAATGCTGCGCGATGACTCAATTCCATTGCCTTTTTCCTATCGTTTAACCAAATCGAACTAAATACCGTGCCAAACGCGCCGGTTATCAGCACGTATCATTGTGGTTGAAATTCATGACTGCTGTTATCAACTCATCATCTATATCCAACAGCGTGTCTCCGTGTGCGCGCGAAAGTGTGTCAAAAATTTTCGTACGACTAACGAGCGGAATTGTTGTTACGTTGGCAAACGGCTGGTGAAGGATAAGGTGTGTGCCAAACAGGAATGGCACGGCGAGCAACAGCAAAAAAGCAATGTGGCGCATGTTGTCTTATCAAATATTGTTTTCTTCCTGTTGGCCGAAGGTCGAAATATGACCAACTTGGCCCAGTTTTGTGAAGCGCACGTAAAACGAATTTTAAGCAGAAGGTGTTGGAGGTTTGTTGACACATCTTTAGCAATGTTTTGAAGAGTGATTAAATCAATATCCTGTGATTATTTTGAAAGTAAAACATGTATGGAATTAGTTATTTTTAATTTATGAAGACGATATTTACTCAGTTAAAGGATATATCCTGTATCTTTAATAAACCAGGCAATGAGCTGTTCGAGGGCTAAGATTGCTGAACGACCCAGAAAAATGTACAGAGCTAAGCAGAACTGACAGTAAATGGTATTCTTTTGCCACACATAATTTTGTATTAAAAAGTATCTAATTAATATGTAAATATTTACTTTTAACTAATGAAATTTTCATTATTTCAGTACTTTGTGTTGAATTTTGTATTGTGTAAAAAATAATAATCATTCCAATAACTGGGAACACTCTTTCGCACATGAATGTTGTAATGCACTTTTCGCCTTCACTGCAACGCATCACAAAACCATTGAAGAATGTGATTTAATCACTTTTACGCTGTTCGCTTCTGCTGCCTGCCACAAAGCTGTTTTGTTCCTGTCACATTCGCAACACATTTGCTTCGGCTTGGCTGGGGCCCTGCGCAATGTCTGGCAAGCGCACTGGTGTCGTAATGCCCAGCCAACCGAACCTGGCACGGCCGAAGCGAGTATCCCATAATTGCAACTATTGAAAATGCAACCAATGCAACCGGAATGTATAATGATGTAATAATCATAAATACATACACCGGTGCCGTCGGCAACGTGGTCCATGCCGTGCAAACCGAAGATGACGGCGGTGTCCATCTTAGTTGTGGCTGGAACGGTTTTCTGGTTGTTTGCGCCGTTTGCGTCGCGTTGCCCGTTTGTTAGAAGTGGTTTGGAAAGTCGGAAGAGGGCTTTTTTATCTCTTTTTAAAGTGTAAAGTCAACTTATCTGGTTGAATGGGTATGAGTGAAATATATGTCGTTGTAAGTCTTAACATAATGGCTATAATCTGATGAAGAAATAAAAGTTCTTTTTGTACAAATTGATAGATAATATTTAATTGCTACATGTTTCAAATATGTTAAGATTAAAAATGTTTAATTACGATTGTTGAAAAATGGAAGTTGTACAAGTTAAAGTAAAAGCCGTTAAACTACAGTTAAAAAAACTCACAAACACCAACAGATAACAGACTGAAAATGCAACAGAAACAGACAAAAAAAACTATACTTATAGTTGTTGAAACGTAGACCTTTGTAGTAGCTACGCAGCCGATGTAAGTGCTTTGTGAAGTTAATTGCATTCTACCTCTTGCCACTATAAGCTAGAAGAAAATGACGGTTTTTAGGCGTATGTATTTTTTTGTTCGTATTTTTTGGCAACGAATTTCGATTTGTAAAGCGGTAAAAAAACGTTAATTTGAGGCATGATCTTCCGCTCAAGGATATTGGACGGTGCAAAAGCAATTAGTGCGTCTGCATCCGTGTTGCGGCGGTGCATTAAACGCGTCTTGTTAGGTCCGTAACTAAAAAACGACTGTTTTTTTTATATTTTATTTTTTTGGGACAAACGGTTACTGGCTTTCGATCATGTAGTGAGACAAGCTGCATTGACACATTTGCTGTTTGATGCTTTGCTTCATGCATTTTTTAGCCAACTGAAATCAAACGTTTTGTTTTATAAGCGAGTTAAATGGCAGCTAAAGCTAATCGACAATTGCTAACTTTGTATAGAAATGTTTTTCTGAGTGGAAAAAAGATGCCAAGAGTGGTGCTTTAGTTGATCGTGGCATTTCAAAAATGTTAGGAAACGATAAACTGGTGGGACCAGAATGGCGTTAACTACTACGAGTTATTAAAATCGGACAAAACCTTCATTGGAGATCCGCTAACGAGACTAATATAATACTAATACGTGGAGCATATCGAAATACTGCTTTATTTTATTTGCTTTATTGGATTACCTCCAAAGACAGAGAGATTTTTAAACAAGGAATAAATTATGGCAGATGTTTTAATTCAAAAATAAGTTCCTTACTTAGTTGCAGACTTAATATAGAATTTTACCCTTAATGGAAGTCAACATGTCTATTTTTAAAACCATAAGCGTCTCAGGTTGTTGCATCCCAATTTCCCAAATCTATTATTTGTTGCAAACATATTTGCTAAGTGATGCGCAACGGTGATACCTACCTATTTTAGTTCATTTGATTAATAATCAGGTACGTTGGATGATTCTTATCATCCGCAGCTCATTCGTACATAGCCTCAATGCCTGTCTGCATGCAGGCCGCACTCATCTCGAATCAAAACGCAGCTCGATTATCGAAACGATCCGCCCTCGAACCTTCGCACATCAATCAAACGTGTCCATCCGATCGGCTGCGTTGATTGGTCGAAGCAAATGATAGCCTGCGCAGCAACATCAGCATCAACCCGGCACAAAGCATTAGGCGGTGGCCCGAATTAATCGTTTACTTTGCTTTGAATACAAAGCATACAAAAATGCCCAACAAGAAGTTCTGAACTGAGCGCTGAGGACATCAAAAAGAGGGAACGAGTGAACCAAAGTGTGGCAACACTCCAATTAAATCCGCACGCTGTCTCGGCCAAACGGGTGACCTTCGTTCGGGTTTCGGTTGCATTTTGCCAACGGGCGGAACTTGTGGCTGTGTGTATGCGTTCGGGGCCTTTTAAAAATCGTTCCAATTGCTGCAGTCTCGGAGATGAGATGCACGGATGTCAGATTTTTTTCACACACATACACACATGTAAATATGTACTCCGTAAAGGGCGAACACACTTCAGGCGACTCCGTTCAAGGTTATATGTATGTGTGTGTGTGCGGGACACAACATGACCCCTTCCCAGGGACACCCGTTTCCGTTGCGCCTGAACCTGAGTTTGAGACACGCATGCCCTCCGGGTATGATGGTGACTGAGGACCCTGCAGAGATCCCACCAATATGTCCTGAGCTGGGCTTGGCCCTGGTGTGTGTGTGTGTGTTGGGAAGTTTTCGACGACAATAACGGTAGTTGTAATTTGTCTAATAGTCTGCTTATCCACCTCTTGCATTCATCACACACCAGCTGGCCACGCTGGTGATCCCCGCATCCGAGTTATCGGAGCTACGACGTCGGAGATTTTGCACACACAGTAATTATATTGCCGATGTGTCCTGCAGAGGCTTCCCCGTAGCCTAACCTGCAGTGCCGTTGTTATGTGTCTGGATCAATGGTTCTCACTTTGGGAAGGTTAGCAAACTGCACGCACCGCAAGGGGAACGATTGCTGTTGCCCTAAAGGAGAAAAAAGGGTAAGTGATGCACGTGTGCCATCCGTTACCGTGGGACATGTGTACAGCTGATGTGCGTTACCCGGTGTTGTTGACGGGTGGCGTAGCGAATCCCGAGGGATTTGGCACACCGGGCAAACAGAGGTGCGGATTAAGATTATAATTAGTTGGCCGATCGCCCAATTGGCTTAGGAAGGCTTTGTGTTATATAGCGACAGTAAGAAGTCGTCAGGTTCGTTTCGGTTTTTATTTTTGGGACAAATAATTCTCTAGTGACAATCGCTTCCTTCAAGCGGATTACCAGTGCCCTGCCGAACTCTCGTCTGGGAAACAAAACATTCGCGAACCTTCACTTACTTCCACGCGTGTATGTCCACCATGACAAGGTATCGGATACGTCCAACCCCGTACTGTCCCCGAGTACATATCAAATTACATGCGTTCGCAGCTGTGGTCGAAGTTTTCAGTGCCGCATGTCAACTAACCCGTTCCCGCCCGGGAGCGGATTTGAGATTTTCTGCAAATACGCCACGATCCTGGTGGCCTGGTGCTTTCAGGGTGGAAGTTGCAGTTGCACAACCAACGGTGCCAACGGTTGCGCACGAGGCTCCATTACCGAGGGTGTGTCCCGCAGCGTTCTGGAGCACACAAAGGTCTAAAGCACAACCCGAAAGCGAGTTGACCGTTCCGGAACGAAATCCCATCGGGAACCGGGCCAGACCCTTAAAACTTTGCACTCATGCCGACCTGTGTGAGCATTATTTATGATTGCCGGTACTGTGAGGCTGTGTATCTTATTACGCATGCATGAGTCGCTCCAGGATTCGCGCAGCACATATTTGCTGCGAATGGTGATCTTGGGGTGATGTGGGGCACACACTGGACACTGAAGCATGGTTTATGATGGGTCGCCTAAAGCGGGTGAATTGTTAATTTAACAAGCGTTGTACTTGCTTGCAAGAGTAGGCATTTCGACTCTCCTAACACATATGGGGCGAGACACAATCTGAGTCTGAAAGCCCTTTCGCTTTCGCAAAGACATACACACATGTGGTACATACCGAGGTATAAAGTGGTTGTGGAGCTGGGGAGGGGGGGAACAGCAGGGCTGCTAGCATTCCCACCACTTACAGACCACTTTTTGACACAGTGAACTGCATCTTAGCCTGAGAGAACGTGAACGTGAGTTGAAACCGTTGTGTACTATGTTTATACATCCACGGTACGGAGGTGTGTCCGGTAGGGATTGCCTATGCTTAGGTGGGTTGGACATTCCTTAAATGATATTGAATTCCACGATAAACAAAAAAAAAACATCACCGAGTGTCCTATTAATCATCTAATACAAAGCTACCGATCGTGTATTAAGTTTCAATCGCATATAAAAGCTAAAACAAATCGTGCAAGAAGCTCGTAAATTCTACAGCAATATCACGTTTCTACATTGCATATGCGTTTAAATATTTACCTTTTTTCTACCACCGATTTGTAATATCCATTGTATCGATAACGCTTTACCCAGGAGATTGTATCTGGCTTAATAGCTTTCTGCGTTATAAACAAAAACTAACACACACAATCCCTACCCAGAAGTCGGGCTTCTGTTAAACGGTCAGAACATCACTACGAAAGCACTTCAAATTATGATATCCAAAAGGGAAGTTGGAAGGAACCGAAACCAACCAACCCAGTGGGAGTATTTTTTTATTATTTTTTGTGTGAGCCAATTTTATGCCTTTTTTTCGTTCTTCACCATTGTGACGTTTGCCTGGAACGTTGCATAAATGCACCGTTCATACGAAGCGATGCTTTGTTTTGCTGTGAGTTGCATGTTTCGCTTTTGTTGTTTGCTGTTTTTTTTTGTTTTGTTTACGTGTTTGTGTGGGTACGTGCTTTTTTTTTGTTTGTTTGTTTCTGTTTTCTTCTGCTACTCTTTTTCTGCTTCAAATTTGCTTTTGGCATTTGATTCCTTTATTGCGTTATCGTTCTTGTTCTTTTTTCATATCTGCTTTTTTTTGCTACTTTTTACAACTCTTTACCACGCTCAATTATACGATAATTTGCTACTGGGAATTCTGATAGTTTGTGATGAGCGGAGGTTTTTTTCTTTCCTTCTTTCTTTCATTCTTGGTGCTTTAAACGTTGCGTTCCCTTTTGTTCGCTATCTTCTGATCGAAGACTGGCAAGACGATGAACTCAGGCAGGTCTTTTCGTACGTTAATATACTCCGTCTCCCGCTTGAAGGGCATCAGCATCGACCCAAACCAACAACAAAAAATATATATATACAAAGGGGGAAGCAAAGTTCGTTTTTCTGCGTGTTTTACGTGTGGTATTGTGGCTTCGTGCTCAAGGGGTGAGTGAGACCGGGGTCAAAGAAGCGGGAGTAGAACCGTTCAGGCGCAGCAAAAGACGAACCGTATAAAAAAAATCAACTGGATCGACATGCAGCGGACAAGAAAAAAAAATCATTTCCCATTCGCTCGCAACAAAAGGGCTTTTTTCGGAGGGAACAAGGCAGTGGAATGGTTCCTGCAATCCATCGAACGGATAACAAAAAATATCCTAGAAGATGAGAGCTTTCCATCACAATTCTGCCCTGATGCCTAATGCTACCTAAGCCCTACAGCGCGTTCTGTTTCATTTTTCTACTCCTAGCGGTGCAGGCCTGTATGCGCCCTTCGCCGGCTGACAATTCTTGGCGCGTTCGCAGACCATAACCATCACTGTATCGTCACCATTTCGGGTAGGAGAATGCCAACCATTACCGATGCCCACGATTGTCGTCGTCGTCGTATCGGTTTTGGTTTGGGGTTGTTCGTCTCTTATCTTGGCATCCATCAGCGCCAAGCGTTCCCTCCAATCTTGAATGATTTTTATGCCCAGTCTACTACACCACGCTCAGCAGACGAAAGGAGCGCAAAGCGAACGAACAGAGCCCTACTGCACATCGGAGTTGATCACGTATTTAGATGAACGAAACGAAACGGAACGGAATGTGGCAAGCGCGGTTTCGTGTGGCTTTCCCGTCGCTTACACTATGGGTGATAAAATAGAAAAGTTGCGATAAAATGGCTTATCGGAACTGGGAGCTCTTGAAAAGAATCAAAGCTGACATTGAATTAATGAAAGAAAGATAGAAACATAATTTGTAAGGCAGTGTAATGAGCATTAAACAAATTTAAATGATTTATAGGAAACTCAATACACTTCAATTGTTATTCAACAATTAATGTTTTTTTTTTCTTCTTGTACCTTAAAGTTATTTGTTTGTTTGTCTTTTCGATCGTTTATCGTGCTTAAAACATTTATTTGTATCTCTGTTTTATTCTTTTGTTTAAGATTATCTTTACATTTTTGATAAATTATTACAAATTGAATATCCATTGCATGTTTGCTAAAAAGTTTTGTAAGCTTTTAGTATTTTTTAACATTTCATAAATATTTTATGTTCGAGGAAACAAATTTGAAATTAAAACAAGAAAGGAACATTAAAAGAATAATAATTTAAATTATACAAATTATCAACAAGACAAGTTTATTGTAAAACAAAATCCATAATTCATATTTCTTGTTTACAAAAATGCTCCAAATAAATTCAATCTATTAGTAAAGCACGACCACAACATCGTATGGACTACACCATGACTAGTGTGACCATCATCCCCCAAAAAAGGGACATTCCGCGCCCGGTAGATGTAAGTCCCCACAAACAGAGAGCAAAGTAGAAGAAGAGGAAGCAAAAGAAATCATCATCATTCCGTCTTAATATGCTGTGTCATAATAAGCGAAAAGAACAAGAATGAAGAACCCATCATCAACAATTTAACCACCCGGGGTGCGGACTAGAATTTTAGCGAACCGCGATCCCGCCAAACGGACGGACGGTGTAACGGAAAACGGTAGCACCATCTTGCCCATCCCGTGGTCCCTTCGCGTCCCACCCCGTGGACCCGTAACCCGAAGGGTTTTTTTTTTGCCAAAGTCAGAAAGGAACGAGCGAATGATGGTGTGGTAGGGCCAAAGAAAGAAAAAAATCATCCCTCTCCACGGGGCACAGCGAATCGAAAGCAACTCGGTAGCGAGAGCACTGACAGCTGTTACGCGGGCCTATTTATGAACCGGAATGGATCGGGAGGATACGTTTCTTTTCTGCGTTTTTTTTTTGTTTGGTGGTTTGGTAGCCTTCCCTTGCTGGCCTTCCTTCCTGGCGTGTTAATGCTCGCTCAGTTCATCGATATCATCGGCCCCATCAGAACGGCGCTTTGTCGATGTACGTGAGCAGTTATTGCTCCTGGCAGCCTGAAGGAGCAGCATCCGTGGCGCACAGATGAATGAAACCTACCATGATCGAAGTGCCCTGACGCATTCGCGCCACAATTCACCGAGGCGTGTGTATGTGTGTGATCTTTTCTGTGGAAGAGTTTACCGAAAATGAAAAAAAAAAACTCCGACAATCACTTCGGTTCAATACGTTCGTTTGATTTGGGGTGAAACCGTGTTTCGGATGCGAAAAAGACGCTCAAATTGACTTCATTAATTTATGCTGTTACTTCCAATAATTCATCGTGATGGCAATTCAAATGCGATTAAGCACCTGACGTTTTGTGATGGGTCCCTTTGAAAGGAGTCGCCTGTTTTTTACTTCTTCTCCTACATCTACGTCACAAGGCTAGTAATTTGTTGAAAATAATCATATCAATCTGTCTATTGAGCTTCTTCCTCAGCTGAGGAAGCTGATTTGGGTTGAGAAGAAAACACTTCTCATCATTTTCAAACGCTAAAAATTCAGGTGAAGCTTCATCAAAAGGTTCATCAATATTAGAATACGTGATTTTGTAACGTTATACATTTGAACAATAATAAATTTCAATTATTTGAAGCTTGGATGCTACAAAGAGACAAAATAAACAGTTCAGAATGCAAAATTTAGAGATAACAGATGATATCACAATTGGAGCACAATTTATGACAAATGCTATATTCATGAATGAATGGTGTAAATTAGGAACACACACGTAGAGAGATTCTTTAAAAGCTTCTTTGCTATAATAATTGTTCCATTGCTATATTTACTGGCCATATTTTTTATTTATAAAATTTTGAACCAGATAATACAATATATGATTTCGTTAATGCTTGTAATTTCACAGATTTTAAAAGTTTTTGTTTTTTATTTTTTTAAATTTAATCTTAGAAAATGTAATAAAATGCAAAATTATAATCTTTAAAGTAATGAAAATTTAAAAGAAAATCAAAATAAGTGCAGGAAAAATTTCTTACCGAAAAATATATGCCAGCTACGTTTTGCCATTCAAGCACACTAAAACATTATGATTTGTACGTGCGCCTCGATGCCCACCACCGCCGAATGTTTATTAAATTATAAAAGCATCACAACAATTGCGGCATTCTGTTTTTCGGTTTGGCTACATCAAGCGAAAACATTTCAACCATTTTCCACCCCGTTCTTCACAATGTGCCGGCGGGAGAGGGGTTTTCCGCTTCCCCCCCC
>STHB01000010.1:23737304-23765109 GCA_018908115.1 Anopheles rivulorum
ACCGTTCGTCCGCGAATCCTCGTGCGCAAGGAAGGAATTGTTTTACCACCATTTTATGACGGGAAAGGAAGATGTACTGCACGATAGTACACGCGTATATACACTCGCACGCGTGTGTGCGTGTGTTTATTATGAACAATAGAAAGAGAAAAAGAGAAGGCCCCAAAAAACATTCCTGCTCGGAAAAAAAGCCTTTCCACAGTTGTCGTACCCATGCCCTGCGGTTATGCGAAATTCCGCAAATCCAACCGAAAATCGGCCTCCCCGTTTCCATTTAAATTCTTTCCAACACACCAACAATGCTGCCTAACGCTGCTGACGCTGCGTTGAAAGACTTCGCAGCGAAAGCGAAAGCCGATTCTCCCGGGGATTCGTCCATGGGGTGCTGGTTCCGCCGTATCGCAGGTAAATCCTTTTCTTTAGCACACAACAAAAAAAAAACGTTATGACTAACAGTTTTTGCAACCGGTTCAGGAGGATACATTCCAGCCAAGAACAGCAGCCATGGGTGGATGTAAAGTTGGCAACGAAGGATTCGGGCAGAGTTATTCTGCTTATGATTGAAAAGTCACGGTTCGTTTGCGTATATCCTTGGCGAGGGATTTTTGATAGATCTTCCGTAAGGAACGAAGGCACCATTATTTGCCCTTGTTGGGTGCTTTAAAAAGAAGTGCTTATAAGGTGAGGGACAGCGCAGAAAGGAAAGTCCCGAGTGTCTAGCGCGAATGAATCTTCATAGCAGTCAAAACGGGATGGTTACAACGGTTACTTCCTGCATAATGTTTGAAAAAAAAACCTGCTCGAATCATTGTCCCGGAGCTGGACTTTTTTTTTGACTCCATACTTACCCGATGGTCTCTGCGTGAACTTTGGGACAGGAAGTGATGGCCCACACCACGGAACGAGGAACCTTTTGGTGAGACTGTTCGTAAAAGAAGGTAAAAAGGTACATATGCTGACCCGGTTAAGAGGGGTCGTCGATGTAACGGACTCCTGGATGATACCAAATACACAGGAGAGATTGGGAAATAAAATACAAGACAAGATCTTCACTGACCCGTCCTGGTAGGTCTTCGACCCGTTTCTGTAACGGCTGGAAGAAGTTAATACACCAAAACCGGTTCCGGATTTCTAAACTAACGCCATAGCTGGAGCCGGTATTAAAGCATGTTTTCCAAGAAAATTTGTAATCGTTTCCAAACTCAATCCTATTCCAGGTGAATCGGAACTCGTTTTGCCATAGAATAAAACCCCCAAGAAATAAGTCTACGCATCACTTTCTTTACGTCAATATCGGCTTATCAGATTCGACGACTTATCAATCCTTGTCCCCCCTAGATGGACCTTTTCGAGGCTTGAGCAACTTCAAACTTGAGCGGGTTTGATAGAGCAAAGCGCCAGCTTGATAACGTAACCCCCTTCACCGGGCAGATTTGTGACGTAATTCATTCAAGGCGTGCCCGTACTACATCGAAGCCCAGAGCACGTAGTACCAGCTGATTTACTCGTCACGTCACGTAAACCGTTAATGGTATCAGTACCATCATTTACTAACCCAGTGGCTACATGTATCAAAGATTTTTAATTGCTCCTAATCCACTCCACTCGACACTTAATCGGTATAAGACGTCAGACGGTTCGACGCTCTTCAAACTTCTTCAAGATTCGCCGAAGCCATCCCGTCGATATCTCGTCCTACTTTAAACCATGGTTTAGCCTTCTTAAAATCATCGCTTTTTTCTAATCTAATGAATGCTGATAAAATTCCTACAAACCTCTCGCTTACTTCATCCCTTACATCACCCGAACGACAAAAACCGGGGACGGTAGGGTCAAGCCCTACCCGTAGGCATGCAGGAAGCATCTTCCAGCCGACGGTTGAATCTCGCGGAACGCGTAATTACACGCGTAATGATTCCCGGGATACTCCGGTGTTCCGTATCTTGCAACGGCCACCGTAATTAAATTGTGACTGTATCAAATTACCTTCCGTCCCGAGCAGCGTTGGTAGCGTTTAGTTTGCCTGTTTGATTGCGATACTTGGCGGAGTTCGGATTCGTTGCTGCATGCTGGACGCGGCACTATGGTCACCATGGTGGTTGTATGGGGAAAATTGAAGACACTCTCAGGCACGAGTCAGGCGACGTGACGAGTAGATTACAACCGAGCGAACATAGGAAAATAAATCATTTGTTGTCGCTAATTAGCTTACGAAGCTGCTGCTGCTGCTGCTGCTCCGAATGTTGATATCTTATCCTTATATTTGTTTCCAATAAAATAATATGATGAATGCAAGAGTGATCCCAGGTCTTTGGTTACTGATTGCCTTGTGCAACAGAGAATAACATTGCTCAATGCTTGTTTTCAAATATGACGGAAATTATACAAAAATTCAAGTTGTCTTCCTGACGTTCTCAAAGCAATTACTGAAAAACTTCTTAGTAGTGTGTACTTAGGTACGCACAGGCATTCGACCAATTAAGCGTTTTTCCTAGATACTCCATCAAGATGCAGTCAATTATTGTAATTCTCCTGAAAAGAAACATTTACTACTAAACGCACTTCGTTCTGTGTAGTTGTTTGTCGTAAGTACTTCGACTTATTCGCTGGATTGACATTTTGCTGTCCCCCTGTTTTTGCTCCACTGTAGAACGTTAGACATCGACTTTGATTTTGAGAGGAAATTACCTTGGCTACGTTTACGACAGGCAAATGTGTTGGTTTCCCACAGCGTTTTTTTTGTTTCCTTCTTCCCTGTGTGTTCTTCACTTGAAGAGCTCAGTTTAGCAGTTCATGAAAAATTGCCCTCATTCAAAAATGCCTCCGGTGACATCAGGAAGCTGGCTGCTGAGCGAGGAGACGAACAACTATGGAGACTTACGGCTAAACAGAGAATAGGCGTCAAGGATAGCGTCCTTCCGATGTACCGAGCATGTCTATTTGTTTGATATTTGGGAATCAAAATTAATGTTTGCTCTATTTGTTCACGAATGCTACGACGCGCGTAGGAGCAGTTGTGCGAAGTTTTCCTTGGTTGGGGAACATTCTTTTGCGAATATCCTATTAAGTTTAACTTTCCTTTCCACAGCCCACACCAAACGCCAAAGTGCCACTTACACACGGGCGATTTGCTGTCTCGCTTGTTCCTGCACCCCAGCAATGTTTAGACGCACCGGCGCGCGACAGAAGCGCACAAAGTCGGCGAAAGACTTTTACCATGCGGAAGACCCGGGGCATCACATCTCATCCTTTGGCACGTACTCCCGGTTGACTTCAGGCACACACACAGAAAACACGGAGCAGGAAAGCGAAGCAAATGGCACAAGCGCCCACCAAACAAGGGCGTGGTGGCGTGATGGTGATGATGATATTGAATGTCAAATAATCGGCTGGTGGAAGTGAGATTCCGAGCATCGTACCGTTCCCAACGGAACAGACGGTACGCGAGCGTAAAGACGCTCGGTTGGCTGTCTTTGTTTGCCTCCAGGTGCACACTTCCAGTGCGCAGTGCAAAATGGGATGCGAAAATGCTCGGGAAATGTGTTTCGCCAGCGACACGCAAATTGAATTCCTTCATTCCTTATCAACAATTTTTCGCCGATCGTCAAGAGTTTTCCAGTGACGCTTTAATGCTGGTAAAGCGCATTTAAAGATGTGTTTTTGATTTGAATCGAGTTTTGGTTCACCATTGTTTAAGAGGATTTATTTTAATGGAATAATGTTTTTACAAGAAAGTTGTATAAGTTCTCATTCGTCTGTATGAATTCGTTTGTTAACTAATCATCTCACGTACGTGCGTATCTTTTCACTACATAAAGTTTGCTTTATTATTCTAAACCATTTGATTTCGGGGCGATGATTCTCTACAGTTTCTCTGCTGAGGTTGAAAAAGTATTACAAGAAGGAATATCGATCCTTTCCCTCTTGGTTTGGAACTGCAAAAGGGAATGAAAAAAAAAGACAACCTCGACCTCAACCTGATAGTCTGCAGGTCTCTCTACGCATACGCACATCCTTGTCGTCCTATCACTCTGGAGCGACACATCCTGGGCGTTGTTCAAGTATTTACCTTAACGATTTTTTTCTTTTCTGCCTTCTGGTTAACCAGCTTGGAAAAAAGTATAAGGGAGTGCTTCCCCATGTAATACTTTTAAGGTTTGTTTCCATGGGTTTTGCTTCTTTTTTTCTCTTGTCCAACTTTCCTCTAGTCCACCTAACGAGTGCCCGTTCGACTCGGGTTCGGTTCCATTCGGAGCCGGTTGTTTCCCGACATTCCCACAACACGAGCGACCCATTGCAGGGAGAGCCAAACTGCCTCAAACAATCATTGTCCACGCAGCCATTGCCAACGTAACGTGGGGTTAATTTTTACGAGTAATTGAATTTCTGCCCCCTTCCGGTTTCGGACTTCTGGACCACGGGGTAAATGGACACCGAAGTACCCACTTCAGGGCCCGAGACCCGATGGCAGTATTGATTGATCCGATCGGCTATAGAAGCAGTTCAAGCACACTCGATTGTGGATGTGGATGTGAAGGGATATATCTTGGACATGAATTTAATGTGGATCGAATCAATCTTCTCGCTGTATTTTATACTTATGTGGTAGCTGTACATCGGACAGCTGGACATTTAATGTATATTTATATTGATTTCGAATAGTAGGGTGAACCCATACAACAGTCAGAAAAATCTCGTCAGCGAGAACATTACATTTGTTGTGTTAAAAATGACGAAGGAAAATATTTGGCTTAAATGGTTAGCCCAAAGAGTTTTGAAGGATTTTATTTATTTTAAATACAAAAAATGACAATTCTTCGATTCGTATGTATTTATTTACTATTATCGTTTGCTGATAATTTACAAGAGCCAAAATTTGTATTTAACTCCATCAGTTTAAATCGACTTTGTAGAAAATGTGTATTAAATGAGACATTGTGTCTCCCATCTCATAATCTCAATGATAACTAAAAGACTTCCCTTAATTCCTAAATGTTCACCTAAACTCCACCGGTAGAGTTGTCAAGTAATTGCCTTATATGCCACGTTAGTCTGTCAAAAAGTGGAATTAAATGGATTTAATAAATTGTCAAAGAGAACTGAACGGGATGAGTCTTCCTGGGCCATTAACTCAGATATTTATTATTTTTAAGATTAAACTGTTTCTAAGACGATGAGACCATCCAAATTTTACAATGAGGGATCTTGATTTACTTGCACAATATAAATGATAAAATCTCACAACTCTATCAACTTTTTTAGACTATAGGATCAATCGAATGATTAATGAAAAAATAAAATTGTTGATCATTGTAAATAGGGCCTTAACGTTCGCCATCAGTATTTGGAGTCGTTGGATAATGCAAATGATACAATTGTACATAAAATACATTTGTATCTAGAAAGTGAATAAAAGTACACATTTAATTGCATTTTTTTATTAATATTATATTCCCAAACCAACTCGACTACGCGGAAGAAAGGCTTCACAGTGCGTAAAACCAAATGAATACAATAACGTTTTATCCCGTATCTGTTGGCGTAGCGCGTTGTAAATTAAGGACATTAAATAAATTGCTCAACACTATGTTTTATTCATTCGCCGAATATCCGTCCAAAAATGAGAAGCCGCTGGTTTTGCAAATGGTTCCTGTGGGTAATGGCAAATTTTTCAATTACGTACACGGAAGCAAAAACCTGCTCCCCACCCCCCCCACACACACACACACACACACACAAACAAGCATTAAAAACATTGCAAACGGGAACGAATTCGCTTCATGAATTCATAATTTCCGCTACGCGATCACGCGCCGACAAACGGAAAATGGCCCCAAACCTGAAAGGATTTGGATGAATTTTCACATTCGCATCATTATTCTGCATTGCCGCAGTTGTTTTTTTTTCCCTGTTGAATGGTTGAAATTATTATTCAAATGTGTTCCGTGTTTTTTTTTTTTCTTTTTCGGCGCATTCGTCATCGTGCGCTTGCGGTGATAAAGTGTGGACGCCTTCAATATTGACAACCACGGTGACGCCATCGATGGCGCGAAGAACACACGCAGCATACACACACGTGAAGGGAAAATGGAATTCATCATTTCACATTCATGACCAGTTCCGGCCGGGTAGTTGCTGTGGCCGGGGATCAGTGCGTCCTGCTGGGATTTAACAGCGTGCCCCTAGAACGAACGAGCAATCCGTGCCAAGAGGTCCTGGTTTTCGGGCTTCAATGACGGCTTCCTCTTCGTAGCCGCTATTCGCACCATTAATTTACATAATTTATTCATAAAACATAAGCTTAAAACTAACGGCGAAAGAAAGAGGGATGTCGTGTGTACGGCAGCGTGCGCGCGCAAACGCGAACAGTTTAGAGCGCATCAACTTTCCGAGAGCTTTCGGACAATCCTTTGAACATGGCCATCTTAAAACGTGAAACACTTCACGTTTTACCCGATCTCAGCACACTTGAATGGGAGCACTTTTCCACATCGAGGCAGAACGATACATGGCTGCGGAAAGGGGAAAAGATTAACGCCAAGTCACAACATGTTCTCGGCGCTTAGCAGGTGTCTGTTGACACGATGAAACAACGGTAATACTGACACGTTCACATCACACCGGGGGAAAAAGGGCGAATATCCAACCGAAAGAAAGCCAATGCAGCAAGCGATTGGTGTTGTAAAAATATTAAAGAAAATGAACACCAATAAAACTCCAGGGGTGAACTGGAGCGCTTCTCTTTCGGTGCGTTGCGAAAGGCAAAAAGGGAAGAAAATGGATAAAGAAATAAACGGGAAATTATTCTAATTCCCGCTCGTTTGTAAATCGGCATCTAATCGAGCATCTAGACCGTCTGTAATAACGATCATAATGAACTTTAATGAGATATAAACAAGTCGTCCCCAACTGTCAGTTCAAATCGTTTTTGTAACAGTGACAGCTGTCAGTCGGTGTACACTAGTGGGATCCTAGAAATGAAAGGGAAACTTTCATTTTTTTTACCATTTTAGTGTTCGTTAGCTGACAAATAACAGATTATGGTTGTGTAAAAAAAGCGACACCAACTTTCTCCATAAACGACACGAAGTAGCTTGCTTCTTTTCTCGTCCCAAAGCAAGTTAACATGTTCGATATAGGAAAATAAGGGAGTGAGATTATGGATCCCACTATCATTACTGGATCGTTTTATCATGCCATAACGTTTCCCTTCGAGCACGCGATAATCTCAGTACGAGGGGACCATTCTAAATCAGCACAAAAAAAAGGAAAGAAAATCCACCCGTCGAGCGAAGGGTTGGGAGAGCAATGCAAGAATTCGAAGCAAAGCGGAAAAACTTCAACAAATCCCCAACAGAGCAGCTGTGTGTTGCCTTTGGGCTTGATCTTACACACACACACACACACACCCCCCATTTTGGGGATATGGAAGCTCACCAGACGGGAAAATAATATATTTATTTATGTACCTTCGCTTCTTGGCCACGCTTTCGGCACGACTAGACGTGACCCAACCACCGATACGGCCGCACTGGCCAATTTTAGTTTCGCCACTCTGCTGGGAAGGGATTTATCTCAATACTTTATTTGCTTTATTTTTTCTATTTCATTTTATTTGTCCATTTTCTCAGTGCAGGGGAATGTTTAGGGAAAAGATTTTCATCGACTTGTTTATTTTGATTCGAGTTTTCATTTCGTTTCGTCTTCCGTTTGAAATCGGTTTGCGGGCGGAATGGGCCGTTTTTGCTTGGTACGTTGGTGGTCAGTTGAAGCTGAAGTCAATCCTTCCGCATTAGGACTTGTTGGTTGGCATGTTTTTAGTTGTATTTTAAACATTTCTTATAACCATTGAAAATATTAAATGTTTTAATCTAGTTTGAGTTTTGTTCTTTTCGCTCTTAAATTGAATCTTATCAAAGTTTATTTTTATTTCTTTATTTGTTTTGTCCTTTTTATCTTACTTTAATCAACTTAACCATTTCTGAATCATCTATATGGTGTTTTTATTCTCTGTAACGATAACCTGGAATAGTTTGTCGGGTAAAGTAGGGTGTTATTGAAGAATAATATAAAATGTTTAACGAAAATCCCCTTGTCGTTTGGAAATGAGCAAATGGAAAGGTAAGCTACATTCTTCATACCTATTTGTTCCTTGGAAACCTTCAGACCGTTTCTTCTGGTGACAAAAATAGATGCAAAAAAAAACCTCGTAAAGCAACGTAACCACTACCAACTGCAATTCAAATCTCACGCCAAGTACAGCAAAGCCCCAAGCTAGCTGTTCACCGTGCACTGGATTAAGGGTGCAAATAATGGATGTTGTTTTGCTTGCGCTAACCGAGTCCGGAACATTCAATTTTTACCTTTGCGTACGACGGCCAAAGGACGCGGCACGTACATATACGCTCTTCCGGGCACATGGGTCGGGACTAATCTACCCGCCCGTTTCCGTGTGCCCGAACATTGGGAATTATTTATGGTCTGCAGGGTGAGATGGAAACCGAGCGAAAAATAAAAACGATACGAAAAGGCAAAAGAATACACCCAGCTTCATCTCGGCAGTACGACGAACGGACGGGAACCGTCCTGTGCCTAATTCCCCTAATGGAATTTGCGGTGCAGCGTTGCACGGGAGTCCGTTTCATCCGGACAAAGCAAGATTGATGAAATGTCAGTCGGAACGGATCGGGATATGGGGGTCGAGGCATTCACCGAGTGCCAAATGGACGTACGGAACGCACAAACACAGTGCAAGTGTTGGAAAAAAATATGGAATTGTCACGCTCCAAACGTTGATGGTGAAGGTGAACAAGATAATGGTACGAATCGGTGGATAAAGGAGAGCCGAAGGAAAACGACAGTAATATATTAAAGAAAATGAGAAAAAACTGTTTCGCTTTTTTCTGTTCTAAGTGTATTATAAAATGAAACAAGGACAACGATTGCGAGAAACGCATGACAAACAGAAACCAGAACGTACAAACAGAGTGTCTTGCCGAAATATAAATTCTAATGTCGTAATGCCAGTCTTCCATCAATCAGGAGCAAACCACATGTGAATGTACATTGCCCTCTAACCGTGCTTAAAATAGACACCATTTTATGATTCTTTCGAAGCATTCCTCAGGATAAGTGAAGAAGTTTCTATTTTAATGCCATTCGATAACAGATCGTCTATAAAATTAAAAGCTCTCTTGCTCTATGCCACAGTTGAAACAATGCCGTTTACACAATGTGCAGCAAATCGGCTCATTGATGGTAACATTGCCCAATTTATAGCTTTTTAATGCACAATCATCACTTCACTTTGTGACTGCATTAACGATTGGTTGCATTTTAGGAACACACTTGTCTTCTAGATGCGTTTCGTGTGATGATTACTGTTACGAAACAGTTAGAGAAGACAAAAAACAATGTATGAATTGTAGTAGCACTATTCGTTATGCAAAACGAGACATACATATTGAGTATTTCATTATATATGATATTTATCTCATTTATTCATGATATTTACAATTGATTTTTCGTATTTATTTTATTATTTTTCATTCATTTATTTATTCATTTTACTATTTATTGATTTATTTATTTATTTATTTATGTGTTCTTTTGTTTACTTAATTGTTTATTGATTTATATGTGTATCTATTTATTTATTTCTTTATTTCTTTATTTATAAATTCATTTATTTATTTACTCATTCATTAGTATCTTCCATTTTAATTTATATCTTTTATAATCAACATATGATAAATTCCCTCGTTTTTATTCGAAACATGTGTTCAATTAACTTAAACTTTGTAAAGCATAAAAAGGAGTTAAAAAATATTAATCAGAACACTACAATGGAAATATTATATGGTTTCATGTTACAACAGAACTAAAAAAAAAAGGGTTTTACACCACTAAAAAACTCACCGTCATGTTTTTCCTGTTTTACATCAACAAAANTTATTTACTCATTCATTAGTATCTTCTATTTTAATTTATATCTTTTATAATCAACATATGATAAATTCCCTCGTTTTTATTCGAAACATGTGTTCAATTAACTTAAACTTTGTAAAGCATAAAAAGGAGTTAAAAAATATTAATCAGAACACTACAATGGAAATATTATATGGTTTCATGTTACAACAGAACTAAAAAAAAAAGGGTTTTACACCACTAAAAAACTCACCGTCATGTTTTTCCTGTTTTACATCAACAAAACCATTGCTAGCAATTATTAATCTACTTACTTCTTTGCATAAACCTGTACATAAGACCGGCTCTTTTTCGGGCTCATAAAAATCTCAATGTTTTATTTTATTTTGCAGTCCTTTATCAACTGTACGTTAGTCAGCTAAGCATTCAAATATACACCACAGTAGAGAGTGTTAAAACAAGACAAGCAATTTAATAATAAAAAAAGCATGTTACAATCATCCACCAAGCAGCGGTAGCAGGTTTCGTGCGGGATGTACTACCCACCGTACACCGGGTGAACGTGTCTGGCACATGAAAACTTCAAATTAACATCCCCCAACAGACGGGGATGGAAACGAACCGGACCGGCAAATGAAAAATAGCTGGCTTCGTTTTAATTCCAACTCAACACTTGTGGCGCGTTTTCGTTTTTCTTTTTTTTTTTGCATAACTCCTGTAGGAAAACCGTTTGCCGGTGGGAGTAGTGCAGGTTGCAAATTAATTTAAAAACAACAAACTTCAGCTTGGCACGATGTTCACGACGAAGCATCCCCGTACCGATCCGGACACGGGCCCGGACACGTTTCGATCGCTTGTTTAATCGATCCAGACAGCAACCAACGACCGGGCGGCGCTCTAATTATTGCGAGGACTGGAGTTAAGTTAATGCTCATTTGATAACGATTTAAAATCGGGGATTTGTTTAATTGTGTCTCGCCGTAAAAATGTTGCCAACATCTTTGCCCGTGAACGCCTAGCCCGCGTTGCAACAGGTTGATTGATTTAGCAAGCAGGGGAACAAAAACACACACTCAAGTAAGAGAGGATTTGTTTAACGATCAGACGCCAGACGCCATCAGACGGTGAACGGAGTGCAAAATGATGTCAGACTGTGATTTGAGGTACAGCGTGTAGGGTAGTGTGCGAAATGAGCGAATGCATCTCAATGCGGGTCATCGAACCGCACATTCGATGAGGTGTTTCCTTTGTTTCGCTTTCGCGGTTGGTGAAATGCGACGGATGGTTTTGTGCAAACGGGGACATCGATAATGGTGTTTCTGTTTATCTTCACTCATTTAAACACAACGTAGAAAATGTCATAGATTTCATACATTCAAACATATACAAAAAACATATTATTTTTTAAAATAAATCAACAGTAAAACAAGAAAGCTTAGTTGGGTTTAGCATTGTATAACATACAATTGTCATTTAACGAAAATTTAAGCTAGATGTACAAAAAGCAATGCTATTTTTTATTATAATAAAACTATAATACAAAAAAGTAATGTAAAAACAAAAGACTTAAAAGACTAGACAAAAAAGGTAAAAAAAAAAACTATAACTTAAGTAAACCGTACATAAAAAATGGAAAAAAGAGTAAAGAGTAGAGTAGAAAAAAATATCTCTTTACCCAAATCCTCATGGTAAATAAACTTTTAAATTAAAGTATGAACTAATACACTTTTATTTACTTAAAAATTAATTATTTCACTTACTATGAATGGAAAGTTTTACTAGATAAATAGCTAACGCACGGATGAAATATTGGTTCGGAACCATCATCGCCTTGTGTAAAACATCGCAAAACATTCACCAAACCATGTAGAAACACCTGCTACAGTAACACTATACAACCACCTCTCGAGTGCACTACTACTATTAGCATTAGCCCATTCCCTGTGCACTACCATGCAGCTACACACATCCTCCCATGAACTTGAATTGGAGTTCGATTTTGCATCTGAACCGCTCGAACAACGTTTTACGCGAACAACCCTTCGTGAAGGTCGGATAGCAACAAAAAAAAAACAAAAAGGAGGTGAGTTCTCCTTACGCAAATTTATTCCGGAAGCCCCCATTGACGTCGGGATGCTAATGCAAAAAAAAGGGCCAGAACAAAAATTATCTCGAGCTGAGGCATGGGGACACAGGTGGATGCTTCTGTAGTGCGGCTATCGGCTTTCTATGAATATTTATAGAGCAAAACTTCATTCATTACACATCGCTTACGTTCGACCTTCTTTCGGTTCGGTTCGGCCGGTGCATATGTGGTAGAATAGATACACAAATTACACACAGTGGAACTGTTTTTTTTTGTTTTTCATTCATATTGCCCGTATTACCTTCCGGCTGCATTTTTGCGTGTTTTATGTTAATTTACAATAATTTCTAGCAAAAGGGAAGAAATATTTTCTTGCTTATCTTAAAGTTGTTATGTTATGTTGTTTATGTAATTTATCTTTGTCACTTTTTTTGTTTATATTTATATGTAGTTTTTACTTATAGTTAAATGTTTCAATATTATTTCAGTTGTACTGTTTATGGCATTATTTCTTTCAAATTGTTAAAATAAGAAAAACTAAATATTGATCAATTAAACATTCATTGAAGCGTATTATATGTTTCCTGTTCTTAATTTTGCTAACATTTATTTTTGTTTTACTTATTAGTTTTTGGAATGCAACCTATCTTAACCATAGCACCTAAAATAAGGAAGTCACTTTCGTGCGCTTTGATAAATACTTTTTCGACCCCGTTTCGAAACCAGAGGTGGTTTGGTGCGCGTGTGCGAGGCAAAAGTTATGCGCAGCAAGTACAAATAAACGAAACGAATTACGCATGAGCCGACATTGTACGAAAGGGGTGAGCACAGAACCTACCCCAACCCGGACCTAGGTTGGGATAGGTTCAATAGCACTCTGCTCTGCACCGTCGGCGTTCGTTCCCTCTCGCCCATTCTCTTCCATTCCACAACCATCGTAGCGAATCTGCGGTGCACACACATGTATGCAAAACCAATTTCGAGGTTATGGTGGCCAACCGTGGTAGCCAAATCATGTGGAGCACAGACACCGGGGCAGGCGATTGGGGGTTCGCGCCTGCCAGAAGGATTGTTCGCTCACCTGCGACGGATGGTAATCGTGACCGACGGATCGCCCTGCACTTGAGCGAAACTCACCAAAAAAAAACACATACACACACACACGCGGGGAATCTTGTACTTAAGTGATTATTTATGTTAATTTGCGTACGGCTTCGTCATGCGTTACGCTTGCGTTCCGCCGTAGTCAGCGCCGGGCAGCAGCTTTTTGGATGCAATAGGCCGCATATTCATCCACCGCGCTCTTGACGATTACCGGGCTAGGCAATTTGACGCGTACGGGACGCATCGGGACGTTTGCGCAATGCGGCAGCAAAATTGGCATCGATGTGCGAATGGATCGCGCCACATGGTGCGGGCAAAAAAACACAAACCAAAATCAAAAGGAAAAATCCACACCAAGCAAAACGCACGATGAAAGACGGTTTTACGACGCGCATCGATTGTTCTCCGGTTTGACGGGACCACCCGCTCTCACGTGCGTTTTGTCGTGTGGATGTGTTGGGTGAAAAAGGGTGAAAATGTGCATCAGGTTGCAAATTGGTCTCACCCCGTCGTTTAGACCACGCTTCAAGAACGAAACGAGGGAACTGTTGCTGGTTGGAGAGACGCACTACACACAACACAAACGAAACCCGGTGTGGTCGTTGGCCTTCGCCGTTGGGGGAACGTGCGACTATTAATCGTGTTTAAGTGGTACGGCTTAAGCTTCACAATCACCACGACCACTTCAGAATGCAACGGCCATCGGTTGCATTGTACATTTTGTATATCCGCCCAGCTAAACGGTACAAGGCGTGCGCCGAGTTGTTAAAATAATCGTGGGAGCGATAAATTAGTAGCATTTGCTGTGCGATCAGATGCGACGCATGATCGTTGTAAGCGATCATTTAAGTTTTTGCTATAATTAGCTGTACTACACATGGGATCTCAATCGCTCAATTATGGTAAGTAAACAACTCAAAATTATACCAAGTCTTGGTATACCAATTTAAAAACATAAGTTCATTACTTAAGCATTTAAAACTTCTTACAACCATTATACCAAAATTACAATAAAAATCTTAATTTCTTTTACATTTCTTGTAAATTATGCAGAAAGTAGAGCAACCCGAATCTTGATAGGTCCCCGTTATAAGCTATAACAATGTATCTTGGGATTCTGGCCATACTCGTGTTAAATTATTAAATATTTGTAGAAAATAATTATGAAAAAACCGATAAGCTAACATTCTAAATGATATAATTTAAAAATTCAAAGAAGAAGAATGGATTATTAGAGTTTTAATTGAAAAATTAGACAATTTTCATTGAAAAACGTTTACTCAATGCTAAAAGTCTCCCTCTCCAGATAAGAAAAAGCCCAATCGTTACCTTCATTCTACCTAGACTGTCAACACCCGATAGGAACACCCGTAAACGCCGAGTCATCTCTATCATCACATCCACCTCCTATCGTACGAGTTGATTTAAAATATCCATACAAAAAACGAAACAAACTTACTTACAAACCAGCCAGCCAGCCATCGATCGCTAATTTGTAACAACCGCAATGGAACTGATGATTGCCATCTGTCCGTGTGCTAGTCCCGCGCCCAGTTTGTCTCACAGAGCACTAGACTAGCTGTACGGCGCTGTTAGTAGCGCCACCGTGAGTCAATGAACAATCTCGTCTCGTCACAGCGACATGACATGTGAGTGAGTGACATGGGTGAGCAGCATGGGAACCGAATGCTCCCGTGATGCGAGTGTCCCGAACCGGTTGGACGATGATAATTCTCTGTCGGGTACCGCAAAATAAACTGCCAAGTGCTGGGTTTCAATCAGTGTGTTTAATGTCATAAATAAATCCATCAAAAGAAAGGATGGAGCAACAGTGGTGCGGTCCCGTTTTAATTGTGATGGTCTTCAAGAGTAGGATCATTAATTTGACATTTAGTTTTTAACATCTCGTCAGAATACGGGAGGCTTGCTTGTTTTACAACCTGACTGTATGGATTTATTGTTTTACACCTTCGGGGCAGTGAAAATAGATAGAGTTGATGAGATGCATGAGACAACATAATACAGTACAGAAGGTGGATATCGCTATGGATACGACCACAGTTCAAATATTTATTGAAAGGGCTAGTTTTGATAGTCGATATGACGTTCTTGTCTGTATCTTCCCTATCTAAACATTCCATAAAATCCACCTGTGTTCTAGAATTTCCCTACACTAAGCATTAAGCCACCCTACCATCCACAAGGTTTGCGTTAGTCTTATATCTGTGCTACCCCTCGGTGAGCAATCAATACATCAACCCTTCGGAATGGACATTCCGTAACATTCGAGTGGTTTCTGATGTAATTTGATTTGTTGAGGAGACCAACTGCTGTTGGGGGTAGTGCAAGAATGATCGCTTGCTGTCATCATACGACAGCATCACGACAGCATCTGCTGAACCGTACCATGCATGCACTACACTACTTCATTTCCCTCAAAACATGCCCATAAAGCAGCGAACGCAATGTGATGAAAATTGAAGCTGCACGGGGCAAAAAGGGTCAATGTAAATGTTTGTACTCGAGATGATGTCGGTGGTCGATGTGCTGTAGCAAGACGCAGCAATTAGCCGTTTGCTGGACAAGACTGTGGCTCTCGTTCCTACACTACCGTTTATCTTGGGCTTGTCTATGTCTAGAATTTCTCAGAACGATGCACTTCACAGAACTTCCAGTCAATCATCACCGGAGGTCAACTGTTTCTTCATCGCTCATCTCTCAATCCGAGCCGTTCTAAGCTACAAAGTCTTGTCTACGAAAACGCATGAAGCCCTTCAAGGGTTTGCCAGATTGCCAGAAATGTCCGATGCATAATAGACGAAATGAACGAATACGTGTTTCGGGGGATCTTCTCTATCACCTCGGCCCACGGTGGACTCGTGCACTCTGGTGCTCAAGATATCCGTGTACGGCGTTAGGTAACCGCACTGACTTCTGACCGTTCCCAAAATGGAAGCTCAAAACCTTGAAGCGATGTGTGTGCTTCTTCGTACGTGGCGCGCTACGCAGACAAGGGACCCTTCAGCGGCTTTCACCGAGGTGTCATCTTCAAGCCATCGTGAACCACAGTCACCACAGACTGTTGACTTGACTTCCATTCCAGCAGTCATCCCGTGCTGGCACACCACCCTAGCCAAACAGCCGTGCTCAAGCGAGTGTGTAAAATAGCCTGCAATGAGGAACAACGATGGTAATTTACGGCTTAGAAACTCAAGAGACTGACTGAGATGAACCACCCGGAGACGCCATCGCCCCATCATACGAACCTGTAAGCTCGCTCGGTCGCTTTCGTTTGCCCTGTCACACACGCGTCTGTCTTGGCATGGTTCCAGCCGTGAACGATCCCAAATCATTCTACGGGAGTTTGTGCCCTCTCGACGCTACGTGCCCGGTGCTGCTACACGAACGCGGTCAAGCAATGAAGAAGCGGCAATGAACTGGCAGCAACAACAAGCAAAAAACAGGGAACCTTGTCGGCATCACCATCGTCATGCTGCGATGGCTTTTACCATCCTGCCTTCCGGTATTGTTTGCCCGGTGCGTTGCTTTGCCCTTCGTTTCGTCGGAGGGCACTACGTGGCACTCGGTTCATTCCAAACGGGTGGCTCTTTTGGGCCAACCCGAACGGAGCCTTAGCCCATGTTGGAGGAGTGCAATTTTCCAAGCGTATCACCGCAATCTTTTTTTGCTGTTGAGACCGGTTTCTCTCGTGATTAGCATCTGATAGGTCTGTATTTTTGTTTTAAAGTGTGTGTGTTTCTGCTATAATCCTCTTGCACCTTATGCACTGGTCGGGCACTCTGGACAACTGTAGACATGAGGCTTCTGGCTGTGCCTGCTGTTAGGTGCACCATACAGTGTCCCCACCGAGGTGAGCATTTTGTTTTGTTGCGGATTATCTCGAATCTCGGCTGTTGAGACGCACAAATGCAGTACAGATTCTAAATGTCCCATACCCCGGGAGGGACACTTCACACGCATGCAGGCAATCAGTCAGTTCTTCAATGTGACCAAATTTGTGAGAATCCTCCAAGCCCTAACCGGGCTGTTGGCTTTTTGTTTATTTTTTGTTTGTCTCTTGCCCTTTTTACCTAACGCACACGGCCACACACACACACACATATCGGTCAACGACTGTGGACAGTTGACTCGTTCGCAAATTAGCTATTTATAAATTCAACAAGTCCTTCACTGTGTCCGAAGATAAAACTGCAGCATAAATTCTCTCATTCTCTCCATCGCTGCCCGTTCTCTGCTGACGTTTGTACACCGTGAGTTGGACCCCTTTTTCCACCGATTAATGGCAACGGAACATGGAACCTCAGAACCCCGTGGAGTGGGAAAAGGCAGGTTTCAATATCTGAAATTAAATCCCCTCTTCTGGTGCGATGCGAGAATTCGGTACGGTACGCACATAATTCATGTCACGCAAAAACCGGAGACTGCCCTAGGGACGGAAACGATTGGTGGTGCGCCTTTTGTCACTTTCCGTGCGCTTACAGCTCGGCGTGACTTACACGCTGCCGGAAACGATACGACCGAATGGGCCGGGCACAGAGGGAGTGCACACTATTGCGGATATTAGAATGCAATCAGCAGTAAATGGATTTGCGGACGACGTTGGAGCCTGCAAACGATGGATTTGGATGAAAATTAATCGCTGTTTGCACTTGGCACACCGGATGCTTGGGATAAGGGAGCAAACGGCAAACATTCGGCAAACCCGTTCTGCTTGTGAATCGATAAAGTCGCATCTAATTGCTTTGCGAGTACTAACTAATAGTAGCAGCGTTCACTTGTTGTGTGTTGTGGCATTTTGGCAAAGAAGCGAATAATTTCGTAGATGAACAGTGTTGAATAGGATCGGCATGGGTATCGATGGGTTCATATATCCATATGCTTGGTAATGGCAAAGAATGTGAAGGATTTCTAGAATTTTGGAATTCGTCTCAAATGCTTGCGATTTAATCGGGGGATACAACTCATGTGAGAGCTCAATTAGTCTCAACTTCCAGCAACAATAAGAATTGCCATAAGAATTGATTTCTCTTTATTTGAACCCAGGGTACTATGCCAAACATGATTCTGTAGTTCCAAAGTTAATTACTTTGTTGTCTTTCTGGAAAACAACTCATAATAAATATGTTTTTAGTGTCCCACCAAAACCCATGGAATCATTTTGTACAAAGTTTCCCAGAAAAGACACTCAGCGATGCAGTATTATTTAGTGTTTCACAAGCCTTTATTCCTTTTAAAGTACTCACCGCTCTAGTTATCCTAGGAAACATTCCAAAACCCCGTCCTGCCAATCGCATTTAAACCATTAAAGCCTACCGGTTCGGCCTACATTCATCCAAGCCTAACCGACAAACCTCTTCGGACGTTGGATTTAGTGTATCCAGTTCGCAAACGTGCGTTACCTAAAACCTTGAGTATGAAACCGGGCTGTCTTATTTATGGTACTGCTTCACCGGTTCGCTAAACCGCCTGCTAATTCCGTTGGTGATAATTAGTAATTCTACGTGCCACCGCCAGACACCGCCGATCGTCAATTGCATTAGGCTGGTGGCGTCACACGACGCAATGACTTCCGGGCAAATCGCTTGCTCGGTGGCTTCATTTGCAATTAAATTGGATCAATATCTTGCTCTCGCTCTCTCGGTCTGCCTGCAGCTGGTTTGAAGAACCAGGCTCCATCTGTTAGTCCGTTGCAGGGCCGTAACTCCCACCGTATGCGTCGTTGGTGGCAGGCACAGGTGAACCAGGTCTTAAACCGCTGTAGAAGTTTTGCACACGTAGCGAAACGTTGTTTCGGGGGAGTTGCAATACCGGACAAAGTCGGCACACCGGTGCATGCTTAGCTAATCGGTTGTNGGCTTCATTTGCAATTAAATTGGATCAATATCTTGCTCTCGCTCTCTCGGTCTGCCTGCAGCTGGTTTGAAGAACCAGGCTCCATCTGTTAGTCCGTTGCAGGGCCGTAACTCCCACCGTATGCGTCGTTGGTGGCAGGCACAGGTGAACCAGGTCTTAAACCGCTGTAGAAGTTTTGCACACGTAGCGAAACGTTGTTTCGGGGGAGTTGCAATACCGGACAAAGTCGGCACACCGGTGCATGCTTAGCTAATCGGTTGTTTAATGCACACCGGATTGAGGTTAAGGCTAGCCACTTGGAGCGTCATCATCATGGAAGCTTTAGCGTCGTACGGGTGCACCGTACGCGCAATGCACCGTGAGTAGCGCTATAAATTCTCCACACAGCGAAGAAAACACCATCCGCTTTATTTTGTGCATAAATGGGACAAACAAATGGAAAAGTGATTTGATGCTGACTGTGCGGTTTTCCCACCAGCTAGGGTGAGGGCCACAAGTACATTGCAAACTTTTTTGGGTAGATTTTAGCGCTGGGAGACCGTACTGGTACGGTACGGTGTGACACCATCACCACCGACTAACCAGCCAGCGCCGGTAGACTGCTAGACTAATTAAGTTTCAAATTTGCACAATCTTTTCCCTCCAGTAAACTCGACATCTACAAGTCACGTACAAATACTCGTCGCTCTCTGTCACTCGTACCACCTGCAAACGACCGTTTTCCATTCGTTGGTACGCCCAAAAGCCGCAGTCTCGCACCGTCCGGGGTATATTTTCACCGAGATGGTACCTACTCGCTTAAATTTGGTTATTTGCTGCGGGGCGTGAAAAAGTTTTAAAGGAAACTTAATTACCCCTCGTCGCTTGCCATCCCTTTAGCCCCATTTCCCTCTCCTTCTTTCATCCGTGCTTTTATCGACCCCGGCGGCCATCCGAAACATCCTTCCGTGTTCCGTGCGCTGGATGATTACAGCTACCAAGCCGGATAGGGCCGTTGAGCCCTGTCCCGAAGCGCAGGACGGTATGAGTTTCGTTAGGTTTTTGCACATGGAGTTTCACATTTTCACTTTCAATTTTCCGCTCACCATCATTAAAACGCTAATGCATGTCTTACGTTGATTATTTGGATGGAAGTTTTCTTTGGCAGTACGCCCAAAACGATCGGATGGCGAAGGCTGATGTAAGTGAGTTTTGCCAAGATTTTGATCGCATTTAAAGCGTAAATTAATGCTATCCTTAAGATCATTCATTTCTATCTTTCTGCTGCAACTGCATTAAGCCACATGACACTTGTGCATATTGTAGAATCATCATTGAAATGAACAAAATATGTTAAATGTGCTGAAAAAGGGTTTCACACCATTTATCAAGGAATAAATTATTCATGAAACAGTTTTACGAGGGTTTTAGTATAGCAAACATTAACCTACAATAAATCTGCCCAAACTACTTCTTCCCAACCCCAAAAAACAAGGGTCGTTTATCAAGATGTTTACAAAGAAAAACAAAAAGCTAACGAACGAATCGAAAAACGGAAGCGATTAAATCACGACTGATAAGCAAGCGTGTGTTTAGCTTCGGAAGTAACCAGACCCGGCACGCAACCTTCTAAAACCTCCCTTTTCAAGGTTAGTTCATACTGGGAGGGTTTTTTTTCATTTCACGGTTTTGTTTCACTCCCTAACTCCCTATTTCACTGATTACTTCCACTCAAATTAGACGACAGATCGAAAGATAAAAGCAAAGGTAACAGTCGTGAGCGCGTGCTTTGGTGCGGAAATTGTAGGACATTTGACGACTGTCGCTTGACCAAAACGGGAAACATTTGTCTCTTTGTTTGGTTTGTTTTTTGAACATTTTTCTGAAGTTTTATTGCTTTTTATTAAGGATTTTAGCATTATTTGAGATTTGTCGTGGTGACATAGATTTCAGCTAGGTTTTTTACTTTCAAAACTTTAAATTTCGATTTAGTTCATCACATTCATACTATTATTATTAAGTAGTTAACTTTACAAAACAATGAACAAGAAAAGTAATATGAAACAAAGAATATATCAAAAAACAAGCAATCAAGAGCAATACAATGGTCGTCTAGAGCGAACAAATATTATGAATAATATAAAAAGAAAATATATTACGAATAATAATTAAGATAATCTGAAATACTAAGAAAAAAAACCAACGTATACTATTTAAGTGAGAAATAAAGCCAACTCTATGCAATGGCGATTATCAATTTTGCGAAGTCGACCATCTTTAAGCTCATAATAAACGATATTTTCTCTATCCCACCATATCTATTCATCCCACAGATATACTTAATCCGTGTATTTGTTCCATTTCTTGGTCGATATTGTAGACATCACAAGAAAATAATTCAAAATTTACGATAATAATACAACATGTATTCCAAGCATATATAACTAATTACTTTCCAAAAAATATTAATTATGTTTAAGACCTTTTTATAGTTATTTGCAAGTTTAAAAGTTATTTTCCAAACGTTATAAGTTTTTACGCTATAAACATCCATAACGAAAATCCTGTCCTCACATGGAAACAGACGAAAAGTTTTACGCAACAGGATGACAAATATCGTTCCTTTCCGGCAAATTCATCGTGCAGCATATCGCATCGGTGCTTTTGAAGATTGGAATGAGAAAAGTTGATTCAATTTTCAAGATGTTAGAGTTGACTGGTACTCGAGAAATGTATCGTTGTCGCGTTGAAACAGCCCCAAAAGGAGCGAAAAAGTTTCCTCACTGATAATATCACTGTCTTCGATGGGCCATTTCGAGCGTTGCAGAAGGATGAATTTTTAAGAGCATCAGGAACGGTTTGATGTGGTTCATATGAATGCCTGAATGATGGCGTAGGTAGGATATTGACATGAATGCTTTTCGGAACTAAAAAGGCGTTTCAATTTCTGAGCGCTGTTAATCAACATAAACTTATTCAGATTTCTGTCACTCAATTTATACAATATCATTTTTGTGAAATTTTGTCAAAAAAATTTCATATAAAACAGCCCAACAGAAGTAGAAATGTGATTGATTAAGGTAATACAATTTATACATTTGGTCAAAAGAATAACGAACATGGATACAAAATATATTCACCAACGTTTCCTGTACATCCCAAAAGCAATTTATTGGTGAAATGCAGAAAAAATCTTCTGCCACTAAAAATCACGCACAAGCGCACAATGAACGATCGGTCCCGTCACGTACCGTTGCGAACTACTTGGCCAATTGACATTCACTCCACCCAGCTAACTCAGGACCTAAGCGGTGCGAAGATTTTATCTCATAACCACGATTTATCACAACTCCATCGCCTTTAGCCTTTGCAGCCTTTGCGGCCAAGGATCTCACTCCACACGTCATTGACACTTGTGCACGTACGATGCGGCACATATTACTACGATTTTCCCGTAGTGTGCAGCGGAAGCATGTCTGTGTCCGTCACCTTATATGTAGGCGAAGCTTATCAGAAAAGTGCATCACGTTTCAAAATGACGGAACCGTGCTGGTGTGAAAACGATTCTCAGACAACACCCGGACACAGAGCCAACACCGAGATGGTGTGCTCTTGGGAAACGGGGATTTTCTTTCTTTTACCAAGGATATCGCAGGATAAGAGTGTGCAAGTGTTCGTCAAAATCCCTTCCTGGAGTGGATTGCTGTAAGGTAAAACATCGATTAACTTCGATGCGTACCAAGGAAGTGGTGCTATTCTCTTCACCAGTGACCATCGAAGGCGAATCTTCCGTTCGAGAGTGCTTTCGATAAGAAAACGGGGACACCAGCAGAAGGCACGATGTAATCCTTGCGTATGACATTCTTGTAATCTGCACTGGTTTATGAAGAAGTGTACGGCTTTAAATGAAACGATAGCAAATTGTCCAGCATTAAAGAAGGACTGTGAGAATGGTGATAAAGTTGCAATTATTTGATATTTTTATCGAACATCTTTTTTATTTTTGTTAGCTAAAATAATCAGAATCTTAAACTTTGTAATAATGTATAGGTTTGATATTTTCCTGTTTGTTTATTATTTGTATCACTATCTTACAACAACATGTTTCATTTGTTTGAAATGCTAAGCAAAATATAATAACAAAATTTCACAGGACATTAGTTTGAACAAAAGTATGATAAATGTAAAAAAGATGATAAAAAAACCAATAAGATAAGATGATAAAAAACAAGAATAAATCAACCAAAACCAACCAAAGGAAATGTTAACCTTATACCCAGAGAAGGCTTCTCGAGAGGCTCAAAATTGATAATTGTTTAATGCTTGGAGCAAAGATTATTACAACAAAACGACCAAATTTAAATCAAGGTTATGATAGTTATTATATTAAATAACATTAATAAATTTCGTAAGATTTTGATACATGTGGACAAGAAAATAGAAAATTTCATCAATAAATTATTTGAAAAAGAAGGTTTATCATAAATCATTTTGCTGTGCCTGTTTAGCTGAACCACTGAAAGGATATCGTCTATGTTTAGTTTAGTATTCTAGACAAATGTTTAACTAAACGGTTCAAAATCAAGGGAACTATTATCTTCATTTTTATTTGCAAAACATCAACATACCGAAATGTACACCAACCGTCCTCGTTCGCGGCGTGAAAAGCGCGTCCTCTTCCACGGGCACGACCTGAGCACAGGCAAGGATTCATTTTTCATCATCTCGTAAGTACTTTACAAACGGAAAGTAAGTAGTACCACGAGTTGCTTTCCTGGGTTTTCCTTTAACTTACCAAATTTCCATCCCCCGGGGAACGCCGGGAAACCTTACGGCGTCCACTGTTTTCTGTTTGATTTCACGCCATCTAGACCACACGTTCTGTGCTGTTGCTTTCGTTTTTAGATAACGAAAGAGAAACAGAGAGAGAGAGAAAGAGAGAGAGAGAGAGAGAGAGAGAAGGAAGGAAAGAGGAGAAAAAAAATCACTCCAATTTGATTTTGATCTTTAGCTGAGCGAAACCTTTCAACTGATAATCTCTCACCCCACGGGGATGCATTTTTTTTTCTCCCTCCGAACGACGCCCATAACGTCCATAGCCCACCGAACAACTTCTGCAAACGGCAAACGGTTTTATCGTGAGAATGTTCATCCTCCTTAACCATATGGTGAATTCGGTGGGTGATGGCATACTGTACTGTGATTCTGATTTTTCCAAGCATGGAACGCTGCTGTTCCAGCTGTGGGGTGGAGGACACAACAAAAACCCCGTGGTATGGCCTGTGTGTGTGGGAGGGGGGGGAGGGAAAGGAATGGAACACAAAACACACGCTTTTGAATGCCGTTTTAATTCGATATTCCATTTCAACCCCTATTAATGCTTGGCGTATGGGTCTTGAACCCAAACCCAAACCCTAACACGGGAACGCTACGGGTGTACTTCATTTCGACGACTTTTCTTTGCCCATTTTCCTGCTGTTCTTCTCTCTCTCTCTCTCGCTCTATGTGTGTGAGCGAGTGTCATTGGTTTGCTGATTTCATTTCATTTTCATTTTGTTATTACCATTCTTTTTTTTTTGTGCTTAGCTTTCACAAACTGGGCTCCTACTTAACCGTTCTCAAGGGGGATTCATACGGGGTGGCGATCTCTGTTTCACATTTTTTCCTAGCAGCAGTAGGCCATCTCTTTTCCATTAAAGAGACAGCAACACACGCACACGAAACATCGTGCTTGTAGCACGTGCGTGAACAGCAAGTTGCTACAAAAAAGAGGGAGTCGTTGTTAGGAACATTGCGCCCTTTGCGTCGTATTGCAATCCGACTGAATGCATGCCGGCCGTACGCAGCAAAAACCTGAAGGGACTTGCTGTGTGCCGCTCCCTACCGGCACGGTACCAAGTTTGCTGGGAAAAACAAATTTCCTCACCGTTGTGGCACTTACAATCGTTGCCTCCCTTTATCTTCCCACCCCCAACCACCTCTGCTTCGTTCGCACTCCCCCCACCTTCTCCTCCACGCTGATCCTTATCGTGCTGTGGAGGTCGTTAGGATCATAATTTCTTTATTGTTATTGCCATCGCAGAAAAGTACTGCTATTACGGTGTTTCCCCTTTTTGACTTTTTTGCCCTCCCCCCCCCCCCCTCACCACCCCTTTTGTCTCCACGCGGTACTCTCTTCCTTCCCTATAGCTCCCTAACCTCCACCAGATGGATGACATGGAAACCGTTTCCTCAGGTGTACCTTGCTGTGTTGCCATTTCCCGATTCCAGTGCCACATTTTTGCGCTTTAATCTTTCGCCCCAACTCAAAAAAAAATAAACCGTAAGCAGACCCATGAGCCTACATTACCGCTTTGTGGAAGGGGTTGGGTTTAAGGACTCCGCAGTTCCCGGCAGTGCAGTTGACGTGTCCTGGAATCTAATCTAATCGGAAACAATTTCTATGTGTACGTTCCGGCTGGTGCAGCACAGTGCGTAAGGTTCGTTCTTTTAACAGAAACAGCAATGTTACTGCTTTTACGTGTACTTAATGGCGTGTGTTTGTTATTTGTTTTAAGAATAAAGATAAATTATTTTACTCCATAGGGTGGTGAGAAAAAATCTATTACGAAACAGCAGATTGAATAACAACGCTAATAGCCAAATAAATTCCCGGCAGCCAGGTGGTGTATTTGGGAACGGCGCTAGTTCCCAACACGACCGGACCGGTTCAAATCCCATCCGGACCGTTCCCTTGTAGTGGGCATTGACTATGCAACTACGTGGTATCTAATAGTCTAGTAAGCCATTTGATGGGCCGGCATGACTGGGTAGGTCGTTAAGCCAAAGAGAGAGAGATTACAATAAGATAATTTTACAATATTATTTTATAGATTTTATGTATTTATTTTAATTCATATCATCAATGGTTGATTTTATATATTTTAAAAAAGCATTTTGGATTTTCTTCCTTGTCAACCTTTCCTTCATCGCCATACGATGTTCTAAAGCAAGGCCAGTAAATTTCTATTTTACGGATTTAGTATAAAGACGTTCTTTTCCTGACAAACTGACTTTTGGTTCTCAAAAAAAAAACAACATATCCTCTCCCGAAGCACCTCACAATGCAGCAGTAATAAAAGAAAAACGCACAAAACGGACCAAACGGTCGTAAACACAAAAACGAGACCCGTCTTATCCTTAATTGAGTCAAATGGGTAGTCGCTCCACTCTGTAGCACTTGAAAAAAAAGCGGAAATGAAATAAAACGCAAACAAAATTCGATAACAAACTTTTAAGCGGGTGGGGAGGATTTAAGGGTACAAAAAACAAAAAGGGGGCAGGTGGGAGTTATATTTCTCTCTCCCCAAGCACAGTGTACAGTGTTCGTTTAGCAGAGTATGGTTCCCTTTCGTTTTGTTGTTGTTTTGTGCGTGTTAGATTATTCATTTTTCATGCTCTATTTCCACGATCTACAGGACGGGTGGTTTAGGATATTGGAGGACGCATTACTTTTTCCTACAGACAAATCACACACACACTTTCGGTTTCTGTCCGTCCGGAGTGTCCGCAGAAGAGCACACGCGGGCAGGCTTAATTTGTAATCTGATTTCGTTTCAACCACCGCCAGGTCGCTTTTGCTTGCTGAAATACTTCACTTAATCATTCAATTTACAACTGTCGTTTCGGGTGGAAATATAAGGGTGTTCATTTGGGGATATCGTCCGCTTTCTAAAGGACGCAGGTTTGGGATGTTTTTCCACCCAAAAGATACAACAAAAAAAAAACCCCGCTGCAACAAGTAAATTAGCTCCACTTTATGACGAGAAAGATCCTTTTGCCACTAAAGTAAAAGAAAGGAAGTAAACCGTTTAGCCTTTGGCCAGCCATTTTACGAGCGAAAAGCTAAGCTTCTGCCAGCCTGCCTGCTCGGTTGCTCGTCCTTTCCGGTATCACCATTCCATGCCATTTGCACCCACCCTGGCAGGGTGTGCTTTTTTTACATCTACTTGGGACACGATTACTCGATTTCCGTACCGTTTGCCAGTTTGACAGTTGATGGCATAATTTTCAAGATCACCAGTGACAATCTGTCGTAAAAATATGAGTATCCTTTTGCTTGTTCGTGTGTGTACGGGAACGGTATCGGGCTTCCACATCTACCCCAGCCTGAGATTTGTTCCCTTTTTTTCCGGAATTGTCGCTTCACCTTGCCGCTTCAAGCGCCAATTCATTGCCATTTCTTCCGACTCAACGAACACGCGTAAAAAGCGGTACAGAAAGAAAGAAAGAGAGAAAGAAAGGAAAAAACACACCCAACGACAAATGATGATCGCTGGCGCTGATGATTATGATATTCATGCAAATGATCTGCCTTCAAGGACGGTAGCACGTGAAGGTAGCACGGGAGCGCATCGGGAGCGTTGAAAGAAAATAAGGACCTTATTGCACACCCTGGGAAAAGCATTGCCCTTTTTTTCCCTTCTTTATGCCATCCGGACTCCGGACTGCGTTGGGGTTGCAATTTTATCCGCTTTTATTGCGCCCGTTGCGTCCTATGGTTTCAGCACAGACTGAACAACAACAAAAAAAAATCAACCACTGCCCTGCACCCGGCATGCTTGTCGGATTCTTACAAATGATAAGTCTTTTCACAAGTTGGCAAACAGGCGAAAAAAAATGTCCGTCCCTCGGTGAACCAACACCCATACCACTGCGTGTAAACGTAACTTTTTCCTGCTCGGTGGTATTAGTAACTTTCGCATTAAAGCACGAGAGTGACTTTCGTGCAGTGTTTGCATATTTGCACAAACTTTTCACTCACAGGATTTTTACCTTTTTGTTCGGTTTGTTCTG